>CM019149.1:285719969-286080361 GCA_009733165.1 Naja naja
CCTCTTGAACCATTTCCAAAATAGGCAAGTGTTGGTTGTGGGTGTTTGTTTTTGCTGATGTTGTTGTTTCTTCTTCTTTGGGTGCTTTTCACCATATGATTTAAATAAAGAGTCATTTCTGGTTCCCAGAAAAATGAAGCTCTTTCATCCCCCTGCTGTGGCTCACTGTCAGCTGGACCCACCACTGAATGGCCCAGCCCCTTGCCCTCCCACTCACTCCTCACCTGCCCTGGGAAGGGAAGGGTGATGGTGGCAGATGGAGACTTGCTCTGTATTCCAGAGCGGGAGCTGGGTGGGAGTAAGTGACATCATGCTGGCCACGCTGATCCAGGTTTTGTGGCTCCTGGTATTTTTTTTTTCTGTGGGAAACTGTTAAGTTTGCATGAAGAGACAGACGCGGAGTGCTTCAAGCTCTTAGTTTATTAGTGACTACAGCTCAGAATGAACCCACTTTGGCTGGGCTGCGGCTGCTACTTATAGCCAGCAGCCACAGTTGCCAGCCAATCAGAGTGCAGGGTTTTCCTGCACTTTTTAAACCAATCATTTCCAACATTTTACAAGAACAGTTCAAACTAAACCAATGACTTCAAACCTACATACATAACAGAAACGAATCCAAATAGCTCTTTGAGCATTTAAGGTTGAAGACCCTGCCTTAGCCCTAAGCCCAGCCCTAACGTTACTTTAATTTTATGAATGGGATTTTCCCATGTAATTTACTGTGCTCCCAAAAGAAGTCTGAACGAAAAGCTGTCACATTCTCTTTGCTTATAACCCCTCTAAGAATCTGTCCATATGGTTAGTTTTCTGGCTAGACCCCAAGGACACCTAACCCTAACCCTAACCCCAACCCTAACCCTAGTTTAATTTTGGGAATGGGATTTTCCCATATAATTTACTGTGTACTCAAAAGAAGTCCGAATGAAAAGCTGTCACGTTCTCTTTCCTTATAGTAGCTCTAAGAATCTGCCCATAAGGTTAGTTTTCTGGCTAGACCTCAAGGAGACCTCACCCTAACCCCAACCCTAACCCTAGTTTTAATATGGGAACCAGATTTTCCCATATAATTTACTGTGTACTCAAAAGAAGTCCAAACGAAAAGCTGTCAATTTCTCTTTCCTTATAATATCTGTCTATGAGGTTAGTTTTCTGGCTAGACCCCAAGGAGCCCTAACCCCAACCCCAACCCTAACCCTAGTTTAATTTTGGGAATGGGATTTTCCCATGTAATTTACTGTGTACCCAGAAGACGTCCAAATGAAAAGCTGTCACGTTCTCTTTCCTTATAGTAGCTCTAAGAATCTGTCCATAGGTTAGTTTTCTGGCTAGACCTCAAGGAGACCTAACCCCAACCCCAACCCTAACCCTAGTCACTCATGTGCTCGTCACCTCTAGAATCGACTACTGCTCTCTCCATGATGTCCCGGTGCCTGGAGGCGGTACGGGTCTGGATGGGTAGTAACAGGCTCCAGCTCAACCCCACCAAGACTGAGTGGCTGTTCTTACCAGCATCTCGGTCTTTATTGGATGTACCATCTTTGGTCATGGGGAGAGGTGTTGCCCCCCGTGGATAGGGCGAGGAACCTGGGTGTCCTCCTGGATTCACAGCTCGGTTTGGAGGAGCATGTGGGAGCTGTGGCCAGGGGGGCTTTTGCCCAGGTTTGGCTGGTTCGCCAGCTTCGCCCTTATTTGGACCGAGATGCCCTTCGAACGGTTACTCATGCACTCGTCACCTCTAGAATTGACTACTGCAATGCTTTTTACATGGGGCTGCCCTTGCGGATGACCCGGAGGTTACAGCTGGTGCAGAATGCAGCTGCGCGGGCTGTGATGGGAGTATCCCGATACTCCCATGTTACACCCCTCCTGCGTGGCTTGCATTGCTTGCCGGTTGTCTCCCGGGTCACCTTCAAAGTGTTAGTAACAACTTATAAAGCCCTAAATGGCTTGGGTCCAGGGTACTTGCGGGAATGCCTCCTGCCAGCATCACTTTCCGATGGCCCTGTTCGGTCTCATAGGAGGAGCCACCTTGGGATACCATCGGTCAGGCATTGTCGGCTGGCGGTTCCCAGGGCTAGGGCCTTCTCCGTGGGAGCGCCTGCCCTCTGGAATCAGCTCCCCGTGGATCTCCGTTTGGCCCCTGACCTCCGCTCCTTCCACCGAGACCTGAAGACGTGGTTGTTTCGACAGGCTGGCCTGGAATGACCCAGGGGGGCCTAGGGTTTTAATTTTTCTTAATGTTTTTCTTAATGTTTTAATGTATTCGGCTTGTTTTATTTAATTGTTTTTTATTGTAAATTTGCTCTGTTTTAATGTTTGCCGCCTTGAGTCCTTAGGGAGTAGGGTGGCATACAAGTCGAATAAATAAATAACTAAATAAATAAATAAATAAACAAACAAATAAATAAGGGAACCAGATTTTCCCATATAATTTACTGTTCCCTGAAAAGAAGTCCAAACGAAAAGCTGTCAATTTCTCTTTCCTTATAATATCTGTCTATGAGGTTAGTTTTGTGGCTAGACCTCAAGGAGACCTAACCCTAACCCCAACCCTAACCCTAGTTTTCATGTGGTGATGGCATTTCCCCATGTAATTTACTTTGCCCTGAAAATAAGTCCAAACGAAAAGCTGTTATTTTCTCTTTCTGTATAATACCTCTGTGAATCTGTCTATAAGATTAGTTTTCTGGCCAGACTGAATGGACGCCTAACCCTAGACCTGGGGTCAGCAATGTGCAGCTCTAGAGCCACATGTGGCTCTTTGTGCCCTTTCCTGCAGCCCTCTGTTGGAAGATCGCATCACTGGCTAGTCCCATCCCTCTCCCCCCTCCCACTCACTCTTCACCTGCCCCGAGATGAGAAGGGCGATGGCGGCGGATGGAGACTTATTCCGTATTTGAGGGCGGGAGTGATGTGCCCCTCTGCTTGCCTCTTTTTTCAGCCCTTGTTGGTGCTGTGCGTACCTCAGCCACTGGGGGAGAGGAGACGTGCTACTTTTCTCCCCACCGAGACACTAGCTGGCCCAGCTGCAGCCAATTCTTCACTGTTATGTATGTAGGTTTGAATGTCATTGGTTTAGTTTGAATTGTTCTTGTAAAATGTCAAATAGGATTGGTTTAAAAAGTGCGGGAAAACCCTGCACTCTGATTGGCTGGCAACTACGGCTGCTGGCTATAAGAAGCAGCCGTAGCCCAGCCAAGTTGGGTCCATTTGAGCTGTAGTCACTGAATAAACTCTTCACTGAAGCTCTTCGCGTCTGATTCTTCATGCAAACTTAAAATTCACATCATAATGGGCTTCAGGAGGAGGAGGGCACCCAGTCTCCCCCATTGTGAAGCGTGCTAAGTTTAAGTGTGCTACGCAAGGCACTGCAAGAGCGGTGAGGCATGGAGGCAGCGAGAGCAGTGGCGTTAGCCACAGCCAGCTCAGTTGGGGTCTCAGGGCATAGTGAAAGTCACATGTCTCCTCATATTCCTCTCGCCGCCTCCATGGCTGCTCGAAAAATGGTCATAAATCACTTTTTTCAGTGCCATTGTAACTTTGAATGGTCACTAAACGGTTGTAAGCTGAGGACTACCTATAGTTTTCTATATCTATAAACTCACTGATCACTTGGAACAATTGGCATAGAGGTGGTTATGAGGGAGACTTGGCAATTATCTGTACATAAGGTGCCTTCTTTTGGTTAGACCGGTGTTTCTTACCCTTAACATCTTTAAGAATTTAAATATTAGAGGAGGTGATAAGTTGCTAAAATTGTTTGGACTTGTCATGATGACCGGAGAAGTAATTTTTCTTCTTTTTTCTCTGTATTTTCCGCTCCCTCCTCCCTTTTTGTTCCTGCATTTTTATTTTTAAAATGTTTCTTAATTTGCATTCATTTCTTATCTTAGTATTTTTAAACTTGAACAAAAATATTATTTAACAGGAAAGTTTGAGAAACACTAGGTAGGTTTGACTGATATTTGTAGAGCTTTTATCCCATCTGCCTCAGTTGAATTTCCTTTCTTTTTTGACCCTGATCTATCCGATTTTTTCCTTACTCAGTCTGTCTCTATAATGGAGTGCACAAGCTATATACTCCTTTACCTGTAGAGAGAGATAATTCAGCCTTTTCTACCATCGTGTTATTTCCTAAAGAAAGGTTCTTGATTTTCTTTTGCACGAATACCAGCCTTACAAATGCATCCTTTTAAAAAAAAAAAAGTTATATACCTAACTTTAATGTTCTTTCTCTCTTCATTCTTTCAGGTTTACAAAGTTATCTGCTGGCCTGGGTGGTTTGGATTGATGCACCCTTTGTGAAGCTTCACCTGACTTTTTGCACTTTTTGGAACTAACAGCAGGATTTAGCAGTTATGAGGCTGGAAGGGCTGCACTTTATGATCAAGCAAGCTGTGGGCTGTGGCCTCAATCCAGGAGGTCCCTTTTTCTAACTGCAAGCAGAAGCAGGGAGAATCTTTTGAGGAGAAAGAAAAGTAAGGAGTAACTGGGGGAGCCTTTATCAAGAGGGAAACTGACTTCTTTTGATCAGCTGCACACAAGTTCCATTGGAGTTTCAGTCACCCCAGGTATTAAAGGAATTAGTACTAGAATTGGCAATAAGAGATTTCTGGTACTCATCTTGGTTCATTGTCTCCTATGAAATTTCCTGGAGATTATTGCAGTACTGGCTCACATTTGCTAAAAGGCCTTCATCGTTAGTCCAACAAGTCATTGCCTCTATGCTAGACATAATCTGATATTGGATTGACAAAATCTCAGTTGCTTTCTATCTTAGTACTTACTTACAACTATCCAAGATTTTCCCAAGACTGTACTTGTACTTATGGTGGGGAAAGATGAGGAACTGAATAGGAGAAGCCTCTGAAGAAAAAAGATGGGAAGAACATAAACTCAGGCTAGGAAAGGGTGTTTTCTTGGCTACTACCAGTAGTTATTAACTGCAAAACTCTAAATGCCCAATAGATGACAACAATGAATTATTTTTCCCTTATCTCTTTGCTGCTACTTACTGGTTCCTTCGACTTTTGCAGTTCACAAAGTTTGTTTTTGTAGAGAATAGGGAAGGCAACTCTGACAGAAATATACAACAACCATACAACAATCACAGCTATTGCAAACAATAACCATTACTTAGGCAAAAGGGACTGAAGCATTTTTTTAAATCTAGAGAGACAAGGTAAGTGACTAAGGCAGATGTTGCCTTGATTCACTGGAGTATAGGAACAAGGAGAAAGTACAAAATAATCAGACTTGCAAGATTCTGTTATAGCGATCTCGATAGAAACCATTTTAGCCTTTCTGCATGGTTGATTTTCTTTTGTGGTCTACATAGTGAGGCTGACAATTTTAAAAGTTCTCCACGGATTCACTTGGCCCAAATAATTTAAATTTGTTTTTGAATTCTATTCAGATAATTAAAAAAAACATGGAATACTCAGATTGGATTTTATTTCAATCAATTCAATTCAAAACAAGTTATGGAATTTTTGAGGATACAGTTTGCATTTTGTGCACTTCCTTAATTGCCATGGGCAGTCTAAAAGATTCTAAAAAATCCTAAAAGATTCATGTAAGTATAGGCAAGACTCAAATACTTTCATTTCTAGGCAACATAAGAAGTGGTGACCTTCTTGTAGCTGCAAATCATCCTGATGATATTAGAACCCATTTTGGTTGGAACACAGATGAGATTGCTTAGGTCATGTTGGTGAACAACTTGAACTAGAAAATGGAGGCAGTACAGCCCTTGATCATTTAGTGTGAAGGAATGTAGACCTAGCCTTGGACAAGGAATAAGTGAACATTATAGACTTTTAGCTAAGATTACTCAGTCCTGAGAAAGAGAAAAGCATGAGAAATAAACTCAAAATAACCCTGCCTTGAATCTATTGACAGGCTTTTAAGATCCTGCTATTCTTTCCTATAGGGTTTCGTCTTCTCTCTCAAGCTATTCAATCGCTAGATGAAACTTGTCATGGCCCCATTGGAGCTCGGGTCTGAGGAGGAGGATCTGGGGCCAGTGCAGGGGGATGGTGCAGTCTCTATGGCTCAGGAGGAACAACCTGAGAATGAAGATGAGGCAGTCTCAGGTCCATCGGGCCTCGAAAGAGTAGGCAGGGAGGAAGAGTGGGCTCAGGTTGATCAAGGAAGGTAGGAGGAGATGGAAAAGGCACAGTGGTGGGATTAAAATATTTTTGCTACCGGTTTGGTGGGCGTGGCTTGGTGGGCACACTTTGCATGTGTGCACACACTTTGCATGCACGTGTGCTCCAAATGCACACTTGGCACAGGCACAGAGGCGTTTGTGCAGGTGCAGAGGCATTCTAATTCACCTCCTGCAAGCCTGCACGATCCCGGTCACTTCAGCAGCTGCCTCGCGGCACTATTCTGTGCCGCGCAAAGCAGCTGCGCTTCAAATTCAGCAGATGAAAGTGAGTATGGGAGCCTGGGCAGGCAGGTGGGCCCAACAGCAGAGCAATGGAGAGAACCGGTTCGGTCTCCGCTGCTCATCGCTGCTACTGGCTCACCAGAACTGGGCCGAACCAGTAGAATACCACCACTGAAAGGGCAGGCAGTGGAGAAGGGGAGTGGCGGAGCTCTGAAGAGATGACCAAATACCTTCCCCACCCGATCCCCAAATGTGAAGAATGGAGAGAAGGCAGAGTCAGCACAGGGAGACCTGACTATTTGTGAGGAGGGTGCCCCACCCCTCCTCACAAGGTTCACCTGGAGGGTAACACTTAAGGAGATGCTGTGAGGAGGAGCTTTTGCTGGAAAAATGTGTTTGTCTCCCTCGGCTGTGACTCAGACTGCTTTGTTTCAAAGATTGCTTTTGCCTGGTTTTGAGGACTGTTCCTGGCTTGCCCTAAGATCCTACTTTCAGACCAGCCTTGCCTTGGACCCGTCTTGTTTCAATAAGTGCTCTTAGCCTTTTGGCTTGAACTGTGCCCTTGTTTTTTTTTATAAAAAAGTTTTTTTTATTTTTGATACAAACATACAAACAGGACATACAAAACATAAAAACCATCTTCCATATATACATACAGTGTGTCAGTTGGTTACAAATCCTTTGTGTCATCCTTTCATATTCATCATTCACAATTTATCAAAAAGAAAATTTCTCATATTATCAATAAAACATTATGTATTTATCAATTACTTGTGTACAATTAAACTATTTCATCATATATCTGAGATATATTTTTAATCTAAAATTTATGTTATACTTTCATCCAATGGTTATATATATCAACATTATATTTATATCAGCCTATTATATTTCTATTACAAAATTATATAGTCTATTGCATTACCAAGTCTTTTTAATCCAAATTGATAATCCCATATCTTGTAAATTGTTTTATCTTCTTGTTCTCTAATTTCAAATTATTTTACTTTTCAGCACAGTCCATAATTTTCCTAATATCAGCCTATTATATTTCTATTACAAAATTATATAGTCTATTGCATTACAAGTCTTTTTAATCCAACCATTGATAAACAAATCCCATATCTTGTAAAATTGTTTATCTTCTTGTTCTCTAATTTCAAATGTCAATTTACTCATTTCAGCACAGTCCATAATTTTCCTAATCACTTCCTCCTGCATAGGTATTTTATCATTCTTCCAATTTTTGGCAAATACAATTTAGCTGCTGTTAAAACATTTACAATCAAATATTTCAATTCTTTATTGTAGATATCTGGTATAATTCCCAACAGAAATATCTCAGGTTTCAAGTCTATATGTTGTTGTGTCATTTTTTTTTTTAATTACATTTATTGCCCTTCTCCAAGACTCAGGGCGGCTCACAGTTTTTGGAGCACAATCCAATGTGCTCACAATAGCCTTCATCCATTTATATGCCTGCTTATTACTAATGGCATTTACAAGGTCAGGCTAATTGCCCCCAACAATCTTGGGTCCCAATTTACCTACCCCGAGAGGATGGAAGGCTGAGGTCAACCTTGAGCCTGGTGGGATTCGAGCCTACAGTAGTTGTAGACAGCTGGACTTAAGAGCTATGTGTTGTTGTATCTTTTTCCAACCATATGTGGATTTTAGTCCAATATCTTTTGCATCTAACAAGTCCACACATGGTATGATCCAGGTATCTGATGACATTTCCAACATTTATCCGATTTATTCTTAAACATTCTTGCAATCCTTCGGGGTAAGTGCCACCTGTAAAACATCTTATACAAATTTTCTTTATAAGCAGTTGATTGTCATTTTTATTCTGGGACCATAATTTTTCCCATTTCTAGATCAATCCATATCCAAAATTTTCCCCCAAGCAATCATTGTTTCTTTAACTTGTTCCTCTTCCATTTTAATTTCTAAAAATATCCATAAAGTTTTTAATCACCTTTTCATCAGTACCCATCAATATTTTGTCTAGCCCAATCTGCTTGTTATAAATACCTTCTACTTTAATATCCTTATCAAATCTAGATTGTACTTGCAAATATGAAAACCAATTCATTTTTATACCTTGTTCTTCCAACGCATAGATTTAAGTTCACCCTTTCATTCAATATCTCACCATATCTAACTGTTTGTTCCTTTTATATATTACTGGATATGAAAAGGCTTCAATAGTAGATATCCATAGAATTTTCAAGTAATGTTGTTTTTAATCTTCTCCCAGTTTAAAACAAAGCTTCTATATAATGTCTTCTAAAATACCCTTGTGTTTTAGTTCCCTTATACCAAAGGAATGCATGCCACCCCAATAACAAGTCATGTCCTTCTAGAGTCAATAATCTAGTATTCCTTAGTGTTATCCAATCTTTACCCACATCATCAATTGCCTCCTGATAGTAGTTCCAATTGGGCAAAGCAAACCCTCCTCTTAATCTTGCATCCTGCAATAACTTAAGTTTTATTCTTGCTTTTTTGCCTTGCCATATTTCAACATCATTCGATTTAGGTCTTCAAAACTCTTTCCTAATCTGATTGGAATTGTCTGGAATAAGTAGAATTCTAGGCAATACATTCATCTTGATTGTTGATATTCTCCCAATCAACGATAGTTGTAAGTTTTCCATTTTTCCAAGTCTGTCGCTATCTGCTGTTTAAGTTTAATGTAATTATCCTCCTTCAGTGTACTACATCTTGCTGTAATATATATCCCTAGATACTTAACCTTACTTGTGACCTGTATTTCTAAAGCTTCTTCCAATTTTTCTTCCGTCTGCTAACATATTCTTTGTTAATATCTTTGTTTTGTCTTTATTAATTTTCAATCCTGCTACTTCTCCATACTCTTCTATTCTTTCTTAATTAGCTGATTCCAGTGGGTCCTCTAATATAAATACCAGGTCATCTGCAAAGGCTTGTAACTTATATTCTTCTTTTAATTTTCATTCCTTTTATTTGTTTATCTTCTCTAATACACCTGTTTAACACTTCTAAGGTTAACACAAACAGCAGGGGACAGTGGGCAGCCTTGTCTAGTCCCTTTTCTTATATTTATAGGCTCTGTCAATTCTCCATTTATCAAAACCCTTGCGGTTTGTTCAGAATATATAGTCTCAATAGCACATATAAAATTTTTGCAAAGCCCATTTGTGTCAATTGTAGTAACATGAAGCCAACTCACGTTATCAAAGGCTTTTGAGCATCCAGAAACATCAAGGCCATTTGCTTTTCAGGATGTGCCTCATAGTACTCCAGAGTGTCCAGGATTATTCTCATATTATGTTTGATTTGTCTTTTGGCAGAAACCCATTTTGGTCAACATGTATAAAGTTGTTTAAGTATCTTTTCAGTCTTTCTCAAAATTGAAGCAAAATTTTATAGTCTGAATTTAATAGGAAATAGGCCTATAATTTTTAACTTGTAAGTCTGTGTCTTCCTTGTAAGTGTAAGCTTCTGACCAAGTCTTTGGTATTCTCTTGCATGACTTCATTCATAACTTCTAATAATTGGAGGTTTAACACCTCCTGAAAAGTCTTATAAAATTCCACTGGTAAACCATCTGGGCCTGGTGCTTTCCTGTATTTTGTTTCTTTAAGGCTTCTGTTAACTTCATCATTGTTATATTCTCTTCTAACATTATTTCGATATCTTTAGGTATCTGTGGTAACTTTGCCTTTTGTATATATTGTTTAATTTTTTCTTCTTGAATACTCTCTTGATAGTACAATTTTCCATAATAGTCTTGTATAATTTTTTTTCCTGTCATTTCCGTAACAAGGATGTCCTTCTTCATCTATTAAATGGCTAATTTTCCTTGATTCTCTTTCCTTTCTTAATTTATAGGCCATCTTCCTGGTTTGTTTATGCCCTCAAAATAATTCTGTTTAGCATTTTTAATCTTTGGGCTAGCTCTTCTTTTTCCATTAATTCCATTTTATGTTTGGTTATATCCATTTTGATTTTAACATCTTTTTTGTGGAAATTTCTGTAGTTCTTTTCCAGTTTTTATATTCTTCTTCTAATGTTTTAAAAGTCTTTTTGTTTGATATTTTTCCTTGTATAATCAATTATCGCCTCTTGTATAGGCCTTCATCATGTCCCAGAGATTCTGTAACGATGTATCCTCTTTCTTATTTTCTTTAAAAAAGAATACCAGTCTCTCCATTTTCTGTTTAAAATCTTCTTCCTTTAATATCTTATTGTTTAATGTCCATCTACATTTCATCTTTTGTCCTTTCCAAATAATAATCATTGATTATGATCGCCCAAACTTGCTTTCTTTATTTCAATTTTTTGTATATTAAAAAATAGATCACCTGATGTCCATATCATATCTATTCTTGACCATGATTCATGCCTGTTTGAGTAAAATGTATATTGTTTATTTCCTATATTTCTCTCTATGCATCTTTTAAATTTATTTCTTCTATCATTTGAAAAAAAGGGTTTTGGTAATTTCTTTCTAGCTTTCTGGCTTTTTGTGATTTATAATCCAGCTGCTCATTAATTATTCCATTAAAATCTCCCATCATGCATAAATTAACGTAGTCCAGTTCAATTATTTTTTATGGAGTTTATTATAAAATTCCTCTTGGTGGTCATTTGGAGCATATATTGCTATTAAAAGTATTTTTATTATTGTCCATTATTTCTACCATTAAGATTCTTCCATCATCATCTATAAATTAATTCAGCCAAATTGTTTCTTTAATATATAGAACCACGCTTCTTTTTTTACATTGTGCCAATGAAGTAAACAATTTTCCTAATTTTTTGTTTCAGTACGTGTTCATGTTGTTTTTAATATGTACCTCTTGTAGGCAAATTATATCAAATTTTAATTTCTCCATTTGAAATACTTTCCTTCTTTTAATGATTGAATTGAGTCCATTTATATTCATCGAACCAGTTTTTCCTCCATTTTAGATTTTGTAAGAGGGATTTATTGCTCTGGATCTTATTTCTCTTTCGTTCTCTGGGTGCCCCACCTACTGCTCTTCTTCTTTTTCCTTTTTCTTTTCAATTACTGCTATCAACTCCTTTGAGGTTCAATCAGGGCTCTTCTTTTCTTGTATCTTCCTCCTTTCCTCTAATATATTCATAATAAAATGATTCTGCTTTTCAACCGTGTCAATTTTATGTCTTTGTTCCCCGCATGTAAACAGAAGGCCTTCTGGTATCAGCCATCTATAATTTATTCCTTTTCTAAGTTCTTTGTTAGAAAAGGTACTTTCTCCTCCCCTTACTTCTTGGTACCTGTTTCAGCACCACAACTTTTGTCTTTATACTTTAATGTTTTTCTTGTCATTTAAAATTTGTGTAATTTTCTTAGTAAATCTAATATGGACTTCTCTCTTATTCCTATTCATTATATGTACATCAAACACTTCATCCATTCCATCCATCATTTTCTTCTTATTTTCTAAGCTTCACAATATTTCTATCATTTTTCCAATGAGGTTTTCACCCTCCTCCACATTTGAAATCTCAAGTAAAATTCTGATCTATCCATCTCTCCTCTCAATGATTCAATCCTGTTTTCAAACTCAATCTGATATTGATATTTCCATTTTTATCTCTTGTTCGTCCTGTTTCACTTAATCTTTTCATCATATTTGGTCATCATCTCTTGTTTCCACTTTCTCATCTGTCTTTCCATTTTCTGTTGAATATTTTCAACTTTTTCATCTGTTCTATCTATTCTGCTGAATCTTTCACCTTGATTTGTCTGTTCAATTTTTGAGATATTCTCATTACTCTTTTCAACATTTTCTACTTTTATCTGTAGAATTTGAATTCCTTGCAAAATCTTCTGTAATGTATCCTTCTTCTTTTTTCCTTTGCAACATTGCCTGTATTGATCGCTGACCTCCAGATGGTGAAGAAGCAGGAGTTGTTGATTGAGAGCTTGCAGCTATTGCTTTTCTACTCATTTTATAGTTATTTCCTAGTAAGGCCCCAAAAAGCAGAGGGCCCTCCAAAAATAATAAAAATAAGTAGACAAAAAGGGGAAAAAGTAAAAATTAAAAATATTAAGGAATATAAAAAAGATTAAAGAAACAAAAATTCTTCAGGTTCTTGTACACCTTAATCCAGTTGGTTCCACTTGTATACAAAAATAAAAAAGTAAAGAAGAAAAGGAAGGTCTCAAAAGCAACAACAGGTGGTTACCAGTTCAAAAAAAAAAAAAAAGGGAAGAGACTTCAGGTATTTATATACCCTAATCCAATGAATCAACAAGATGAAAAAAGGAAAAAAGAAAAGGGGAGCAAATCATAGGCAGAGGGAAAAAGAAAAATCCTGGCTAAAAATTGAAAAAGGAATAATCCAAACAATAAAATTCAATCAATGGGGGGTGGAAAAGATAGAGCAGCCACAATCCAGCCAAGAGAAAAAGAAAACTACTGCCACCAGATGTCCAAGGCTTTTTAGAATATCAAGTCAAATTTCCAGTAGAATATATTTTCAAGGTCACTTTAGTCTTCTTTCTTTCAGTTCCAACTCTGGGTTCTGCTATCAATAGTTCACAGATGGGCACCTGTGTATACAATCCGTCATGCTCACCCCACTATCTCTTTCAAGAAGGAACTCTATGTCCTTGAATGCAGCTCACATAGATAAACAAACGAAGAAGAAAGGAATACGGTATATCCAAGCCTCTAAATGGCAGTGCTTTCACTTTTCACCTCCCCTCAAGAGCAAGAAAAAAGGGAAAAAGAGAAAAGGCACATTGGTATTGCTCTTTTTCTAAAAAGTTCTTAAAATCATAAACAGCATTTAATCCAAAAAAATATTGGTAATAAAAAGGAAAAAGACCATCAGAACAAAAGATTATTTTTACATAGAGGAAAAGCCAGTCCCTTTTAAAATCAAATAGTTCCAGAAGAGATAAAAGGAAGAAAAAAAGCCGTCAATCTTAAGAAAAGCTTAATCTCGCCGCTTATAAACTGTTCTCTTTACTTTTTAAGTCCACTTTCCAGTTATTGGGGTGTTCTCTTCAGAAATAAGTAAATAAAAAAGAACCTCTCACCAAACCGACACACCTTCATCCGATCTTGCCTTTCTTTCGAGCTGTCCCAGCTTCAGCAGCTTGATGGCTGCCTCTTTTCTGCGGCAAAAGAGCTTCTCTGGATCAACCAGGGACTTTGCGATGTCCCTGGGATCGACAGGATGTGCTCTTTCCCTTCACCATCTCTTCGGGATGGTTTAGGTCCAAATGGACCGTCCAGCTGAGAAGATATCTACGCATCCAGGAGCTTCCCGATCGCACGTAGTATCACTGGGACACAAGCCCCGCCCTCTCCCTGCCCTTGTTTATGAATTGTGTTTGTCTGTTGTTTCACTGTACCCTTTGGTAAAACTACGCCTTGGCTTGGACCTTTGCCTTGCTCTGAGCCCTGCCCTTACCTTCTGTCTGGACTTTTGCTTTGTGGACTGGTCGTAATTTATGGGCTGTTGTTTGGGGGACTGAGGGTAGAACCTGACCGGTCAGTGAAGGCTCAATTTTTAACCCTTTCCAGGAGAAATAAAAGACTCTCAGGAGGCCTACTAGTCTTGCCCCCTAGGTCATAACAAAACTGCTGAGAAAGTTCATTCAGAGTTTTGAAGTAATATATCAGTGTGGGTGGAACTTATGTGTATTGTTCCTTATCATCTAGTTCCAAGGAAATAGACACCCTTGAAAATTCCTTACTTTCCATAACAGACTTGATGAAAGAAAACAAGCTAAAATTAGACTGAATTACAATCCTTTTGTATGTAACTGAATACAACCTCAAAAAGAAATTCAGTAGCTTTTTCTCCTTAAGTAAAGAGAGTCAATATGCTAATGTTTAAAGTGTTCATCTAAGTTTCTGAAGACCCAAATTCAAGTTCACCCTACAGTCACGGAAATATATTGAGTGACTTCGGTCCAATTACTCTCTCTAAATCCAATCTGTTACATAGGGCTGTTCTTGTGGGGGGGAAATGGATATGAGGGTGCAATTGTCAGCCCTTTGAGGTAGTCCAGACCAAAAACATAAACCATAAGTAATAACATTGTCTTTATTGCAAGGTTACATTAACAGAGTACTGCAAATCTGAATGTATTTCTGTTGTCCTTTTTTTGAATTTCCAGAAAACTAGGGAGAGCCTCTTCTGAGATTCTTCCCATCCCCCTTGTCTTTCTGTGGGCTGAGATATCTTTTGCATGATTGTCTAGGCCATGACTCTTCCTCCTGTCTCCCAAGGTCATTCCCTCATACCATTACACTTATAAACTGTGGTTTGAGCATCTAGAACAGTAGTCGCCAACCAGCGGGCTGGGGACCACTGGTCGTCCATGAGAAAATTTTGGTGGTCCACAGAGAAATGTCATCCACAAAGCAATTAATCCAGGCTGTGTGGGAACACAAAGCTGTGCCACCCACATGGCCCCGTGGGAACACAAGACTTGAGTTGCTTGCATTGCGAACAACATGAGGTAGTGAGAGGAGGGGGGGAAGGGTGGAGGGGGAGAACTTGCCCTACTCACCCAACACACCTGGCCTGGCCACCAGGCTGCTTCTTTCTGCTTCTTTCTTTTTCTACTTTTGGCTGCACGCAAGGAAAGCAGCAAAAGTCTTTCTTTCTCTTCCCCAAACTCCTCCAGAAATGAATCTTTATGACCCTGCAAGGCATCCTGCTCCAAGAGGCTGTGCCATTCTGGCGGAGTTTGGGGGAGAGAAAGAAAGACTTCTGCTGCTTCTGCTGCTTTTCTTGCATAAAGCCAAAAGTCTTTCTCTCTCTCCCTCCCCCTGAGAATGGAGCTGGAGACGGTATCTTGCGATCCCAAATAAAGAATGATTGATCGGTACAAAAACGGGGTGGGGAATTTTCCTGCAGAATTTTTTTGGGATTTTCCCAGGGTCTCTGGTCATGGGATTTAAAATTATGAGTTTGGTGGTCCCTGAGGTCCAAAAGGTTGGTGACCCCTGATCTAGAACACCGGTGTCAAACTTGCCATGTCACATTGCCATCACATGATGGATTGCAACATTTTTTCTCTTTACAGAGTTGGGTGGGTGTGGCCTGCATATGATGCATCTGGCCCGTGGGCCTCCAGTTTGACATCTCTGATCTAGGTAGGATGTATTTCTAATAAATAAATAATTGATAATAGTGGATGATTATTCATCCTGAAATCTTTATACTAATCTTAAATATTCTGGATCCCATTATGTTTTCTTTACCATTTGTTGGCATTATCTGAATTTTATTCCATTGGTAAAAACACAAGTTGAGCTCCCTGGATTTATCATTGTGCCTATTGCACAAGCCTAGTAGCCTTTCCCAGAGGCTGAGCTGATAAACAATCCAAGTGAAGGAAATGTGCCAAACCTCTTGAACAATGACCAAGCTCTGAGTTATGAATTAACCTGAAAGCCCAATAATACAGATTTACTTGTTACTGACAAATTATCTCAGCAATAGCAATGGGATTGATTTTCATATGAATATGCTTAGAATTGTAGCCATAAAGCTAGGTGTTCTGTCTCTTGCTGAGATATCAATAGAAATAACGATGGAAAGTTACAGAAGGTTGCTATAGATCAAACTAGGTTCAGAGAGGAAGGTCTACCAAGTACACCTTATATAATGCAAAGACAATACGGATAGACATAACAGGAACAAAACACATTGGTCTGAAAGCAACACTATAATAGATTATTTTCGTATGATCACTCTACAGTACTCAGGCATTTTGAGCCCTGAGCCATTAAAGAAGTGGGTATATTATACATACAGTACTTCCAAAGTTTAAGCCTTTGTTCAATTATTTGTCTGAATTCCTGAGAGCTTTGAAAGTTCATAAAGGGCAGAACTATGCATACTTAACTAATTTGTACTGGTGTGTTCTACTCACTTCAGAAGAATCAAGGCAATCATGGAATAAATGGGGGAGGAAGAGGAAACATCACAGACACTCTACCCTTTATGTAGTGTCAAAACTTTCATGTTTCAGGAGGTGTTTCGGTTGTCTGCGAATACAGTTTTTATATCAAAAAGAGAGTTTCCAGAATATTCTCTGTTTTAAAGACGTGTTGAAGCCACACCCAGAGGTTTGTTTTGTTTTTCCACCAAAATTTAGCAACATGATTTAAAGCTTTTTTCTGCTATGGGAGGGAGGGTATTAAGAGAAGAAATGGGAGTAATTTGCTTCTCAGAAAGAAGCCTCCCATTCTCTAACCCTACCTTTCAGAGCAAAACTAATGAGTGGCCATACCTTACCTGGTACATCATTGGCTCACTGGAAATCTCTCATGGCCCTCAGGTTCAGGAGGATAAGGTTCAGCTCTGAACTCTTAAAATTTCATCTCTCTTGCATTCAAGTCATGAGAGGTCTTTTTAGCTTGATTTTGAGCGGGAAAGAGAGCGTATAGCACATAGGTGGAAGATTGCCTGCCATTACAATCCTCTATTGCAGGGGTGTCAAACTCACATTGTCACAGTGGTGTCGCATGAGGTATTGAGACTTTTTTCCCCTTCACTAAACCAGGTGTGGGCATGGCCAGCATGTGACACATCCGGCCCGCATGCCGGGAGTTTGACAGCCCTGCTCTATTGGCTTCCATCATTAGATTCATTTAGCTCTAAGTGTTGCAGGGTGGAGGCTTCTTTTAAAGGCTGATTGGTCCTTTCAGCACATGGACTGATGATTTCATACTTCTAAGCTATACACTAATTGTTGTTTATCTATCACTGCTGAGTTTCATGTTGCTGAACTTCAAACTTGCTGAAATTCTTTTGAGCTTGTTCAAAGATCAATCATGGTAAGGTCTGTGAATCACACTGAAGAAATCACACTGCCACAATTTTTAAAACAAGATTTATTGGTATGAAAAGTCAACTTCTTTGAATATTTCAGGACTGCTTGCTTGTTCAAAAACTTTTAATTAAAGTTTATTGTAAGATAAAGCCACAAAAGCTGGAAAGTTAAGAGAAAGAAAAGTGCAAAGAGAAAGCAAGAAAAAAATAGTAGCAACCTCTAACTTTGTTCAGTGCAATAAAGCAAAAAATAAAGAATGACAACTCAACCTTTTGCCTCGCGTTACTCAACATTTCAAGCCATTTCTATAACAAAAAATCATTCTAATCATTAAAACCTAAAATCAAAGTTTCAATGATTTCAGTGACAAGCAAAAAGTCCAGAAGCAGAATATTTCAGGATTGTTAAAAGATCTTTCATCCCAACATATGTCTCTCTCTTTTTTTAAAAGTAAGACAAGGTGAAAGAGAGGTGGGTTATGGCAGGTGTCCAGAACTAACCATCTGCCAGGCAGAATGCAGATCACTAAACACAACTGTTAGCCTGCCAAATGCTAACAACTTTACAGTTGTTGTTAGCTAGTCAAAAATTCCTTTTTCCCTTAGTGCAGAAGTACTAGACTTAAATTCCCAGGCCTGCACTGCATGTGGCCTGCAAAAGTGGAAAGTAGCAAATATACTGTATAACTATAAGTATTATAAGTATAATTATAATGCATATAAGTATGCATCAACAGCATTTAATTTGCAAACAAAGTAAAAATTAGTTTTGAGGTCTTTTTGTGAGCTATTATGTTTTTGGAGTGTGGCCTGTAGCTATCACAGATAGGCCAAAAATGATTCTTGGTCAGAAAACGTTGAGTATATTTTTCCTGCTGGGCTGCTCTAAACAATAAAATGTTTGCAAACCCTTCTTTCCATGTGTTATTTAACAGAAAGAGATATTTTGAAATGTTCAATAGCACTCTTGTTTCTATTTTTCTGCCTCTTCATTGTTAATCACATTGTCCACTCAATTCTATTACCAATGGCATTCATTATTGGGAAATTTGGGAAATTTGTTATGTAAAACAAGGTCTTATGCTAATTACATGGACATTGTCTCCATTGCATCTGAAGATGCCAGCCTCGCATTCCGTCATAGTCTGTGGTTCAGGACTTCCATTCACATTGACACAAATGCTTGTTCCAGCTTCGTTGCATTGCCCAGTTTCTCTGCATATGCACGTGTTGGTGGACTCTAAATAATGGACAATTGTAAAGTAGGAGGTTAACGCAATGAAAACAGAAAATCAGATCTGTAATACATAAACCAACCTAACCAATTGATTAAGTGAGAGTGATAGCTATAAAAGAAGGCCAAATTAATAGGTTTATGGTTTGAAAAAAGTATTGGAAGTTTTCACCATTGGTCTAAGACATTCTCTCAGGCAAGGGTAACCACAGAGTATAGTCAGAAAAAGTTGAGCTGGTGGCCAGGATGATGTGATCACAACTCCAGCTAGTGTGTGTGTGTGTGTGTGAGAGAGAGAGAGAGAGAGAGAGAGAGAGGAGGGAGGGAGGAGGGAGGGAGAGAGAGAGAGAGAGGGGTATTTATATATCTGCAACAGACATAAAAACAGATATTTGATCATACTGTGGTAGCTACCAGCTTGATTTTTCTGATGACACCCTGCAGATACATAGCTTCCAGGACAGACGCAGCAGCAGCAATAGATGTAACAGTAAACTTTGTGTGCATGTGTCTGTAGTTGAATCTTGGTGACTGCCTGGCAGTTTTCTTGGTGAAATTTTAGCAATGGTTTGCCACTGTCTGTTTTTTAGGACTGAGAGAGAGTGTGACTGGCTTAGCATCACCAACTGGCTTAGTGCCTAAGGCAGGACTAGAACTCACGGTCGCCTGGTTTCTTGCCCAGAATTTTAATCATTAGATCAAACTGGGTTTTGTAAGCTACTGCTTCACTCTAATTCCTTCTTCTGCTCTTTACATTGATAATAACCCTTAATTTTTCCTCTGCGTACTTTGAAGGGCATAATGGGAAATGTGAGAACTTTTTTGAGAAAATCCAAAGAGACAAAAAATCCCTCTAGGATCATCCTCTGTCTGTCTGTCTGTCTGTCTGTCTGTCTGTCTGTCTGTCTGTCTGTCTGTCTGTCTGTGTCAATAATCCCCCTTACTCTTTATCAGAGACAGATCCAGTTTTATAGTCTCTTAACTTTTGGAAGTAAGGAAAAATCTCTTACCATCACAATTCTCCCACAACTGACAGGATTCACAACTTCTCTCAGATAAGGTACGGGCTCTGCAGTTTTCCTCACTTGCTAAAAGGTATTGCCTACCCCTACATTCGAGAGCATGTAACTTGCAAATAGTTAGCCACATGCTCCTCTGAGTTTTGGGGTCAGTAGCGCACACATCCAGGGAAGAGCTGGAAAGGGAAAACAATAATAATCACTCCAGCAAATCGCCCACAATGCTCTTCTGACTTTTAACAGCAGGAACACACTGTCTGAATCCTCCAAGCTGAATTAAGTCCTTGAAAGCTTAGGATGCAACCTCCAAGCTCTGCTGCCAAATTGTAATTCTTAATATGTCGGAAGGGGGAGTGTATTACACAAATGGAGTTTAATCATGTGAATTGTCTTAAATATATATAAGCTGCATACATTCATTAACTAGTATAATGTCTTCAATCTCCATATAGAATAGAATAGAATGACAGAGTTGGAAGGGACCTTGGAGGTCTTCTAGTCCAACCCCATGCTTAGGCAGAAAACCCTACACTACTTCAGAGAAATGTTATCCAATCTCTTCTTAAAAACTTCCAGTGTTGGAGCCTTCACAATTTCTGAGGCAAGTTGTTCCACTGATTAATTGTTCTATGTATCAGGAAATTTCTCCTTAGTTCTAAGTTGCTTCTCTCCTTGATTAGTATCCACCCATTGCTTCTTGTCTTATATTTTCCAACTTTGTGGTGGAACTCAAGGGCAAGTCCTAATGTAGCCTGAGGCTGGAATCTGTCAACAGTCTAAGGACAGGATTGCCTCCCAGGATATATCCTGGATCCAGATAATGACAGTAGGTGAAACTCTACTTCTCCTAAAACCCTATTCTCCCCCATAAACTCTTTCCATTCATTGTTTTGGTAGGAAAGGAAGGGTAAATAGCAATATTTTCCTCAAATCAAGCTTGTCCCAACTTGTGTCAAAATGCAGGAACTAGAAGGGGAAATGTATTAATTTAAAAATATTAAGAACTTTTACAAAACATAACTTTATATAGTTCTAGCACAATGCTAGGCCATGTTAATGCCAAGGATATGCCAGTAAGTCATTCTGTGTACATGTTGGTCCCAGCAGGCACTGTAAAAGATGGGTGGTTGTTTGAACAGTGTAAATTATTCACTGTAAATATCCTTGTCCTCAGGGGAAAATCATGGGGTCTTTAATTCTAGCCAAAACAACACGTAGTCTATTTAAACATCTCCAAACCATCCAGTCCTCCTCCCAACCTCCAGGCAAGTGTTCTATCCAACTATGAAGATAACTTCATGATTTGCAAATGAAGCTCAAGGATTGTTTTCTCCAAAGCTTTTTAATTCATCCAGGACTCACACATTTAAGACTCACCTGCATTCGTTTGGCAACTTACACACACACTGAGTCTCAAAAACTCTCTCCCAGGGTTGGCACTGAATCACGGTTGGATGTGTAACTGCAGGGGCAACTGAAATGAAAGAAGAAGCATACCAACACTAGAAGAAAATGGGAAGTAAAAAAAAACCCTCCCCTAGCACAGCATCAGGAGTTTCTCTGGGAGAGAGTTCATGGACCAATTTTGAATAAGGGATATTGTTATGTATGTAGGTTTGAATGTCATTGGTTTAGTTTGAATTGTTCTTGTAAAATGTCAAATAGGATTGGTTTAAATAGTGCGGGAAAACCCTGCACTCTGATTGGCTGGCAACTACGGCTGCTGGCTATAAGAAGCAGCCGTAGCCCAGCCAAGTCGGGTCCATTCGAGCTGTAGTCACTTAATAAACTCTTCACTGAAGCTCTTCGCTTGACTCTTCATGCAAACTTAACAGATATGATACTTTAATGACAAAATAAGGGTTTACTTTTTAGAACTGGTGCACTTTTATGGTTATTGAGAGCCCAACTAAATAACCACTGTGCTTAAAATCACTTCATTAAATCTTATCTAGATGCAATTGTTTAATAGCTACTTCAGTAATAGGAAGGTTTAAACCACGGCTGTCCAATTTTGGTAACTTTAAGACATGTGAACTTTAACTGCCAGAATCCCCAGGCTGGCTGGGAAATTTTGAGAGTTGAAGTCTAAAAATAGCAGTAGCAATAACACTTAGACTTATATACCACTTCACAGTGCTTTATAGGCCTCTCTAAGTGGTTTACAGAGTCAGAATATTGCCCCCAGCAAGCTGGGTCCTCATTTTACCAACCTCGAAGGATGGAAGTGTGAGTCAACCTTGAGGCTGATGAGATTTGAACTGCCGACCTGCTGGCAATTGGCAGTCAGCAAAAGTAGCCTGCAGTACTGCATTCTAACCACTGCACCACCACGGCTCTTAAAATTGTCAAGGTTTGACACCCTGGTTTAAACTATTCCTCTTTGATCATCATTAAAACACAAATTATGCTCCTCCATCCATTGCAATTTGACTATCCCATTTTAATATTTCCATTTTAGGCTATGCTGTCAATTTATACATAAACATATAACATGTAAAATAACTGTTATATTTTTCAGCCCCCTTTCAGTCTTCTGAAACCCAGCTTCCTATCACTGGATGAGAATGGGGATTAAAACAAAACTTTAGGCTGCAAATTGGCTCATTGGAAGCAATCCTTTAATGGAATACAATTATTGCACTCATGGAGGGTGCACGTGACTTTAAAGAAAAATTCGTTGATCTAAACTTCACTGATCTCAAAGCAAAATTATCAGGAATATATAGTGCAAATACTAAAACTGAATTTATCTTGAGACAGGCAGTGCTTGGATCAAGGCTGACTGAAGACATTTTGCTACCAGATACAAAAAGAGGAAGCTGCCTTCATTTCATGTATAACACCTCGCTGGACCAGCAACTGGATTAAGAACAACTTTTGTGTCTCTACCACCTCTTCCACCTCCTAAGCAAACTAGCTTAGGAGGCAGAGATGATGATGGTGATGATAGCATCTACCAAACTGATGCTATTTTTTGAACTATTTAGAACTGAAACATACCTTGTTTTCTGCAATGGATTTCAGCAAAGTCAGGAGACCATTTCAGACTAGGTTCACATAGAAGAAGAGATGATCCTACTAGCTGCATGTTATTTGGGCATGACAGCTGAATTTTCTCTCCAATCTGGTAGGAATGCTTCACTGGATTTCCTCTCAGTCCCCCTTCAAACCTTGGTAAAAGACAAGCCGTTTCTAAGAAAAAAAGAAAGAGGCAAAGACACAGATATTTTCAATTGCTGTTTTCTATTTTCCGGTTGAAGATAGTAGCCCTCACCTTTTTCAGCTGCATCTTGAAACTGAATCAGAAAATAACAGAAGTGATATGCATGTGTTGTATAAATTGTATGCATTGTACATCTCTTTTTCCTGCTTTTCTTCTTTTTTCTAATCCCCCCCCGTTTTCTGTCTGCTCCATGTGACTTTTATTCTTTCATAATTTGAGTGATGAAAAATGTCAGGACCCAAATTAGATATAAACTGAGGACTAATACTACAGAACTAAAAAAATGGCTATATCCTATCCAAACATAGGCAGATACATGCAGAAGTGGTATTCAGCAGGTTCTGACCAGTTCTGGAGAACCGGTAGTGGAAATTTTGAGTAGTTCAGAGAGCTGGCAAATGCCACCTTTGACTGGCCCCGCCTCCATCTATTGCCTGCCTCCTGAGTCCCAGCTGATCGGCTGGGTCTTTGGTTGCCCTGCACAGGAGATCGGAGCTGGAAAGCAGGTTAGTGGGTGGGGAGAGAATGGGGATTTTGCAGTATCCTTACCCTGCCACGCCCACCAAGCCACATCCATCAAGCTATGCCATACCCACCAAGCCACACCCACAGAACCTGATATAATTTTTTTTAATCCCACCATTGGGATGTGAAGAGATTCAAATGATCTTCTTAAATTTTCCCTTCACATCGGAGTACAATTTCCATTATTCCCTGAATAGGCTTAATAAAAGTTTTCCATTAGATTTAGAGCAGGGGTGGGGAACCATGGTCTTTTTATGGCCCATGGCTGGCTCAAGAATTCTGGGAGTTGAAGTCCACATGTCATAAGAGAGCCATGGTTCCCCACCCCTGATTTAGATGCCCTGCCTAAAGAAGGTGGTTAGGTGCCTCTTCTTCAGTCTAGCACGATCCAGATATGCTGACTTCGGCTTCCAAAATTCAACACATTGATTGCTAAGAATTCTGGAGGATAAAGTCATATCTGAAAGGTGCCCACAAACAGAGGGATAGCATCAAGATCATGTGAAGTGTTAATACCACTTTATAACGCTTTGGTAAGGCCACACGTGGAATACTGCATCCAGTTTTGGTCACCACGATGTAAAAAAGATGTTGAGACTCTAGAAAGAGTGCAGAGAACAGCAACAAAGAAGATTAGGGGACTGGAGGCTAAAACATATAAAGAACAGATGCTTGGATTAGGATGTCTAGTTTAATGAAAAGAAGGACTAGGGGAGACATGATAGCAATATGTTCCAATATCTCAGGGGCTGCCACAAAGAAGAGGGAGTCAAGCTATTCTCTAAAACACCTGAGGGTCGGACAAGAAGCAATGAATGGAAACTAATCAAGGAGAGACCTAGAACTAAAGAGAAATTTCCTGACAGTTAGAACAATTAATCATTGGAACAACTTGCCTCCAGAGATTGCAAATGCTCCAACACTGGAAGTTTTTAAGAAGAGATTGGATAACTATTTGTCACATTGGGGAAAGCTGGATAAGCACAGAGCATTCTTCTTTTGTTTGAATTATATAATATTTGAGTAACCAGTTTTTTAAAAGAGATAAAAAAAGATTTATTGGGAGGAAAAAAACCCTAGTGCATGATCATGGTGCATGATGAACACAAAATAAAGCTTTTGTGTAATGTGCAATTTAAAGGGAAATCATTTACATCTGCACATAAGAAAAACACAGAAGGATAAATATTATGGCTACATCCTTTGATAAAATAATGCATAGTGGTATATATTTCTATAGATATTTTAGTAGGTGGAAAATGTAGTTTTATAATAAGAAATCTTTAAAATGGTGAAGCATAAAGAAAAAGGTGACACTTGTTTTCAGAATTAATATGATTATATATAATTATTTCTGTGGAGTGAAATAAAATGATAAGTATGGAAAAACAATAAGTATTGCCTTCTTTAGAACAGAAGTGGGAAGAAACTTGTCACAGAGAAGAAGAAAGAATTACTGAGGACAACCAGACAGAGAAAGCAGAAGAATGCTAATATGATTTTGGCAGGAAGGAGAGGAAAAAGACCAAAAACAGAAAGGAGAGAATTATTATGAATGTCAATTGTTGGGAATGTCAATGTTTAGACAACTATTAAGGCCTTCACTTAACAAAATTCTTCCCTTCCTGGGGCATACCCTTCTTATATGAGAATCTGTATTTTATTATTTTATTTTATTGTTATTTTATTTTAGGGGAATTTGGTGCTTTCTGAGCCTGGTTATTTTCTTGCAGACATTTCATTACCCAGCCTAGGTAACATCATCAGTAGCATCTCTGCAAGGAAACAACCAAGCCCAGAGACCACAAAGGACCCTTCATTTCAAACCTGAGCTACAAATGTTCTCCTTCATTATATTTTATTTTATTAGTTTTATTTATTATTTTAATACTGCTCATCTCACTCTCAGATTGACTCTATCCTAGAGTCAATCCTCCATCATGATGTGGAAAAAATGAGTAGGAGTGCATTTTATTTTCTTCCTTTTTCAAAATACTACTGGTGTGTGTGTGTGTGTGTGTGTGTGTGTGTGTCTATGCATACACATGTGTGTTTGGATCTTGGTCTTGACTTCTAGTTTTCCATTGCTTCCTTCCTAGGGCTGAGAGAGAAATGAACTGGGCCAAAACAAAACAATCCAGTTGACTTTGGGCCTAGGGCAGGACTAGTATTCACAATTTCCTGCTTTCTAATCTGGAACATTTCATTACTACAACAATTGGCTCTAAGGGCCTTGGTGGTGCAGGCTGTTAATGGCCTAGCACTTAGCTCCAGCTGCCTGTAATTATTGCAGGCTCGAATCCCACCAGGCTCAAGGTTGACTCAGCCTTCCATCCTCTCGGGGTAGGTAAAGTGAGGACCCAAGATTGTTGGGGGCAATAAGCTGACTTTGTAAAAAATGCCGCTTAGTAATAAGCAGGCATATACAATGGAATGAAGGCTATTGCTGAGCGCATTGGGTTGTATCCCAAAAACTGTAAGCCGCCTTGAGTCTCCGGAGAAGGGCGGCATATAAATATGAATTAAAAAAAAAAAAGTTCATGCTAACAATGGGAAATTGGAGAAAGATAAAAAGAAGTACTTCCTTACCTAGTACCGTGATGGTGAACCTACGGCATGCGTGCTGGAAGTGGTGTGCAGAGCAACTCTCCAGGCACGCCAGCCATCACCCATTTCTCTTCCAGGTTCCAATGCACACATATGCTCTGCCAGCTGGTCTCTGCACGAGTGGGAGTGCCGTAAACTGGAAAAGTAGCTCCTCAGCACATATGTGCGAGCCAGGGAGCTGAGCTTATAGTTGCCGGTGCGTGCATGCATGTGCATTGATCAGCTGGTCTTCATGCATGCATGCGTACCAGAAACCAGAACACCAGGAGCCAAGCATGCATGCACATGCCAGAAACTGGAAGGTCAGCTTCCCGGCATGCGCATGCGCACCAGGGAACTGCTCTTCTGGTTTCTGGCGCTACCATGCATGCACACATGAGCTCCCATTTCAGCACTCAGAGGCAAAAAGGTTCACCAACACTGACATAGTACGTCCTTAAAACTGTAGATCTAGGCAATTTTCTTTCCTATCAACAACTGACAAGTTAGTGAGAAAATCCAGTGATTTTCCAGTGATCCACACCCTCATGCAGTGTTACTCAATTGCAATAGTTTGTAAGTTGTGTGAATTTCAACTCTGGGAAATTCTGTGAATTGAAGCTGTGGATGTTGAGAAACACTGTTCAGATGGATGTCAACAAATATTGTTTCTTCCAGCTGAAAGGGCTTATCCCTCCCAATACCAATCTTTAGGGATTACCACCAAAGTAGTGATATCACATTTTTATCCTACTTACAGTCATTCTAAAGTGATCTCTTTAGCCATTATGGGAAAAGATATAGGACTAAACAGACTTTTGGTCTGTTTTAGCAGCAATTCTCTGCTATTCTTACATACTCTGGCAGTTGATTGCTCCAATAGTCCATTTCAAGCCTTCAGCACAGGTAGCAACTGGGTTTCCTACAATTACGTATCCAGTGTTGCAAGCATAATGGATGCTTTTCCCCACAGGATAGAATGAATCAGAGTCCTAGGAAAAACCAACAGCCTTGAGAATCATTGAACAGAACGAACAAATTTTATATGCAGAATATTCTTAGGAAATATATCAAACAATTCAACAGTGGTTTTTCTTTGGCTTGTGCATTTTTGAAATATCAGTAACGGTTGGAATTGAGTACTTTTTTCTGCAGAACAATAATAAGACCACAAAAAACCTTCTAGCAGTAAAATAGTCACTGGACCTTTGCTGAAAATAGTTAAGAAGTCAAAAACATCTTGCCTATCTTCCAAAAAGAGGAGAGAAGGTGGAAAAGAGAGCAAATACTTCAGAGGGTGTAACGAAGTATGTCAAATGATTGTGGTCCTTCTGTTCTAGCTGTCTTATCCAAGTGTCCTTCCAAAGGGATTGAACTGCTACAGTAATGCTAGCAGGAAAATCAGACTGTTTCAATGCCAATGCATCAAAGAATAGCACATATGGGGCTTTTTTTCTGAGTAAGTCAATGTAAGATAATAGTCTAAGTTACATTTCTGTATCTGCACACAAATTTGGAATCTAAGGAATATTCTTCTATGACTTACTTCAACGTATCCATTTTCCAAGGGAGGTGGTGATGGGCAGGATTCTCTGACAGTTCTAGAAGTATCAAAGCAGTGTGGCTCAATTGTTCTACAAAGCAAAACATGATAGACTGTATTTTATCAAATACCCTTCAAGATATTTATCACCTTTTGTTTCAAAATGCTTCATCCATCCCTCTATCCCTCCCTCCCTCCCTCCCTCCATCCATCCATCCATCCATCCATCTATCCATCTATCCATCCATCCATCCATCCATCTCTGAAATATGTGAAATATCTACAGACCCCTCACATTCTGAACATAAATTGTTTCAACTTCTACCCTCAAAACAACACTATAGAGCACTGCACACCAGAACAACTAGACACAAGGACAGTTTTTTTTTCCGAATGCCATCACTATGCTAAACAACTAATTCCCACAACACTGTCAAACTATTTACTAAGACTGTATTACTATCATTCTTCTCATCCTTCCTATTACCTATCTCCTCCCCCTTATGACTATAACCTTGTTGCTTGTATCTTTACGATTTATATTGTATTGTTTAGTTTTCTAGTATGATTTGATTGCTTATTTAGTATCCTATGACAATCACTAAGTGTTGTATCTTATGATTCTTGATGAAAGTATTTTTTTTCATGTACACTGACAGCATATGCATCAAAGACAAATTCCTTGTGTGTCCAATCACACTTGGCCAATAAAGAATTCTATTCTATCTATCTATCCTCTTATCACATTTCTACACTGTCCAGCTCACTTAAGTGAATCTGAATCGGTTTACAATAAAAAACATACTATACTATAAAAGTATAAACAAAAAGAGTTCAAACAAACTTAAAAACAATATTAAAAATTTAGCTATTACAAAGTTGCTGAGGCAGAGGAAGCATCTTTATGTCACACCAACCGCTGCCAGGGTGGCATATCCCTCTTAGATCCCCCATGTCAATTTACAGAACTAGGTCTTAACTCTCTTTCCAATGGCCAGAAAAGTGGCGGCCCACCTCACCTCTGAAGATAAAATGTTCCAGATATGGGAGCAATGGCAGGGAAGACTAGTTGAAGACACTATTTCACAAGATTATTCAACGTTGAGCATATTCACATTATTATCTTCTGCAGAGTATAAATTGTATGGCATTATTTATATATATATATATATATATATATATATATATATATATATATATATACACATATACATATATATATATATACATACATATATATATATATATATATATATATATATATATATATATATATATGTTTGATTTATGCGCCCCTCTCCAAAAGGACTCGGGCTGCTCACAACTAAAAACCCAACAATAAATAATTACTTAAAACCATATTAAACAAAACAAGCCAAATGTACAAGTTTAAAACCCCAGAAACTAAAACACCCATCAGCCCCCCGCCAGGAGGTCAGCACAACCTGGACTGCGCAAATAACCAGGTCTTTAGATCGTGGTGGAAGAAGCGAAGGGGCCAGCCGGAGCTCCGGCGGAAGCTGATTCCACAAAGTGGGAGCCGCCACAGAGTAGGTTCTCCCCTGGGTCACCACCAAACGACATTGAGTCGCCGACGGCACCCCGAGGAGCCCCCGTCTGTGCGCTTGCACAGGGCGGTTGGTATTTGATGCTGGCAGGAGTCGTTCTCGTAAATATCCTGGACCCATGCCTTGTAGGACAATTGTGCATGTGTGTGAATATATGCATGTGTGTGTATACACACACACATCCTCTGCAATTGATAATAAATTTGAATATGTCTAATGCTGAATAGCCTTGTGTATGTGAGTGTGCACCATTGTCAAAAATATTTTTATATGTTGATCTTAAATTGACTATAGGGGCATGGTGGCTCAGTGGCTAAGATGCTGAGCTTGTCAATCAGAAAGGTCGGCAGATTGGCGGTTCGAATCCCTAGCACCATGTAACGGAGTGAGCTCCCGTTTCTTGTCCTTGCTTCTGCCAACCTAGCAGTTCGAAAGCACATAAAAATGCAAGTAGAAAAATAGGGACTACTTTGGTGGGAAGGTAACAGTGTTCCGTGTGCCTTAGTCATGCCAGCCACATGACCACAGAGACATCTTCGGACAGCGCTGGCTCTTCGGATTTTTAACGGAGATGAGCACCACCCCCTAGAGCTGGAAATGACTAGCACGTATGTGCAAGGGCAACCTTTACCTTTTAAATTGACTATCAATAGTATTCCTACCGAAAATATTGCAACTCTTCATCCTCACACTGAGGGTTTTGAAAGCTTTCCCCAATGCAAGATCTTCCACCACCTTGTGGGAAAGGATTATTACAACTCCGACTTCTGGACTTCCTTCCACTATTACATGGGCTCCAAGAAGACCAACAGTTCCAACCTCCATTAATGACTCCTAGAACACGAAAGAAAAAGCTTACCTATTGTAAAATTGTAATTTAACCCCATGATCAGGGCTGGAACTGCAATATCAGATATAAGACAGAGCTTCCCTGATGCAAGTCCATTAGTTTTCCATTTATATACCTTCAGAACCCAAGTCTTCATTATAGGGATTTTTTTTACAATTAATGCTCCTATTTTTCCCTTCTTTTTCTGAAATGTTTTGTTTTCATCAATTATTGAACTTGACATGGATTTTTCTTGACCTGGAACATCTGTCAGTGGTTTCTAGCATCTCCAACTAATAACGGAGGAAGCACATTAATCCTGTGAAGGCCCTCCTGTTTTCCTTTGAAAATGTACTGGTGCCTCACTCCTCTTGTTTTTTGCTAAGCTTCCTCCTTTGGCAATTGGGATTCAATTACCTCTAAATATTTGAGAAATTATCTTTCACTGTCAAACAATTCTTACTTTAACTGGTACATAGCCAAAATCAACCTCAATGAAATGTCCATTAAGTGGTATTAAATCTACCTTCTGTAACAATCAGGAAACACTTTTGTTTCAACTTCTGCTGGGTAAATACACATTTGTTTCAACTTTTCCTTGTAGAATGTGGTTTCAAGATGGCTCATCTGCTTTTCACAAATACAACAGCAGAACATGGAACCATACAACACAGCAGAACAGATACTGGACATTATGATTCTATAAATGCAGACTAAAGGTTGTGTTACACTTTTTAACAGCTGTGCTTGTGATGCTATAGCTGCCCCATGTTCAGTTGGTGATCAGTGGATTGGATGTTGCACACTCTACACGAATGTTTCTCAACCTTCCCGAAAGCCATCACTCTGCTAAACAAATAATTCTCTCAACACTGTCCAACTATTTACTAAGTCTGCACTACTATTATTATTAATTTTCTCCTCACTCCTTATTACCCATCCCCTCCCATTTGTGATTGTATGACTGTAACTTTGTCACTTGTATCCTTACGATTTATATTGACTGTTTCCTAGTATGATTTGATTGCTTAGTGCAATGGTTCTTAACCTTTTTGAAAGAATCACCCGCTTGAGCCATTGAGGAAGTTGTCATCACCCCCCCCAACATAACCGCCCCCTGCCACCTCTTAGCATCCCCAAGGGGGCCAGCAGAGGGGTGCTAAGAGCTGGCAGGGGGGCGTTCAAGATGCCGGCCCTGCAGGTTCACCCATTGACTGTAGTACTGCACCTGAACCGGCACCTTGAATGCAGCAACATGTTGGGAAAAGCCGCCACCACCACTTTCCCAAAGTGCTGCCGCTCTTGCATTCTTTCTGTCTGTCCATCCGTCCATCCATCCATCCAAAAGGTCTGTCTGTTTTCCTACCTGACTTCCTGCCTATCTACCTACCTGTCTGTCTTTTTTTCTACCTACCTACCTACCTATCTACCAATATAGATCTCTCTCTCTCTTTCTCTCTCCCAATATATCTCGCTCCATTGCCCCCATATCGCCCCCCTTCCGTTCCTTTGCCCCCACGTCGCCCCTTTTCGTTCCATCACCCCCCTGGAGAACAAAATCGCCCCTTGAGGGGCGATATCACCCAGGTTAAGAACCACTGGCTTAGTGTACCCTAGGACTATCATTAAGTGTTGTACCTGCTGATTCTTGACTCTTGATGAATGTATCTTTTCTTTTATGTACACTGAGAGCATTTTCCTCACAAGACAAATTCCTTGTGTGTCCAATCACACTTGGCCAATAAAAGAATTAATTCTAATTCTACAGTATGTTTAATGCAATCATACAATTTCTGTTTATGTGGTTGTCAAACAGAAATTATAAATTTGAAAGAACAAAATGAAAAAAACCTAAAATGTGACAGGACAATAGGGTCCTTATGCATGCCCCCTTACGAACCTCTTAAATATGGGACGAGGTCCACCGAAGCTAAGTTGGAATTAAAACTGTGAAAATTAGAGCTGAGACAACTGAATCGGGTAAGATATTCCAGACTTTGACAACTCCGTTGCAAAAATTGATTTTTTTACAATCACCTTTTATATTTTTTTTAAAAAACTTACAATCAACATTAAAGCACTTTACACTAATTTCTGTAGCAGCTCTGTAGAAATATTCCAAATTACAAAAAGGATGCACGGAGAAGATTGCGTGTTATGCATTGTCCAGACTACATTAAATCCCTGACTTCTGTAAAGGAAGAACTACTTACCTGGCTGATCTTGTACAAGAGTTCCCAGTTCACATGCTGCTCCAAAAGTATATGGTTTGCAAAAACACATGCACTGAGTTCCTTCCACAGCCGGCTCACCACCGTTCTGACATGGCTTGCACTTGCAGGGGTCATTCTCAGTCAAATATTGTTCAATTGCCTTTTTCAGGTGCAGTTTCTTGACCGAAGCACATGGTACTTCCTTTACCAAGTCATAGAGTGGTGCCAGCTAAATAGAAGGCAGACCGTTAAGAATTCCACTATTCTGCCTGGATACCTCTGGTATACATTAACTTGAATTCTAAACTAAGTCTACACAGAATAATGAGCACTGTCTGTAACACTTCATATTTGCATTAACATCCAAAGGACTTAAAAGTTATTTATTTAGCTAGTTAGCTAGTTATTTGTTTATTTATTTATTGTTTGTTTATTTGTTTTTGATACTTTTCAACTGCCATTTCCCTTAGAGAGGGGCTCTGGGCAGTGTAGGTGTTCTGAGTGCTATATTATATTAATATTTTGTTGTCCAATACTACACAACTCCATGGACCCAGTGTGCCAAGCCCCCCTGTCATCCATTGTCTCCCAGAGTTTGCCCAAACTCATGCCCACTATGTCAAAGACCCTATCTAACATCTCATCCTCTGCCAATCCCTTCTTTTTTTTGCCAAAACTGACTTGATCTTGGGATTTGGGGATGATGGGAGACATGACGAAGATGGGGAACAGATTAACATGACAATTTTTTTTAAATTAGATTTATATGCCGCCTTTCTCCAAAGACACAAGGTGGCTTACAATTTTTGGGATACAATCCAGTGTGCTCAGCAATAGCCTTCATTCCATTGTATATGCCTGCTTATTACTAAGTGGCATTTTTACAAAGTCAGCTTATTGCCCCCAACAATCTTGGGTCCTCAATTTACCTACCCCGAGAGGATGGAAGGCTGAGTCAACCTTGAGCCTGGTGGGATTCGAGCCTACAATAATTGCAGGCAGCTGGAACTTAAGTGCTAGGCATTTAGCAGCCTGCACCACCAAGGCCCTTCTATCAATTTCTTGATAGAAAGAAGGATGAAAGGCATAACTGTGTATTTCCTCTCTTTTTAAAATTTAATAATAATATTTAACAATTGTCGATATAAAAGACAAAAAAGTTTGGATAGTGGAAGTGCCTGGAAACAGCAGAAGAGAAGAGAAAGAACTGGAAAAGATAACAAAATGCAAAGACCTACAAATAGAAATAGATCAACTGTGGCAAAGGCAAGCAAGGGTAGTACCAATAGTAATAGTGTCTTGGGTGCAGTCCCAAAACAACTGGAGCACCACGTGAACATCATAGGCATCAGGGATGGGATCTGACTGGTATAACTACCAGTTCTGTTGCTCTGTGTCACACATGCATGCGTGAGTTGCGCGAGTCTCACGAGTGCAATTTACGACCTGCTGAGCTGTCCGGACAGCTGAGCAGCGCTGCGTGCGGGTGCGCAGTGGTTGGAAAAGCCATTTTTTCCTGCTTTTTCAACCACAGCTGTGCCGTGCAAAGCAGCTGTGGTTGAAAAAGCAGGAAATAAAGGACAGGTAAGAGCCTGGGCGGGCAGGTGGGCCAAAACAGCAGCAGACACAGAACTGATTCTGTGCCTGCTGCTCTTCAGAGCTACCGGTTCTGTAGAGCCAGACAGAACCGGTAGAATCCCACCCCTGATAGGCATTGACAAATTCGCCATCAGTCAATTGCGGAAGGTGGCTTTACTGGGAATAGCTTCCATCCTGCGACAATATCTGTAACACCATCAAACATCCAGATTTGCTTATCCCAGGTCCTTGGTAAGGACTCAATAGGTAGACAAAAATGCTAAACCCAGTCTGAACATCTGGCTGACTCTGTGATTATCAATAATAATTATTTTATTATTAAATTGATTAAATTAATATGCTGCCAGACTTCCACCTACTTTCTCTTTCTTTTTTTGTTTCTAAAACTTTAAACAGTAACTGTGATTTTAACAGCAGCCTAAGTCCTTTCTATGGTTCCATAGTACTTTAAAAGCAGATTTCTATTATGTAGATATACCCATATTTTTCAGTGCAGGGCTGAAGGGTACATTTCTAAGGCAAGTTTCAAAAACAAAAACTCACACAAATAATATCAAAAGTGAAAAAGAGAAAGTAGAAAAATAAAAGCCAGAGTTAAAGCAATTCTAATGCAAATCAAACCTTTTAAGAATTGAAATTACATTTGCCTTCTAAGATACCATCTGTTTAAGATTTTTGAATAATGAAAAACAGAACAACTGCTTTGCATGATACAACATAAAATAAAGTAAAACAACATTCAGACAAATGCTTCAGGGGGGAAAAACAGCAGCATTTTGACACCCAAAATATAATCTGTAGAAGGGGGTGGAGGGAAGAGGAGGGAAGGGTTACAGTTATTTAGAGACTTATAATTAATCAGAAATCCATGAAACTGCTTGCATTTAACTGACTTGCATTTAAAACAGGTCTCCCAGCTATGTTCCATACAAATCTATGTACGTTTTTGCATAGTTTATATCTGACGTTGCACTGGCCCAGGAGCTAAAAACAACATTTAGACTAATTAAAGTATTTTAAATAATTTGCTGATGAATGCAAAATGGTCACAAGTGTATTGCTTTCATTTCATCTTGTTTAGTAAAGTTAATGGCAAGCTGCTTTTATTATCAACAGCAATTTTAAGGAACCAAAACAAATATAGGAAAGCAAAGCAAACATTTTATTTTTGTTTGAAATAGGAAAAGATGAAATCAACTTAGAGCAGTGGATGCTCCAAAACAGAATCCTGGGGTGATATATAAGAGGTGGCCATAGCTACCGTAGATAGAGATTTTATGTGGGTCAGGAATTCACAACCCAAGGCTTCAGAGTAGTCTTGGCAACTTTAAGATATATAGATTTCAACTCCCAGAGGTCCCTGCAGCTTAAAGTTGCCAAGGTTTACAAACACTGCTTTAGAATGTCAGCAATTCCCATAGAAAGCAATCACATACCCCCCATATGATTATTTCTTTTTTTAATGCTAAAATCTTGTATGAGATTGTATGCAACTAAGGTCTGAGATCCTGAAATCTAACAATATCTGATAATCTTGCAAGATTCAAATAATCTTTTATAAAACTATTGAGAGAATGTCTGCCCCTTTATACAAGATGGCACTTCATACCAACTCCCAATACATCTGGTGTAGATTTATGAGCATTACTCAACCTCAGGAGTTAAAGTCCATACATTTTAACGTTGTTGAGGTTGAGAAACGTTGTGAAATACAGGGCTAACATATTTTGGCTGCAAAATCTAAATCAATACTAAATTGTAGCAGGCAGATACAAAATCTTCTAGCTTTCTGCTGCCCTCTAGCAGTGATCAGGATGTCTACAGCCAATAGGGTAGACCTAATGAAAGAAACGAAAATATTAACCAAGTTCCATGGTCCCTTATGTATTTAGCAATCATGTGAACAAAAATATGCATATAAATATAGATAGTGGGATCACACACTGAGATAAGCCTTAATGCAGCTTATTTGGAATTGGCCTACAATCAGGGTGGGCTACTACTGGTTCGCACCGGTTTGAGTGAACTGGACATTAATTTTACATCTGGTTCACTGAAACAGTAGTTGCAATGAAGGGCTGGCCCCACCCACCCCCCCCAGGAGGCTCCACACGGCCTGTTTTGGATCCCAGGTAAGTGCAGGGCCCATGCGGAGGCTTGGGGAGTGTGAAAAAAGGGTCCCCTGGAGGCTCCAGAAGGCTGGAAAGCTCATTTCTAGCCTCCAGTGGGCCTCTGGAGCCCAGGGAGGCCATTTTCACCCTCCTGGAGGTTCGAGGAAAGCCTCCGGGGTCCAGGGAGGGCAAAAAATGAGCCTCCTGGAAGTTCCAGAAATGAGCCTGTTTCCAGCCTCCAGAGAGCCTCCGGAGCCCAGGGAAGCCATTTTTTAAAATTCACATTTATATGCCACCCTTCTCCGGAGACTCAGGGCGGCTTGCAATCTTTGGAGCACAATCCAATGTGCTCAGCAATAGCCTTCATTCTATTGTATATGACTGCTTATTACTAGGGCTTTTTTTTTTTGCCCTCCTGGAGGCTTGAGGAAAGCCGCCGGAGCCCCAGAAGGGCGAAAACGCCCACCCACCACCTTAGTGCAGGAGGCCGTCTAGGCCATACCTACCATGGCCATGCCCACCCAGCAACCAGGCAGAGAACCAGTTGCTAAATATTTTGAAGCCCACCCCTGCCTATAATATACACCAACAGGGTTGACTGGCGACCCCCAGGGGGAGAGCCTTCTCTGTGGGTGCACCCGCCCTTTGGAATCAGCTGCCCCTGGAGCTTCGGACGGCTCCTGACCTTCGATCCTTCCGTCGTGACCTGAAAACATGGCTCTTTCAACTTGCCAACCTGGACTGATGGGGGAGTTTTTAGTGGTTTGTTTTTTTAATTAGGCTATTGGGATGTCCATTTAATATTTTTTAAATTTTGTATTGTATGTTTTTATTGTTGTGAGCCTCCCTGAGTCCTTTGGGAGATAGGGTGGCATAGAAATCCCAATAAACTAAACTAAACTAAACTAATATGGAATAACCAGAAGCAAGATCCCATTTATCATCTTTACGTACGAAAATGCTCGGTTTTGGATTATTGCAAAAGATTGTGCCTAATCTAAAGCAATCAAAGTCTTACCTTTCTTTTAATAACTGTGGGATGAAGGGACACTGTATGAGCCCAGTGGGAATATCGTTCGGTATTTGCAACTGGATTGCTAACGTCTATGAAAGCTAAACCAGCCACAGTTCCAGAATCCCCTCCCTCTACATATGGGCTGGCTTTAATCCGATCATTGCGGACTTCTGGAAGGACAGACAGAGTATTTTAAAATTGAACAACTTACAGTATAGTGTCCAGCAATAAACCCAATCAAAAGGATTATGAGCCTGGTCAATAAACATGGTAAATCATAAGTGCTCTTAAGAACTTTATATTTAATCAAAATGCAGAGCTTAAAAGAACTACATCTTTATTTTCCAATTTTTTAGAGTAACCCAGCCTCTCTTAAGGTACAATGGCCTGGAAGAGCAGCAGAGGACTGCTGTGACCTTCTAGATGGGTATTCTGTAGATAAAATGATTCTTATTTTGTCACAGCATTTCTACCTCAAAGAAATGCACAATATTCAAGTGAGCCTAAATGTCCTTTTCCAATAACATATGAGTTTAGTATTTCTAGAATCATCCTATTATTCAAGTCCTTTAACAAAATATTCAGTCCATCAACATCTCTGGAGGGCTCGGGACAGAGGTTATTCCTCTGTCCTGGTCCTGTTAGATCTCTCAGCGGCTTTTGATACCATCAACCATGGTATCCTACTGCGACACCTCGAGGGGCTGGGGGTGGGGGGCACCGTTTTATGGTGGTTCTCCTCCTACCTCTTGGGGCGTATGCAGGTAGTGTTGGCAGGGGGGCAGAGATTGACCTCAAGGCCCCTCCTTTGTGGGGTACCCCAAGGGTCGGTTCTCTCACCCCTCTTGTTCAACGTCTACATGAAGCTGCTGGGTGAGATCATCCATGGTTTTGGGGTGAGGTATCATCAGTACGCTGATGATACCCAGCTTTTTATCTCCACCCCTAACCAACCCAGTGACACCCTCGAAGTGATGTCCAGGTGCCTGGAAGCGGTGCAGTTCTGGATAGGGAGGAACAGACTCCGCCTCAACCCAGCTAAGACCAAGTGGCTGTATGTACTGGCATCTCTAGTTATCCAGGATATTCCATCTCTAGCTGTGCGGGGAGAGGTGTTGCCCCCCCCCCATAGATAAGGCTCGCAACTTGGGTGTCCTCCTGGATGCACGGCTCAGTTTGGAGGAGCAGGTGGGAGCGTGGCCAGGGGGTGTTTGCCCAGGTTTGCCTGATGCGCCAGTTGTGACCCTTCCTGGATCGAGATGCCCTGTGTACTGTCACTCATGCACCCATCATTTCCCATCTGGACTACTGCAATGCTCTCTACATGGGGCTGCCCCAGAGGAACACCTGGAGGCTTCAACTTGTCCAGAATGCAACAGCGCGGGTTGTGATGGGAGGTCCCCAATACTCCCATGTTACACCCCTCCTGCGTGAGCTGCACTGGCTACCTGTTGCCCTCCGGGTGAGATTCAAGGTGCTGGTGTTAACCTATAAAGCCCTTCATGGCATTGGACCAGGGTATTTGCAGGAAACCCTGCTGCCAATAACAGCTTCCTGATGACCCATGCGCTCCCACCAGCAGGGCCTGCTCAGGGTGCTGTCAGCCAGGCAATGCCAGCTGGCGGCTCCCAGGGGTAGGGCCTTCTCTGTGGGGCCACCCACCCTTTGGAACCAGCTACCCCTGGAGCTCCGGGTGGCCCCTGACCTCCGATCCTTCCACCGTGGCATAAAAACTTGGCTGTTCCAACTAGCCTACCCAGACTGAAGGAGCGGGGGAGGGTTTTTTAGTGGTTGTTTTAAATTTTTAATTGATTTATGAGATTTTCCGGTTTAATTAATTTTTAATGTTTATACTGTATTGTTTGTTAGTATTGTAAGCCGCCCTGAGTCCTTAGGAAGGTAGGGCGGCATATAAATCAAACAAACAAACAAACAAACAAACATGGAATGCTGACAGTGAACATTCTCATATCTTCCTGGGGATATACCTGCAGTGCCTTACCTGAAGATTGCTTCACCAGTTCGTTGAGAGTTTCACATTCCACTTTCTTCTTCCTTACAATGATATAATTGTACCCAGAAGTAGTGCATTTATGCATATCCGTTAGACTGTACCCTAATGAAGCAGACAAGCATCAAAGAGGTTTCATTGCATGAAAGTGGATTAGTGTATTCATCTTCCAGATTGATCCATAGCTTTTGCTGTTATAGGCACCAAGATAAGCCTGCTATTTAAACAGAGCAAATGTATTTATTGATTCTACTTTTATGTAGAAACCAATCACAACCACCCATTTTAAATATTTATCTTGATAACAAATAGAATTTATCTAATTCAGCAATTCATAAAAGCAATTCATGGATGGAAAAGGAAATTCAATAAACCAAATAGTGCCATGAATTTTAGTAAGGACTAAAATGGTTTTAAGAAATGCCTTAATATTCATAACGCTAAATGAAATTAGCAAGACTAGTTTCATACTGGAGACCACTCCAGAAATAGCCCTGCCTTCACAACTATATAACATACTGGAGATTCACATTATATTATTTATAGCTGAAACAGATGAAGACAAGGTTTAACAAACTAGAATTTCAATTTTCAACAAGTTTGGTCACATGATTCAGGGCCAAGCTGGATAATAAATTATTAATTTATGTAATCCATTCACAGAAATATTCTTTCAAATTGATTATTTTCTCTCTTTGCAAATAGCAGAAACAATGGATCTAATATGTGGCATGATTTAGGCAGAGGGTTAAAACCAGTGGTGGGATTCAAATTTTTTTACTACCGGTTCTGTGGGTGTGGCTTGGTGGGCATGGCAGAGGAAGGATACTGAAAAATCTCCAGTCAGAGGTGGTATAATTTGCCGGTTCTCCAAACTACTCAAAATTTCCTCTACCGGTTCTCCAGAACTGGCCAGAACCTGTTGAATACCACCTCTGGTTAAAACACAATTGTGCAATTTTTTGGATTTGGCACAGAGCTGTGCAGTGGAACATAAAGAGAGTTTTAAAATTATACTAATATGTGTAACCACCTATGAAGGCTCTTCCTGCCTTACCTCACCCCAATAAAACAGTGAAACCCAGGACCTAAAATGATAATGTTTTTCATCTGATTGACTTGTAAAAGAAGCCTGAACCAAACAAGCCAGAATTCAAAACCACATGCAAAAATAGAGGACATTTCACTCATAAATCCTTGGTGTTCACAAATGACTACCTTAAACATTACCTCTTGAGTTAGCTTTATTTTTAGAGATATGAAAAATGGCTTTGTAATATCCTCCCAAAGATCCAGAATGCAGGAAATGTGTTCCATAAAGTTCAATAAGTCGGTGATATGCATTATATTCATAGAAGGAGGGCAGTCTAGAAAGCTCTCGCCAGAAGGGCTCCGCAAGGTTTAAAAATGTGGGTTGATTATTGAGGAACTGTGCAACTTCCACCGAATTTTCAATCACCATAAGATAGTTACTCTGGAAAGATAAGACATAAATCAGGCAGCTCTTTTCGCAAGCATAAAAAGAAGCTGGATATGTGAGCTGGTATCCATTGCATGTACCATATTTGGGTCATTATTTCAACCTTCACTCTTCAAAATTCAATTATCGGAACCTCCTACCCAACAAGTGGTACTCAGAAATATACAACAGGGTCTTGTACATAGAACTTTGAAGTTTACAGGCAAATATCTGCATTTGTCCAGGGGTGGGATTCTACTGGTTTGGACTGGTTTGGGGGAACCAGTAGTTCTGGTGATCATTTGGCCCCACCCACCCACCCCTGCCCTTTTCCTATGCTTTATTTCCTTGTTTTTGAGCACAGCTGATTCGTACAGCAGAGCGATTTGCCACACATCAGCTGTTTTACTCACTGAGGCTGCAGCAGAAGGTAAGTATTATAGCTAAAAATGGTCTTTTCTAAATGCTGTGTGCGCACATGTGAAGCACGCGCTCACCAAACTGGTTGTTACACCGGTTGTATTGCACCACTGCATTTGTCTCAGTTGAGTCATATAATAGTCACCTTAGCCTATCAGTAGGATAAAATGGACTTCTTCTCTCCTCTCCTTTCCCCTGCCCTGCCCTGCCCTCCCCTTCTTATTCCTGGCATCTGATTTCTTTCCCCTCTATCTGATCTTTCAGTGATTAATACCGAAAGCTCACACTCTTGGTTTGATGTCAGTTGTTGATATATTGTATTTTATTGTTAAATAAAATTAAATAATTAAATTGTTAAATAAGAGTGCAGCTTGGGAAATTCTGTTGAGCTTTTATTAAACATAGTTGATATGTTTCTACAGCAGGAAGTTCAAACATGGAATGATCACCTCAACCATTTCGGACTCCGCCTCAACATCAAAAAAACTGAGTACTTCGAGATTGTTACCATCCCTAGAACACTTCAAATCAATGGAGAAAACCTAAAGAAAGTGGACATTTTTTGGTACCTGGGATCCCATCTCCAAGGCAACATCAGTGTTGCCATCATTGATGACATCAATGGTGAGGTGCGAGCAAGGGTGAATCCAACCTGGACGCATTGGTGAGAACTCATTGGTGTGTAATATGACAGACGAATGCCAACTCATCTTAAATCTAAAATTTACAAGACAACCATCTGCCCTGTTGCACTGTATGGCACTGAATGCTGGGCAGCAACAACAGGGACTGAAAGCTATCTCCATGCCATGGAAATACAAATGCTTCATTGGATATTGGGCATCTCCCTTCTTGATCACATCACAAATTAATACCATTCGACAACATTTTGGTATGGCACCAATTATAGAGAAGATGAGAAAAGGGCGACTCCGCTGGTATGGACACCTTCCACCATGGCCAAGACTGCCTATCAACTAGAAGTCAATGGCCGGCGACCTCACAGGAGTTCAAAACAGAGATGGCAACAAAGATATGTAAGCCGTCTGCCTAATACCAACTTCAGGCTATGCCATCTCTTATTTGACCATTCTCTTGCCAGGATATTTTCACCCCTATCTTCCACATACTATTACAGAACGACTGATTTTACTAGAAACATTGGAAAAGCAGCTTCTCTTAATAGGAAAGGATATGCTCCTTTCTGCAGCTCCCCATCATCACTCCAGCAGCCTCAAAATCTGCTGCAGCTCATCCCATTTCCAGAACATATTTTTGATATTTGTTAGAAGATGAAGAAAATAGAAGAATGCCCTACTGCATTCACTGGCACTTTAGTCAATTTCACACTAAGTACTATACTTAATTAGCAGGGAAGCTGATTATTTCTTTTCTAAAGCCTCTCTTGAATGCACAGTGGGTCATGCTCCTAGCAAAATGGAAATAGTTCTTGGCCTAAAGATATTACCTGAACTTGCATTTTGTTAGGATAGCCAACAGATATTACATTCAGATTGTTATGGGTAATTTTGAAGATACTGTAAAGCTCTAAAACAGGGGTGTCAAACTCGATTTCATTGAGGGCCACATCAGGGTTGTGTTTGACCTCAAAAGAGCCGGGGTGGGTGTGACCAGGGCATGGCCAGCTCAATGTGACTCATTTAGGGGGCACCTATTGTGGCCCGAGCACTGCCAGTGAAAATGGGCTCCCAAGCTCCACTTTTGGCTGTGATGGCATCTGACTACCCTCTGCCCACAAAAATGAAGCTCAGGGCTAGCCCTCCCTAGCTCTGTTTTTGCTGGCAGAGGCACCATAGGTCAGTTTTTTGCTGTTTCCAGGGTAGCCCCATGGGCCAGATCTAAGCACCCCATGGGCTGAATCCAGCCCCCGGGCCTTGAGTTTGATACCCCTACTCTAAAAGATATGTCTGCTTCACCTTTCGGTCACTTGGAGAAGGAAGAAAGCAAAGTAAAACATACCTCTGAATGGCCTTTTGCATATTGTTCTGGTGTGTATTTACGGTAATTATTTCCAGTGTCATGACCCTCTGTCTCTTTCATATAGGACCAGGTACTATTGTAAAATTCAGTATTGAATTCATTCTCAATTTTCACCTGTACAAAGAAAAAACATGATTTTTGATGACTCATTAAAAACAATACAGTTACATTCTGGCTCTTGAAATGAATATAGATTGTCTCCTTAATGCAGCTTTTGTCAAGATGAAATACTGTGGATATAAATGCTACAGGTGCTCCTAGAATTCCCAGCAAGCTTGTCAAATAATGAAGAAGCATCCTGTCTGGAAATATTGGGAACTATTAATTCAATACAACTGGAAGTTACTGAATTGGAGTAACACCAAATTAACTCCAGTCAATAAATGCACATTTCCTCCTATATTTTTTTTTATGACAGCTGCCAGATGGGCAACCCAGATGGTGTCTAAAGGTAATAATACAAGTGGTGAGATGTTGGGTTAAAGAAAGCAACCAATGAAAACAAGAAACAGCTATGGGGAAAAAATCCTATTCTTACTAATAGTGTTAGTAACTGTTGGTAGGAAGAGATTGGATTAGCTGTTTATCATTCTGTAGGTAGCAGCACTATGTAGTTCTAACTCAACATCTCTGATGTCAACTCTGATATCTTTTAATGTCTGGTCATGGATAGATTAGAAATATGCTGTGGGAAGCCAAACCCACCCCAGAAGAATGAAATATTTTGAGGAATATTAAAAAAATTCAGGATAAAATATTTCCCCTAAAAGAGAAACAAAAAAAATCTTAAGGGAGACAGAAACTCAGAACCCCAGCTCCCTGCCCCCAAGCAAATACTGAGCTGGGGCAGCTTTTAGAAATGCAGGTTTTATTACTCCCTGCAGCAAAGTCTGAACAAAGGCAGAGTGACAGGATTAGCCCACACTCGAGATCCAAACCAGGAATAAGCCAGTAAGCCATAATAGGAATTGCCCAACACCCTTTCAGAACACAAGCCTCTTCATTGCACCATCTCAGCAGCCCAAACTTCAAACAAACCTGGGAGCTCAGACAATCTATAGAGCCAGCTATGACCCCTTCATAAACCCTATATGGTCGCATAAGAGTCTGACAATACAATACATGTTCTTGCACAGGAACAGGAAGCTCAAGTGCAAAGCCCAAGAGAAGGTATAACCCCACACACACTCTCAACTCTATGTGGTCAGCTGCCCAAAATCATCCATGTTGTTCTGCTTCATTAATAAATGGACCCTCTTTCCAATCAGCCTCCAGCCTCCATTTTGTCTCAAGTGCCTTTCTCCCAGATTGGAACTGAACCAGATGGATATTTCTTCCAACAATGCCAATAAGGAAAATAAACTAATCACACCTCAAACGTATAAGCAAGGACATTTTCGCTCAGTCGATAATATTCTCTCCGGTCACCGCTGAAGACCTTCCGACATTGGCCACCATAGCTCTTAGTGTCAATGACCTCTCTTTTCATTTCACCAGTAAGGGCATCAAAGCTGCAAGCAAATAAAATGATAACATAACTATAAGTGCAGGATCTAGAATGTGAGCTCTGGAACCAATCGTTGGTACACCTACAGTTAAATTATGGACAGAACAAGAAAACCATGATGAAATTCTGTAAGCCCACAAAGCTGATAGCAAATAACAGCATGCTACATAAGGAAGAATGGAATTGCTCTCTGTATCTTATAATACTAAAATATTTTAATCTCTATGGCAACTGTCTTTGATAAGCTACATTTTAATCTGAAAATTAACATAACAATAGTCTATCTCCTCTCATCTTTTTATTCAAGTGAAGCCATCCACAAGGCCACAGCAATGCATAAAGCATATAATTTATAGACTTTGAAATAATGTCCTAGTCTTTGTGCCAAAGTACCAATCACTCCATCAAGATCAATGAACCAAGAGACTGGAGAAAAGCAGTAGGTATTTATGAATATCTCTACTTGTGCAAAAACACGCTTAACCATGGTTTGTTGAATCCCCAGTTAACTGAGTTCATAAATCATGCTGTATATCATGTCTTACAAATCACAGTAGCTGAGTGCACACCACATGCCAAACAACCAAAGCTAAGTGACCCCATTATTACTCTATGTGATGTGTCAATCCAGCAAAAGAGCTGAAATAATGATGTGTACGATATGTCAATCCAGCAAAGAATAAAAGGCTCAAGCATTTCAGATGGTATTTTTGCTGGTTCTCTTCCTTCTTATAGGACCTATAATAGCCTGCCCCAATCTAGATGTCTTCCAAATATCTCAACTAATTCCCTGAAATCTATTAGACAGAATTCTGAGAATTAAAATCATGCAAATGGTAGGAATCCAAGTTGGGCTAAAACAAAAATTCATTGCCCTAAAATGCCAGTGGGTCCCACTGTTCAGTTAATGCAATTTGCTAACTGAATGGAACAATCGTTGAGCTGTTTCCATACTATTCTTACATATCTGAGCATTCACTTTCCTGCCTAGGTCTTTCTTGTCTTCAGGTCAGCAACTGTGGCTCAATTCAGACAAAAATGTTCTCCTTTCCTTCTATAAATAAAATATCAGTATAACCAGCTAAAATGCTTTATTAAAACACAATGACATGTTAAATGATCCTTAACTAATAGCCTGACATCACATGAAAACCTGATTTCAGGTCCCACCAGGCTCAAGGTTGACTCAGCCTTCCATCCTCTCGGGGTAGGTAAATTGAGGACCCAAGATTGTTGGGGGCAATAAGCTGACTTTGTAAAAATGCCGCTTAGTAATAAAGCAGGCATATACAATGGAATGAAGGCTATTGCTGAGCGCATTGAGTTGTATCCCAAAAATTGTAAGCCGCCCTGAGTCTTCGGAGAAGGGCGGCATATAAATGTAATTTAAAAAATTGTAATAATTAATACAGTAATTATTACACATATGACCCAGATTTCCTCAACAAGGGATTGCTAAGTAAAAATTATAACATTTTTAATTCATAAGAACTATAAAAGCAAATTACCCTGTTCCTGTAAGCTCTACCCTAGGAGGTGCTCTAAGTGGGGGCTTCTCATTGCATATTTTCTTGATTTCTTCACATCTATCTTCATCGGCACCATCTTCCAGGCAATCTTGATCTCCATTGCACACCAATGACTTGCGAATGCATTGTCCTATTACCATAAAGATAGACAATATTGATAGGGAAGATACTTTGACAGGGAAATTGATAGGGAAAACTAAAAAGGATGAACACATTGACCTCTTTGTCAATGTGTAAATAATCTGGTAGTCTTTAATTCTGTTTGGGCTACAATTTCCCAAATCCACAGCCAGCACTCAGAAAGGAAGCCCAACAATAAATGATTATATTTCACTATGGTATAGCTGTAGATAACTGACTCATAAAAACACAGTGTTGTTTGATACCTTGCTCTGGTATTTTGGCACTGGGTCTTATCCAATGGCCCCTTCACCATAATCTAACAAACAAGTAATTATGTTAGGTAATTCTTTCTACTGTCTCCTACTTATTTGCTGTCACTACAGAGCAATCTGCAAGAGACGACTAAGCTGAGTCCAAGGTCAAACGCGTCATAAGTCATGAGTCCCTGCGCCCACAAGAGAGCTAAGTCCAGCCCACCTTGTATTCCCATGACTCTTATTCTGGTAGCCAATTTGCTTCGGCAGTTAGTAGCTCAGATTTTTGTAGAGAGCTTAAGCTTGCAATCAATCGTTATACCCATTTGGATAACTGAATTTCCTAATTTCCCCGGTGCTTGACACAATCAGCCAGTCACTTAGACTTTTGAAGCTGTATACCTGAAGAACATCTGAAACGGTCACCACATCCTTCTTCTGTTGGGCAACCTCTTGTGGGAACACATGCACGAGTTTCAAATGAATTTCCTGAGCATGGATTTCCCTCAAACTGTGCATAAACGGCTACAGTCCGCCTGCGAATCTAAACCAAAACACATTAATTTAGGATTGAAAAGGAGTATTTTCAGTGATAACATTCTCTTGGGCATAATTCATCAGGATGCATGCTGCTGGTTGGCGAGTTCTGGGAATAAGTCCCAAAGGTGTTTTTTCAAGAGGCAATTGGACTTTCTGGTTTTTCTTTGAAGACATTTCACTTCTCATCCAAAAAGCTCCTTCAGTTCTGACTGGATGGTGAGGAATGGAAGGATTTATATCTGAGGACACAGATAAACCTCCAGGTGGCCTCAGCAACTCACTAAAAGAATGCAAATGACCAGTTGTCTGCAAGGAATATAAATCCTTCCATTCCACACCATCCAGTCAGAGCTGAAGAAGCTTCCTGGATGAGAAGCGAAATGTCTTCAAAGAAAAACAAGAAAGTCCAGTTGCCTCTTGAAAAAGCACCTTTGGGACAACCATGACCTGGATGACTGAGAATCTCCATAGAGATTCTGGGCATAAGCAGTTTGCTTATCCCTTACTTCCTTCTTCCATCCTTTCTTTTTAGAATTTTGGATTCTTTTCCTTCCTTCCTTCCTTCCTTCCTTCCTTCCTTCCTTCCTTCCTTCCTTCCTTCCTTCCTTCTCTCCCTCCCTCCCTCCCTCCCTCCCTCCCCGTTTTTGTATAAGTCCTGTTGCTGAGAAAAAAAAGAAAAATGTAGAAAAAAATCCAGAGAAAAAATCTTGCTTGCCTCTGTTTTGTATGTAGTATATGTCTGTGTAAAATTACATACCCCTCAAAATCAGGGACCTATCTCTTATTGAGAATTCATGTCAGAATGATGACAACTAAACCAGCCTTCCTCTACTTGATATTCTGATGGATTGGATTTGAAATTATGGAATTCCCAATCAACATGCTTCCTGGTTGAAAAAAAAATTGCCCTAGACAAGGAATCTGATTTTGCACGATAGCTCTGTCTGTAAATTAATGCCCAGAGCAGCAAGCAGAGGGATACATTAATTTCTGCACTGCCAGCTTGTTCCTGTAAGTACATATCCAGAGAGCCTTAGTTAAAAGCCTGACACTGGGGAGAAGAGAGAGAAAATGGGAAAAAAGAGGATAATGAAATAAGTAGAAAGAATACAACATACCAGAAAATTCAGGAAACATCTACTGTATATGTAGCGTTTCAATAATCAGTGGAAAAGATAAATCAACCGGAAGAGAACTGGAAGAGAGCTGCAGGTCTTCTAATCCAGCCCCCAATTCAAGCAGGAGATCCTATACCATTTCAGACAGGTGGCTGTCTACTCTTTTCTTAAAAACCTCAAGAGATAAAGCACCCACAACTTCTGAAGGCAAAGCTGTTCCACTGGTTAATGGTCCTCACTGTCAGGAAATTTCTCCTTAATTCCAGGTTGCTTCTCTCTTTGATCAATTTCCAACCATTATTTCTTGTCGTGCCCTCTGGTGCTTTGGAAAATACGTTGACCCCCCTCTACTTTGTGGCAGCCCCACAAATATGAGTAAAATGGTTTACTCATATGGTGTAATGAATATAATGTTGGACTTAGAGCATCACAAAGATGCTCCTTGGACAACTCTCTAAAGTATGACCTCTGCTTATACTTAGGAGAAGAACTAGATTTATATTGTTGCAATTAGCAAAGACAACTTATTACCAGCACTTGTTTGTGAAAAGGGAATACTAAAAAAGAAATGTAAGCTCATGGAAGGCAGAACTGCAATCAGATAAAGTTTTAAACATTGCATATTATCATATAGCATAGCATTTCAATCTTAGTTTCTGTCATGCCCCTGGTGGAGACTGACTCTGAGGGAGAGGAAGAACAGCCGACAGAGAGTGGAAGTGTGGCTCCAGAAGTTGTGGAGGAGGCTGGGGAAGGGCAGAGGCCAGCTGAGCTGTCAGAGGAGGACCCAGGCCCTATCCCCTATCCATCCTAGGGCACGCAGGGAGGAGAGGATAAGGGAGATACGTGGTCTACTCGGGAGGAGAGGGCCTTGACCCTCTTCATGGGCTGCAGGTGTGACAACTGAATAAGAGTTTGGACCTGCGTACTGGCAAATGCTGGAAACAAAGCGTGTTTTATTTTGGTCTGAAGTTATCTTGGTTGGCGTCCTTCCAACAGACCGTGCCTTGTTATCTCCTTCAATTTGGTAAATACTTCTCTTGTTCCGTTGTGGAAATTTTGTCATTGTAGTTTTTTTGGTTTTTTATTTCACATCTATCTGCTCATTACATTTGGACTGTATTGCTTTCTTTTGAAGACTATTTTTGAGTACGTTTTATATCCAACTGAGTTATTGAACAGTGGGGCCAAATTGGAGGCATTAAAGGACATTTATTTACATTTTGGATTTTGTTACATTTGTGTTACACTCAGGATCATCACAGTTTCCATTTTGTTTTACTTTTTGGATAGTATACTGATATGATAACTTTAACACTAGTTTTAACTGGCAAGTGCTAAATAATCTTTCATACCCTACTATTAAGGCCTGGGTTAGCATCCCCAGTACAGGTAGTCCTTGGCTTACAATAGTTCATTTAGTGACAATTCAAAAAAGTGACTTATGACCATTTTTCACACTTATGGCCATTGTAGCATCCCCATGATCACATGATCAAAATTCAGATGCTTGGCAACTGACTCATATTTATATGATGGTTGCTGTGTCCTGGGATCACATAATCCCCTTATGCTACCTTCCAACAAGCAAAGTCAATGAGGAAGCCAGATTCACTTAACAACAATGTGACTAACTGAACAACTGCAGTGATTCACTTAACAACTGCAGCAGGAAAGGTCGTAAAATGGGGCAAATGTAACAAATGTCTCACTTAGCAACAGAAATTTTGGGCTCAATTGTGATCGTAAGTCAAAGACTACCTATATGAAATCTTTTAAGAGTCTGGAAAGATAAATTATCTCATGACTTTGGAGAAAGGACCGAGCAATTAGATACGCAGAAAATATTTATAATACTATACTTGTGTTTTAGTACAGCCATCACACTCTGACCAAGGACCATATGGATTCCATCTGCAGTGGACTGGATCAATCCTATTGGATGTTATGTATGGAAAAATAAAAAAAAAGTCAATTATTGCAGCACTGAGGGAAAAGATCTACCACAATAGATGCTTAAAAAGACAGTAAAACACCAAAAAAGGTCATATTTTAAATTACGTTAGTATTACTGGTGACTCACTTTTTAGATCCAGAGGATTATTTTAAAAATTACTTGTAGTAAACAAAATTGGATCATACATTGCTTATGCACATGTGTTTATTTTCCTTTTTATTTTCCTTTTTATTGTTTTTACACGTATTATTTTGTATTTTGTGGAAGTATCCAGTTATTTGGTTATCAAAAGACTACTGAAACCAAAAGTAATTCAATTCCAAAGGAATAGCTTGAAGCAGGCACCCCTTTCTGCAGCTCTTTAAAGCATACACATTTCCCCCCAGGAAGAATGTAGCTGCTTTAAAGAGTTGCAGCCAGAAGTTAATCTTGCATTCCTGAAAACCTAGGAAACTTACAAACATAATATGACAATGATTGCAACTCCATAAAATTTTGTGAATGAGAGTGAATAACTAAAGTCTTGTGTGGAAGCATTCAGTTCTCCAAATACAGCTTGCTCATGTTTAGCTAATTTGGCCCTTGGTCCTTGAAGCTGTCATCCCCCATCTTAATGTCCTTCGGATGTTGGAACTAACACTCAAAATTCTTGCCATCATGCCTGAAACGACTGTACTGTAACAGGGAATACTGAGATTGCAAACCAAATACATCTGAATGCTTTTTTACTTCTTATCAAAAGTGCTAAAAATTGAAACTGATTGTTTCGCACCAGAAATCACATGGGAAACGGCAATCTTAATAATTTCACAACATTGCGCAAATAACTGAGAAAGGACTGTTAAAGCATTTTGTATGCTTTAGAACACACACACACACACATAAACACACCCCACCCCCAGGATTCAATATCTTAACAGAGGAAATACAGACAGAGTAACTACTCTGGGAAAACTCCCACACTTTTAACATGAAAGTTGTTTCCTCCTCTATCCAGCTAAAATAAAATAAACTGGCAATCGAGAAAAAATGGTTTTCATAAATCCTCAAACTAGCTTCTCTTGTTCTTGGATAGTGGGAAAATCTCTCTTAAGGCAATAAGTGGTGCTGCTGGAAAAAAGAGACAACAATCAGGACTTAGCAGTTCCCATAGTGATGTAAGACGCTGATTTCCCAGGTCCAAATTCCTTATGAAGTTTACTAGAAAATCTTGGGCACCTTTCATCTGAACCTAGCTCACACTTTTGTTCTGAAGATAAAATGAGAAAACTAGGTATATTTCCTTATATATACACTGGGGCAGGGCAAGGGAGGTGGAGAAAGAAAAAAAAACCCAGGAGAAATGAAATGAAGTGTTTTAGAAAAGTCAGCTTCAACCTGAGTACAGGACTGCACCTCTCATTTTTGAGAATATGATGAAGAACTTCATTGCACATCTCATTTTTGCTTATTAAGACACATTCAGATTTGTTTTTAAGACATGCTCTACTTACCTTGAAAAAACAGGAAAGCAGCCTGTAATTTCTAACAGAATCAAAATGGTTAGCACCTAAAGAGAGAAGAGGAAGAAGATACTACTAAAGGCATGTAGTTTTGAATTACTTTCAAACCTAATTTCCCAATACGTTAATGAAGAAAAGCTCTGCTGAAGATGCTTTGGTAACAATAGTGCTTAACAAGCAAGCAAGCAAGCAAGCAAGCAAGCAAGCAGACAAACAAACAATATATTCCAGTTACTGCTATCCACTCTCTCCCACCCCAACTCACCCTGTGTTTCTGGAGTTGTGACCCCGTGTTATCCTTTTCTGCTTACAAAACAAAGTCTGCTTTTTATAGATGTAGAACTTGACTCAATGACTTTCTTACCTTCATGATTACAGGAAGCCTGCCTTTCCCATCCAGCAACTAGGAGTGGAAAAACCTTCCTTCGAGAGGACACTGCACTTCAGAACTAGGCGGGCCACTTGTCACTCCAGTTATCTGGAAACTGAGTTTGTGCCCAGCTGCTTTGCTTTTTCTTTCATAAGATAAATTCTAAGCAACACTATGGAATGCTAACACTAACTCATAATCTCCGGGAACAAATTGTTCTCAAATTTCTGAAAGTCTTCAAATCTAGTTTATAAATTTGTTCCATATCCTGCAAAGGCCTGGAATGCAGTTCTGGAGAAATATTTAGAATATTTAGATAAAAAACACAATTTAGGAAGCTGTTGTCAAATCTATCAAAGCCAGGCAAACAGATTTTTGGTCTGCAAAAATCCAGATGATTGCTGCCATCTAGTGGTGGTCCAGAGTTTTGAAGTCTCAGTCAACTAGCTCTAATCAAACTTTATGCCATTTATTTTGAGTGGTCAGGAGCCACTTATAGGCTTGGCTAGCAATATTTCTGCCTCCACTTCCTTTTAACCAGAAGTGCCAAAGCTACTCAGAGTGCCAAGATTTCAATTCAGGAACCGCTGCATGAAAACTGAGCTCCCCCACAAAAAAAGCAATTGTTTTTATTCCGTTTTATTTTTATTTCAGTTTTCAGGGAAATATAATAAGAAAGTGAAAAAGAAATAAGAGTCACTTTTATGTGAGAAGGGCATCTACAGTATACAAATATGTTAAATAAAATAAAGAAAAAAGTAATAAGGAAGTTATATTTATATTTTGCCCTCTCTAAGGTTACATAGTAATTTCCTTCTTTCCATAATCTACCTTTTCTAATCATCAAATCTATAAATCATCCACTGTTTTTTCCCATAGAAAGTCCATAAGGGTTTTCCATTAACTAATAAATCTTGTTGTTGATTTGTCTCTAAGCAAACAAGTTAATTTGCCACTAGTTCCTGTCATCTTCACCGACCATTCCCCACTTGTGAGCTTGTCCATGTCCTTTCCATTTTTGCACATGTAGTAATCTCTCAACAGTGATTTTATATATAAAATTAATCTTCTATGGCTCTTTTTAAATTGTCTGTCTTTTGTCTCAGCAAAGAAGTGTTAAGTTTGCATAGAGAGACGAGACGCGGAGTGCTTCAGCTCTTGTTTATCGTGACTTCAGCTCAGAACGGACATGAATGGCTCAGCCGTGGCGGCTACTTATAGCCGGCTGCCGCGGCTGCCAGCCAATCAGAGTGCAGGGTTTTCCCACACTTTTACAACCAATGATTTCAAACACTTTACAACAACAACCAATCATTTTAAACTCTGCATACATAACAAGAAGAATTCTGGTTTCAGCTGAATAAAAGTATGGAGATATATTTTCTGACATTGTTCAAATTTTGGTGCATCAGTTGTTCAAATAGTTATTCTGATTGAAACAAAACATCATTTTAGGCAATGCTTTCATTTTTATCATAGAGATTTTTCCCAATAATGACAATTGTAGTTTCTTCCATCTTAACATATCCTGAATATGGCAGGTGGATTGACTCTGGACTTGAGGAAACATCATATTTGAATTCTTCTCCTATGGTTGATTAATAACAGAAGATTGTGCCTGGTAATGCCCCTTCAGTTCCACAATGTTTGTATTATGGACTCCTACAATGTTCAATTTTATTCTGAATGTTAATAATAAATCTGCCAGTTGATTTTTTTAGGTAATTTAAAGTTTAGAATGAGCCATGTGCTGATTTCACTTCAATTTGTTTCTCATGTTAAGCATACTGTCATGAAAAGAAAAAAAGACTGGATAAGGACTGAAATAGTCTTAAAATCAGTGTTTGTACAGTATGCAACTGTGTAACTATAGGTTACTTTGGATTTACTTTACAAACTGCAGGCTACTTTGATCCCATTTAAAAATCTTGAGAAAGGGAGAACATCCCAAAAAAACAGAAATTGGCCTTGAAGAAAAAATAGTGAACCATAAATATTACTTTTTCATCATTTGTATTCCACAAGAATTGTTATTTTCTATTTGCCAAGGAAAAGCATAATGTTTATAGCTCTTATTTCTTATTGGTTTAGTCTCAGCTTATCTAAAGGACATTTCCCTACATGCCTCTTTTCAAATGCAAAGATTACCAAAAAATACCTTATTAAAATGAGTTGAAAGAGTTGGTGCTCCAACTTAAGGCAATTCTCTTCCTTGGCACTATCTTTATTATAACTAAGTCCTAGTGTGTTCCAAATTTATTTATTTGTATCCCGCTTTTCTTATTTTTTACAAATGACTCAAGGTACGTACAATAATCAGCACACCTTCCTCCTCTTATTTTTCTCAAAATGACAACCATGTGGGGTGAGTTGGCTGAGAGAAAGTGACTGGTCCAAGGTCAACCAGCTGGCTTTCATGCTAAGGTAGGACTAGAACTCACGCTCTTCCACTTTGTCACCTGATGCCTTTACCACTACACCAATGGTATCAAGCTCAATTTCATTGAGGGCCACTTCAGGGTTATGTCTGACCTCTGGGGGGAGGGGAACAGGAGGGCATGGCTGGGCCAGAGTGGGCGTTGCCATCTGCCAGCAAAATGAAGCTCGGTGTGTGTGTGCGGCCCCCTTGGATCCTGATTTCAGCCAGGAATGCCTCCGGCAGCCCTCTGCCAGAGAAAACAGAGCTGGGGGGGGGGGGCTGGTAGAGGGCTGCAGGAGATTCATCCTGGCTGAAAACAGAGCCTGGGAGGGGTGTACCTGGCCCTCCCAAGCTCTGTTTTCATTGGCAGAGTCACCCCGGGCCAGTCCTTCGCTGTTTCCAGGGAAATCTCATGGGTTATAACTAATTACCCTGCTGTGATGACCCAGGGCATGGCACAAAGGCAACACAGTCAGATAAGCAATAAGAGTCCCTTTATTATCTCCAACTTTGCCCCCAATGTCCAGATTACCTTCTGGCTGGAGACAAACTCTCCCAGGAACAGCCTTTGATTGCAGAAAATTAAGTCCAAAATATGAGCAACACAAACTGTAACTTAAAGCCAAACTGAAGTAAATAGTTTGGCAGGGCAGGAGCAAGAATTTCAGACTTGGAGGCACAGCAAAACTCACACGGTTGAGAAGGCGCCAGGAACATAGATAAGCCACGACAATATAGGATAAAATCATATTTGCTCCCAGCAGCCTGCCGCATGCAGCCTGCCTTTCCTATCAACTATTTTCCCAGCTGTGGCTAATGAAGGGAATCAGGGCCCTTTCCTATTATTATTATTATTATTATTATTATTATTATTATTATTATTATTTATTTAGACTTGTATGCGCCCTTCTCCCAAAGGACTCAGGCGAACATACAAAAAGCATATACAATAAAAATAATTAAATAAAAACAAGTCCAAATTATAAAAACAGCTAAAAACGATAAAATTACAGAATAAACAAACTATTAAAACTACCGCCCCATGGTCAATCCAGGCGGCCTGCTGAAATAGCCAGGTCTTCAGGTCTCGACGAAAGGAGCGGAGATCAGGGGCCAAACGCAGATCCGCAGGAAGCTGATTCCATAGGGCGCGCCCACAGAAAAGGCCCTAGCTCTGGGAGCCGCCAGCCGACAATGCCTGACTGACGGTATTCCCAGGAGGCCCCTCCTATGGGAGCGCATGGGGCAACTGGACTGTGATGCGGGCAGGAGGCGTTCCCGCAAGTACCCTGCACCCAAGTCATTTAGGGCTTTATAAGTTGTTACTAACACCTTGAAGGAAACCCAGAAGGCAACCGGCAACCAATGCAAGTCGCGCAGGAGGGGTGTAACATGGGAGTATCGGGATACCCCATCACAGCCCGCGCGGCCGCATTCTGCACCAGCTGCAACCTCCGAGTAATCCGCAAGGGTAGCCCCATGTAGAGAGCATTGCAGTAGTCAATTCTGGAAGTGACGAGCGCATGGGTGACCGTTCGAAGGGCATCTCAGTTCAGGTAGGGGCGAAGCTGGCGAACCAGCCGAACCTGGGCAAAAGCCTCCCTGGCCACAGCTCCCACCTGCTCCTCCAAACTGAGCTGTGCATCCAGGAGGACGCCCAGATTCCTCGCCCTATCCACGGGGGTAACACCTCCCCCATGACCAAGATGGCACATCCACTGAACACCGAGATGCCGGTAAGAACAGCCACTCAGTCTTGGCCGGGTTGAGCCTGAGCCTGTTACTCCCCATCCAGGCCTGCACCGCCTCCAGGCACCGGGACATCACCGAGAGAGCATCACTGATCTGGTCTGGGGTGGAGATATACAACTGTGTATCATCCGCATATTGATGATACCTCACCCCAAAACCACGGATGATCTCACCCAGCGGTTTCATGTAGATATTAAACAGGAGAGGTGAGAGAACCGACCCCTGAGGTACCCCACAACTAAGGGGCCTCGGGGAGGATCTCTGCTCTCCTGTCAACACCGACTGTGAACGGTCCGAAAGGTAAGAGGAGAACCACGGTGCCCCCCACTCCCAACCCCCGGAGCCGTCGCAGAAGGATACCATGGTCGATGGTATCAAAAGCCGCTGAGAGATCTAAAAGGACCAGGACAGAGGAAAAACCCCTGTCCCGAGCCCTCCAGAGATCATCCACCAATGCAACCAATGCTGTCTCGGTGCTGTGTCCGGGCCTGAAGCCCGATTGGTACAGGTCAAGGTAATCAGTTTCCTCCAGGAACAGCGGAAGCTGCTGAACCACCACGCTCTCAACAATCTTCGCTGGACAATAGTTATTCAAAACGGTTGGGTCCAGAGCAGGCTTCTTAAGGAGGGGTCTCACCACCGCCTCTTTTAAGGCGGCGGGAAAAATCCCTTCACTCACTTCCTCCCCCATAAGCCACGCAACCATGTTGCTCTCTTCTCTGTTCCTCCCTGCGTGTCCTAGGATGAAAAGGGGGTGGGCCTGGATCTTTCTCTGAACTCCCTCTACCTTGTTCTATCTCTCTCCTGCTCTGCCCAGCCGGACTTTGCCCTTCCCCAGCCTCCTCCACAGCCAACGGAGCTGCACTCCCATTCTCTGTCAACTGTCCAGCTTCCTCCTTGGATTCAGATGCTGACAGGGGCATGACACCTGCGGGCCAGATCCTGCCCGCGGGCCTTGAGTTTGAAACCCCTGCACTACACCAAACAAAAATGCTAGGACCATGCTTTGTCCACTCCTGTTTTGTCTGTGGGCTGAGATAGCTCTTATCTGACCATTGCCCTGACTGCCACTCTTCTTCCTATCTCCCAAGGTTATTCTCATAGCCTATTACAGTGAGCACTGAAATGTTATATGACACTGAGAACATACTAAGATGAAGAGGTTACCAGATATTGCTAAAAAAATATAAACTGCAACAAATGATGCCTGCTGCAAAATCAGAGGCCATAGAGGGACATCCTTTGGCCCACAAGCGTCTGCAACCCTCACTGGCTGAGAAGCTTCTTCCACAGTCAGCTAATCAGTTCCCCAGCAGGGAAGGAATTGTTGGTCCTTTGCCAGCAATAAACCAAACTGTGGGGCAACAGATAACTAGAGCTCTACAATATATCCATGTCAGCCCACTGTGTTTGGCCAGTTCAACAGTCATGGCAGATTTCTTTATTATTATAGCGTACAATAGCAGAAACTTGAAATCCTGCCAGAAATTTTGCTTCCCCATTTCATACCAAGCAATATTTAGGTGGGGTTTTTCATGCTTCCTTCCTTTTCAAAAGCAGGCAATATTGTCTCCATAATGGTTTGCTTGATCCTTCCTACTTCCTAAGGCCAGATCTGCATTCCTTCACTTCATCATCATCACCACCACCATCATCATCATCATCAATAATAATAATAATAATAATAATAATAATAATAATAATAATAATTCATACTGGCTGGGGTATTCTGGGAGTTGAAGTCCGCACAGCTTAAAGTTGTTGAGGCTGACAAACACTCAAATTAGGTGTTAACATGTTGCTCATTCATTTCAGATGAAATTGACAGGAGGAAAAAATTTACATAACCTGAAAACAAGGCAAGTTTATTTTTCATTTGAAAGAATGACCGTGACTCTTAACTTTCCATTGTCATAAAAAAGGTCTTTGTCAGTTTTCCTTTACAGTCACAGCAGTTTTAAAATAATGGCAAAAACTTCAAAGGCCACATTGGATGTAGGAAAGAGTCAGCAATATTTGTGGTGTGTGTGCTAGGAGTGAGTGGATTTTTGTAATGTAGATATTTTCATCTTTGTTTTCAGTCTAAGACACAAAAGGGAGGGAGGGAGGCAGGGAGAGCCAAAGTACATCTGAAAATCACTATTTTACTACCCAATTTTGAGATCCAACGATTTGGGAAGCTGCAACAGAGATGAACACCGTCCTCTAGAATTGGATATGACTGAACAAGGGAAAACTTTTCCCTTCTTTAAAACAGAACAGGAAGCTATATATAGTTAAGAGGCTCCAGCTAATCCCTCCCTAGTGGTCCTTCCTTCTGAGGTGTCTACTGCACCTGCCTGAAAAGAAACATTAGGAGGAGCCCCAATGAGGTTGAGGAGGCTGGACAAAATTTATTTATCAAATTTATATGCTGCCCTTCTCACTGGAGTGGTGCAGTGGCCTAGAGGTGGAACTCTCGCCTCACAATCAGGAAGCTGTGAGTTCGATTCTAGGTAGTGGCAGGTATTTCTCTCTCTGTGCACAATGAGTTCAGCTGCGAATTCTGCATTGGTGACAGGAAAGGCATCTGGCCAGTAAACATTCAGATCCATTCAGCTGCCCTGACTCCATCCCGATGCAAGGGATTACAAGGTCATTTAAAGACCAAAATTAAAAATAAAAAAAATGCTACCCAATCTAACTCTGAAAAGTGACTCTGGGAGGCTTACAATTAAAATCATAAATGTAGAAAATATTAAAAACATTAACTACAGAGGCAAGAAGCAGAAAGGTAAGACTAGTTTAGATTTTAGATTTTATTAACGTCAGGTAAGCTCAAAATTGCCTTTGGAACTGCTATGGAGCTATGCAAAATGGTCCTTCCACTTGATGAACCTGGACTAGTAAATGCCTCTTTTCTTCATTGTGTCAATTACAAGGGAAACATACACAATTCTATTCTGCTGAGGAAATGTGCAACTCATATTTTGCCCTGTGGACAAAATGATATATCTGTCTCATGTTTTCACATGACTTCACCAGGGATTGCTCTGTTCAGTTACCTGACAGAAAACCCTCCATGAGATTTGCTTCCAAATACACATAGCTAGAATTGCCCTTGTAAGTATCAATGTGAAATAAATAGCAAGTTAAGGTAGTCCCTTGGTATTTAAACATAATCCTTTTAACTACATGGCTGTGTGATTATTTTGGATCTATTTCTCTATGATTTATTTCTAACTCACATATTTAAAGCAGCCAACTGCTTGATAAACTAAACATCTCCTTTTGTATTATTTATGGTTTAAGTAATTTATGGTTTAAAGTATTTCAGCAAAAGTGATGCATGCCAAGATTGGCTTGGAATATCCCTTGGGACTGAGATTCACATATTTCTCAGAGTTCATAAAAGATGTATATATGGAAAGAGATGACTCTGAATTCTTTTTAATTTGGAATAATTGGTATAAATGGTTAATAAACAGAACTAAGAGATAGGACAAGAAATGTAACTGGAATAATCCTTAAGAGAATAAAATGTAAATTTGTAAATTATACAAAGATATAAGAATAGTAATTATAGTTAAAGTTATTATTTAATATTAGACAAACGTAATAATATAATGTATTATGATTTTAAACCAAGAACTGGTATAGATGCCAAGAATGCTGCTGGAACTATGATATTTTATGATGTAATAAAAGAAACTCAATTAAATGTGTATGTATGTGTATATATATATATATATATATATATATATATATATATATATATGTAGGTCTTGGTGTATTCGGGTCTTGTCCCGTGTAAGATTGAGAATACCTTGGCAACGTTTCGACGAAATCTCATCCGTCATCTTCAGGCTGGTGTCTTCAGCTTCGTTCTCCTGGGAGAAGTGTGTGATTGTGGCTGTTTTCCCCTTTTAAACTCTAGAGTTGGCTGTGTTGTTACTTCTTGATTGGTTTGTGGAGTTGATGTATGCAGATTGGATGGCTTTTCCTGAGACCCTGTGTGGCTGAGGTGCTGGCTGTGTGTCTCTCAGCCTTTTGTGTTGTAACGACCTGGGTAATGGGCTGTGTGATGACCTTCTGAGTTCTATTGTTGTGATGTCCTGGGTGTGGTGCTGTAATCTCCTGGGTCGTTGTCTGTGCTGCAACCTCCTGATGTTTTGTGTTGTGATCTCCTGAGTTCTGTGATGTAGTATCCTGGGTGAAAGGCTGTGATGTGGCATTCTGGGCCTTGGTTTGGCTCCGAGTTTGAGGTCTGGCTATGTGTTTATAGCGTGTGTCAGTTTGTTTAGTTTGGGGGTTGGAGGGGGGTGTAGCAGCTGGTGTTGCAGCCATGGTCTGGTTTCTGGATGGTGGTTGCCTTTCATCTGTGGCGTGGGCTTGGGTTTGAGTCTGGTGAAGGAGATTGGTGGTGGCATCATGTGTTATTTTGGGTCCCAGCCACAAAAACCAACACCGGACCCAAAATAACACATGATGCCTTATATATTTGTTTTCGTAGATTTTCACGGGTAAAGGTATGTAGGTCTTGGTGTATTCGGGTCTTGTCCCGTGTAAGATTGAGAATACCTTGGCGACGTTTCGCCGAGATCCCACCCACCATCTTCAGGCTGGTGTCTTCGGCTTTGTGCTTCTGCCAGCAAAGCGTGATCTGAGCTGCCTTCTCTCTATACATACTGGAGGGGAGGTGTGGTGTGCTGGCTCTGCTGTAAGCGGGTTGGTTGGCTGTGTTTTTGGCTGTGTTGTCGCTTCTTGATTGGTTGATGGAATTGGTGTTTGCTGATTGGTTGGCTTTTTTGTAAGAGCCTGTGTGGCTGAGGTAGTGGCTGTGCGTCCTTCAGCCTTTTGTGTTTTAGCTACCTGGGTAGTGGGCTGTGTGATGACCTTCTGAGTTTTATTGTTGTGACATCCTGGGTCTTATGCTGTTATCTCCTGGGTCGTTGTCTGTGTTGCAACCTCCTGCAGCTCAGACCACGCTTTGCTGGCAGAAGCACAAAGCCGAAGACACCAGCCTGAAGATGGCGAGTGGGATCTCATCGAAACGTCGCCAAGGTATTCTCAATCTTAACGGACAAGACCGAATACACCAAGACCTACATACCTTTTACCCGTGAAAATCTAAATATATATATATATATATATATATATATATATATATATATATATGTATATGTGTGTGTGTGTGTGTGTGTAAAAGTTGTATATATGGATTCCAAATATATAAGATATTTGTATTGTTAGCTTGTGCTTTCTGGTTTTCATCTGTTCCTGTCTTTGCATTGTAGTGTAATAAATACACTGATTCAACTATGTTAACTAACCTCAATTAGCCGAGTTAAATTTTGGGGCATCTTCTATTTTACAGACCTTTGACTTTTTAATTACATTGCATGCATTGGAGTGACACATTTAATGTATATCCTGTTTCTCTAGAAATAAAAAACAATGGCTTATAAGAGCAGAGGATATGGTGCTGTGCAATAATTACATCTGAAAAAAAAACCCACACATACTGTACTACTATGCTCTTCACTCCCAACCCCCATAGCATAATTATACTATGATCAACCACATTTAAAGCCATTGAGAAAACAAGGCTGTATCACTCCATCCAACAAAATCAACAGGTACAACCAATGATCTCTTGGTACTGTATTTTGGCATGAAACTGGAATGAAATGGATCTAAATAATCACTTTCCTTGAACATCTTCTGGGAGTTTGTGCCAGAAACTCTTGAGTCTTCTCTAAAAAGAATGACTTCTCATGAAGTCGTTTTGAGACAGTTTTTGGCTTCCAAAGAGAAGTGTTTGGATCGTTTTAAATAAGTGGCTGTTCCTTGTTTTAGTACAGTTACAGTATTTTGTGACAGGTAATGTCTTTTTAGTAATCCCAGAGAAGTATTATAGTAAGCCAATCAAGACCCCAAGATATTATTTATCAGGGCCACAAGTTAATTTGTGCAATGATGTTTTCAGATCTCTGCCCTGGGAAATGTAGATTTTTTTATTTATTTTTGCACTTGTGTTAGAAGCACTGAGGCACTTGCAGGTTTGAAAGGATTAACTAGTGACATCACTGTTACCCTGGGGACACCTACTGGTAGTTGGGGGCTAGGTGTCCCCAGGGAGGAGCTGGTTTGAAGGATGAGGGCTCAACCCTCCCCATAGCAGCTCTGGGCTCGTGAATGTGGGCTTGTTAACCTCTTGCCCAGGGTTCCAAACACTTGAGCCGTCCTGCTCCTGAGCCACCATGATCCATGTAGAATTGAGCAAAGTAAAATTGAGTGACCAAAGGGTGATGAGGAAAAGGATGGCTTGACCACTTCATTCTTCATGTATTTGCCCAGTGAAATAACGTGGTTCAGATGTGGTTTACTAATATAGAATACGATTCCGAATTTTTTCCCCTGAGCTCTAAAAACATCAACCCAACAAAATAAAATTTAACTTATGGATTTTACAATGTTTCCTATTTATGATCTGAAGATTGTTGCTGATGACTAACCAATCCGTTGATGCCCTCTGATTGTAAACATACTCTAATCTCCCTCTCATTTCATTTCTTTTTGTTCCCAAATGCCAACTCTTTTCCCTTGATTACTTCTGCAGATGGCAGGGATCAAATAATGTCTGGAAAGATAAAATGCTGACTTGTTACATTTTAAGCTTGTGAAATTGGTTTTCAGCAGGAGCTTCTGGGCTCACTTCTCCTAGCAAATGTCATCTGCCCTTTTCTAATTAGCTGTAATTAGTTTCAAAGCTCTTAAGGTATTTATCACATTTGGGGGACTAATAGAACATGCCTGGGGGAATGTGCCTTGTACAAACGTGTCAAATGACATGGTTTTTTGGGGTCTTTTTTTCTATTTCTGTAACCCAGATTTCTCTTTCTCTTCCCTAAGGGAATCAACTTTTTTATCAAGAAAAAAACTTTTTCCTTGTGGCACCCAAGGAAAACAAGGACCTTTGTGTAGGATGTTAAATGTTTTTTTAACATAGTGTTTTTCCAAATGCATAAAATCTTAAAATGAATTTGAATCTGGAAAGAGGATAAGAGTGGTGGAAAAAACAAGATGTTGGGATCATGGAAAGTGCAGAGAAGAAATTATATGAGGGACAGTTGAGGGAAGTAGGGATTTCTAGCCTATTGAAGAAAAGGATTGGGGAGAAATATAATTGTGTTCCAGTAATTGAGGGCCTTCAGAGAGAAAGGGTTTATTTATTCTCCAAAGCATCAGAAAGGGCAGAACAAGAATGAGTGTGAGAGAGATTGAACTTAGAAGTAAGAAGTAATTTTCTGACAGTGAGAACAATTAATGGAATACTGTAGCTTGTTGCCTAGAGTTGTGGGTGTTTGATCACTGGAGGTTTTAAAAAATAGACAGGACAACCATTTGATTGGAATAGTATAAGGCTCCTGTTTTGAGTAGAGCCTTGGACTAGAAGATCTCTGAGGTACCTTCCATCCCTATGATTTTATGTTCTAAATAAAGCTCGAACTTGAGTCTGCTTCCTGAATTATGAAGTAGGAGGTTTCTGAAAGAGGGTGAAATGAATTGTTGGAAGGAAAAATCCAGTCTGGTTCCAAGCTGGAAGAAAGCAACTGGAAATAAAATGGAGGCAGGCTGCAGGAAAGGAAGTCTCTGTTTATTTGGTAGCCAGAAACTATTGAGAGCAGCATGTTTCTGAGGTGGCTGACAAAATGGAGTTAAGAGTAGGTGGGTTTTTATACATTCTTTGGGACATATTTTAATGGTTATTGCCAGATTCTTATGGGGTCATGTAGGGGTCATGGCTGGTTCTACAGGCAAGAGGGGAAAATACAAATCCTAGATATTTTGTTTGAGGTAATCTTGTTAACTTTGGCTCCTTGCCTATTCGGAGTCTCTTTGCTTATGAATAGAATGGCCCACTCTTTCTGAATGGATACAAAATCTTCATTCCTAAAGACAAGCCTCTTCAGGCTTCTGCTTGAGGCTGTTTTCTACAGCAGAAAGACTGGGAATGCTTTCTGCTTTTAAGAAGATACCTCTCCTCTTCTCCCTCAGGGAAAATATTCTGTTCTGCCTCTTTTTAAACTTAAGAATAAATAATATTTTATTCTGGGGAGGGGGGCCTTCCTACAGAATGAAAACTAGTTAGAAAATATACACCTAAATCTTCATACAGTGAATGTGTTCCAAATTGGTGTATATTAGTGCATATTAAACAAACATGTACATTTTATAGTGCATTTTATTAAAAATGTATGTTGATAACTACAATAAAGTGCAGAGATAATAAACTTCTTCCCCTTACTAAAGAAAATTCTGTGGGCAAAATGCCTGTACAGAATGCCTTTTCTTTGTGACAAAAGAGTTGTTTCTCCACTATAAAAAGAATTGGGGAACAATCTAGGAGTAGATTGGGGGCCTCCCATTTTCCTAACCTATTTCTTTTTTTAAGAAAAGGTTTACAAATAGGAATTATTATATTTATATTAAGAAATAAAAGGAAATGTATTTTGTTAGAATCTTCAAATGCAACCTTTCCCAGTTTTGTATCTTCCAGTTCTATTGGCTAACATTTCCATCATACTGTGTGGATGTCCCTTTAGCAATTCAGTAAAAAGTTTAATACTGTAATACATTGTTTAAATAATCAACAAATATGTAAAGCAGATTATTTTAAGATTTAAAATCCACAGACACATAACCTTTTCCTTGGAAACATGGATTTCCTAACTAAACAACATCAGCCCTGCTTTGGTTTTTTTGTTTTTTGTTTTAGTTTTTGGAAGGAAGACCACCAGGAAAATCCCAGGCTCTGAACTACAGTTAGAAGTTTGGGGAAAAAATCCAAGAAAGCATCAATGACCCATTGTTAGGAATCAAGATCAACTCAAAGGAGACTACATAAATCAATTTATGAAAGAAAGATTCCACATTTTCCCCATTTTCATTACCCCTTTATTTATATCACAATAATTAAAATAATTGATTCCAGCTATCATAGAAATGCTGGTGCAGATTTTAAGAGCCAGTGAATTTACAAGAATGTAAATATACTGACCTCTGGTGGTCATTGCAGGACAACCTTGTTAGTCTACTCAAAACTGGTTTAATAAGGTACCTGTAATGCATCTCCACACAATTTGTTTGCATCTTTCCCTCCCTTCCCTCCCCAATTCAAACTGAAATCTGCATAAGTCAAGGCACTTTGTTTGACTGATAAAAGTGAGTGCAGTTCACAAAAAACTATGCCTTTAAATACATTTATTCGTTGGAAAAGTTCTGCCAGATTCCTTGTGATTTTTTGACTTCTAGTGGCAAGCTGTGTGTTTGTTGCATTAAGTTATCCATAAAATTGTAAGTAGTTGTTAAGCATAAACTATACAACTCAATAATTAATAAAACAAAATATACATCCTCACTTATTCCAATCTGTTTTCATTGTTCCAAACTCTTATCACACCAGAAAAATTCATACTGTGTTAACTACATAAAGGCTGGTAGATTGTGTTTTAGTTGGCAGTGACAAATGATTGTGGTAAATAATTAAACCTAGTGACTAAAATATGAAACAGGAGCAATGTACAATGTTGTCAAAATTGAATACCGTTCTGTAATTCCTTGGATTATTTCACCTTCTCGTAACCACTTAAAAAGTTTTCTGAATTATTTTTATATGATCTTTGATACAACCTACGTTTGAAAGTAATTTGAACACCCACCCCTCAGCCTTTTCAATATTAGGAAGCTAATTTAGGGGAATAAACTAGTTATTATTTTAAAATTTCCAACTGTAAATATACAGTCCCTTTTTCTTTTTCTCCTGAGTTTCTTATCTGTTATTGTTTTCTCCCCAAATATTTAACAGTTTGTAAACTGTCCATTAGGAGTCAGGCAACATAATCAATTTAATAAATAAAAAAATATGTTAATTAGATTAAATTAGCATTATGGTTTGGAGAGACATCATCATCTCGCATTACATTAATTCTTGGAATCGCATCTGATCACAAGAGGCTGTGCGGCTGTTTGTACGATGCTCTGAAATACAAAGCACACAACTATATTTCAGCCAGTTGCACGAACCAGCCCAAACGGTATTTATAATTCATTTGCCTGCGCGAAACTAGGTAAGTGGGTGAAGCTAGCTATGTTCAAACGAACCACGTGTCACTCCTCAGTCCTGCCCTGCGCAGAAGGCGCTGCCGACGCCATTTCCCAGCCAGCCCCAAAGCCTGGCATCTTATCTTCCTCGCTTTTCTTTCAGTCTTGGCCTCGGCGGACTTATTCAGTTGTGGCTCTCTCTCTTTCTCTCTCTTTACCGGAAGCGTGTGGAAGACATTGCGGAAGTGGGGGCGGGGTTAGTTCTTTCTCGTTCTGGCGGCTGAAAGAAAATGGTGAGTTGGTTTAATGCTAATGGAAGATCAGTTTCCATCCAGCGCTTTTGGAGACCTTTGGTCCCGAGCTACGGAAGGGGAAAATTGCGTAGAGTTTATCAGACGTGGAGAAAGGTGTATTTTCCTAACAGGCCCCCGTGGTTTCATACCATGGTTGACAATGGAAAATTCCTGACCCAAGTCCAGGCCTAACTATTATTTTTCAGCCAGGAGAACGGCGCCTTTTCAGAGGCTTGTTGGGCATCGATGGGATGGAGGGCCAGGCTGTCCTCACTTTTAAGAGGAGGGAACAATATAGAAGGTTTTCTACGCGGTTGGTTCAAGTTTTTCCTTTCTATTTAGTTATATAAGAACTTCCTTTAGATGCCCCAGAATGAAGCGTGGTTCTGCAATCCATTAAAGCAGGGCAGGGTTTAAAAGGCAGGGCACGGTGCGTGGGTTAATTGAGGCATTAATCCAGGGGTCTTCAAACTTGACAACTTTAAGCCTTGTGGACTTCAACTCCCAGAATTCCTCCTCCAGTCATGTTAGCTCAGGAATTCTGGGAGTTGAAGTCCACAAGGCTTAAACTTGCCAAGTTTTGAAGACCCTTGCTTTAATATCTTATTCAGAGGCGTTTGCTTGAGCTCTGGGGTCTAGAATAAGTTGCAGTTAGATAATTCAGGAATCCTTTAGTTCTAAAGCAAGGGTCTTCATTCAAACTGGGCAAGTTTAAGACTTGTGGACTTCAACTCCCAGGATTCTTGAGCTAACATGTCTGGAGAAGGAATTCTGGGAGTTGAAGTCCACAAGTCTTAAAGCTGTCAAGTTTCAAGACCCCTGTTCTAAAGGAAAGGAGTAAAATAAGGGAAGGGCTGGTAAAGATTTGCAGCTTTTCCTGATGTGTTCTTTGTTTCTACTGCTGCTTTGCTGTTCGGACATGCAAGTTTCTTCCATGCATAGTTTGCCTGATTTATTTAGATGGTAGTTCTCGCAGTGTGTGATCTGAATGTTTTGGGATACATTACCCATCAACCCTGATTAGCATGGAATATTGCAAAGGGTTCTAAACAGCCTGCTACTGGGTCCTATGTATAATAATAATTGAGTAGGACTTAGGCAGTGAGTTAAGTAAAAGTTAAGTGCATAAATATAGTATCTTGGTGAAGGTTTGAAGAACTGATAGCAGGTGGGCCAAGGCAGTTAAAGAATGGATCCCACTTGATAAGAAAGTGTCCACAAAAGAGACCTATAACAAGATGGATTGACTACATCAGCAAGTAGAGCCCAATTGGCAAAAGGAAGCCAAGGACTATATTGGTTGGAAACATGCTGAAGAGGCCTTCATCTTGCAGTGGATAGGCAATGGCTGAAATGATGATGATGAGTGAATGTTTGTGTTTAAAAGTGCTTTATAGTTGAACCCAGAATAACTTTAATTTCAAGGTTTTGCTTCATCTTTGTGATTAAGTTTAATTTGTTTATAACTTTATATGATGGCTGAAATAATGCATTGCTGTTAGTAAACCATGTTTTTATGTCAGGTAAGATTGCAATAAGGTGACTTCTAAATCAACGTATGTAGGATTATCTCTCTACTGTTAAATTCAGTTAATTGAACAATGAGTTACTTTCGATCAACAAAGCCATAACAGTTAAAATATGACCTAACAAAAGTACAAAAACTGTTAGGGTTGGTGAGGATCTTCATTTTACTTTAACAATTGTATTTTTGGAAGTAATGGTTATTGCTTTAGCCAGGAAGAGAGATTCCAAAGCATTCTGCTTATATAGAAGGCAGTAAATGACATTATTAGTGGTGGCAATTGATAACCAATTCTCCATTAATTTGTTTACAGACTTGAAGACCACATATTTTATAAAATTTATGACTGCCCATTTTAAAATGCATAGTTGTGTGGCTAGCAGCCAGTTTATGAGAAAAACATTTAAAAAAAACATTAAAAGTAATCCAGTACAAAAGAATGGTAATTTATCATTTGTGTAAAGTAATTTCCATGTCTGTTTCAGACAAAAGGAACATCATCTTTCGGCAAGCCGCAACAAGACACATACTTTGTGTCGGCGATGTGGATCCAAGGCCTACCATCTCCAGAAGTCCACCTGTGGAAAATGTGGATATCCTGCTAAACGCAAGAGAAAGTGTAAGATTGTCATTTTTTAAAGTACAGGAGTAACTTCAGTATTTAAAGCATGGAACTACTTTGCATTTGTATTGACAAGGATGGACAGGTGGGCTGCTGTTGATTTTTTCCAGAAAGCTAGTTTATGCTCTTATGATTTCCTGATGCCTGTCCATCATAGTACTAGTCAGATTCATGATTCATGGATCATGACCAGTTACATATTTGTGTACCAGCCAGGATTGGTTACATACTTTCATCTGATCTAAAGCCCCTTCCTCACTAAACAATATTGCAATAGCAACTAGCTTCTTAGCAAGATGTTAAGTATTTCTGTAGGATGTTTCTGTGTCAGGCTTTTATTTACTGAAGTTAATCCAAATACAGTGTATCGACAAAATGCTTCCTATCTTAAGTGTCTCCTGTTTCATTGCCTTCAAGTCACACTTACTAAATGGACAGATGTCTGCAGTTTTCTAGGCAGCATTTGCAGAAGTGGTTTGCATTTTCTTGTTCCTAGAATTGAGCAGAAATGGCTGATGCAGGTCACTCCGCTGACGTTTATGCTTAAAGAATGAGTGGAACTCAAGACTTCCCTCCTCCTAATCTGAAACTTAACCACTGGACCAAATTGGTTTTTATCATAATTTTACTGTGTTTAATTTTTCGCTATTTTGGGATTGTTTTCAAGAACAGTTATTACTGGTCTAAAATTATATCAATACAAATATTGTTATTATTTTCTACATAGACTTCCCAAACAGTGTTAACATGAATGTGAGAAATAGAAACTTGTACAAGGATGGAAACACCCAGGCTTGGATTTCTGAGGGAATAAAATGGGGCAGTGTAACTGGAACTGTCTGGAGTAAAATGTTGTGTACAACAATTTTTTTGTAGATAACTGGAGTGCTAAGGCCAAAAGGCGCAATACTACTGGGACTGGCCGTATGAGGCATCTAAAAAAAGTCTACCGAAGATTCAGGTAAGATCCTTCTAAAGTTATCTTGGCTGAAATTCAGAAGTATTAAGCCAGAGCAGCGCAGCCACAAATTAATTGTTTCATGCATATTCCTACAACTCTTACATGCCACCCAGGTTCATTTGTCTGTGAATTGGGTGTCCATATAAATATGAATAAATAAATGATGCGGAGACCTTTTTAATAGCAAACAGGCAATTACCAAGTACCGCTTAGATCAGGGCTGTCAAACTTGGGGCCCGTGGGCCGGATGCATCACAGGCTGACCATGCCTGGTTTAGTGAAGGGAAAAGAAGTCACGATACGTCATGTGACAATAACTTGACAATATGAGTTTGTCACCCCGACCTAGTTTTGTCATTATTCCTTGCAAAAGCTTAATAAAATCAAGTCTCTGTTGAGAGGAGCTTGAATTCTGATGGTTTCACAGATATATCTGTAATTTTGAGGGTAGCAGTACTGAGGTAATTTTGTATTGCCTTCTTTAGGTGCTATTTTATCTTTCCTGATAGTCTCCTATAAGGCTCCATTTTGATTGGATTGCCATTCCACACAAGGTTAAAGCAAATTCCTTCAGAGTAAATTTAAAATGTTTTCCAAAGTCATGGTTAACAATTGATTTCTTTAAAACATTTTAAAGCATGCTAACCTTGTGCTTAAATGTAATATAATTTATTTAAATGATTTGGGAGTCACAACTTCAGCTTATTTTGATATGAGAATGAGGTTGCCATATGGATTTTAGCAGCTTATCTGTGATGTTCTTAAAACCAAAGTCTGAACATCTGATTTCCTAAGTGATTTCATTTTGTAACTGAGATAAGCTGTTTTTTAAAAAAGGAAAAAAACCCAAATAAATAGAAATGCTTAAATGCAAAAAGTCCTGTTTCTTCTTTGCCTTATACAGGAATGGATTCCGTGAAGGAACAGCGCCAAAGCCCAAGAGAGCTGCTGTTGTGGCTTCCAGCTCATCTTAAGGACTCAGATGTTGATTTGAAATAAATGGCTACTCTACAAAAACAAAATGTCATCTTTATGCAGTGTTCAGTTTATTCAAATTTGGTGATTCATCTTGTTCCTTATTAATCTGAAATTTGACTGTAAAATATGGAGGTGTTTTTTCCCTCACATACACAAAGCACATTTCTTAAATGTAATAGAAAATTCAGATTTGTTTTAGCATTCAGTGGAATGTTCATAATTAGGTCTCTATATACATAGTAATGCCATTTGAGCTATAATTGGAATCTTGAACTGGTCAAACCTGTTCCCAATGGGAGAGTCAGGTCTGTTGGTCATTGTGCAGTGATGTCTGTGTTTCAGTATCTGCAATCAGACTACAATTTCTATAGTATAATCTTAAGACAGAGTAGTGTTTCTCAGTCGTGGCAACTTGAAGATGTCTGGACTTCAGCTCCCAGAATTCTCCAGCCAGCATGTCCTCATACCTTCAAGTTGCCAAGGTTAAGAAACACTTAATTCTTCAAATCCTGTTCTCATGTGGTATGCAAAGCGGGAAGCTGGCCTATGGAAATGCAGAGCAAGATTTTCCAACGTTATGTATGTGGGACTAAAGGACAATAACATCTTGAGAGGGGAAGGTGAGATGAATAGGAAATAGTTTTCTTGTAAATACAGGTAGACCTTGATTTACAACCATTAATTTAGTGACCAAGTTACAATGGTTTGTGACTGTTTTTCACATTTAACGACTTGCAGTATCCCCACGATCACATGATCACAATTTGGATGCTTGGCAACTGGCATGTGTTTAGGACGGTTGCAGAGTCACGTGATCACCTTTTGTGACCTGATAAAGTAATGGGGAAGTCAGATTCACTTAACTATGTTATTAAGTGCAGTGATTCATTTAACAACTGTGGCAAGAAAGGTCATAAATTGGGCAAAACTCACTGTCTCGCTTAGCAATAGAAACTTTGGGTTCAATTACAGTCATAAGTTGAGGTCTTGTGCTTTTAGCCAGTTAAGTTGTTTACAACTTTTTTGTGAGTTGGAAAGGTCTTCATCTAATATTTAAAGAGGGTGCTTGTACCATGTTCTCAAAATTGCTGAACAACCCCAAAAGACAGTTGATAACACTTGTTGGTGTAAGTATGTCATAAAATTGAGTTCAAGCCACTCAAGAGTTTTCCAATAGTTCTTTTATTCTTGTGTTATTCAGAAGGCAAGCATGCAATTAAGCTTAATTAGTTCCTTTATATATTACTTGGCTAATTTCAAAGCTTAGTACAATTGGCTATGCCAACTAGGCTATCAAGAAACTATGCCCAACAAGGCTATTCAAATAACTGTCCAACAAGGCTATTCAGGTTGCTGTAATGTTGTTGCCCAATTAGGCTACATATTCACACAATACTCAAACTCTCAGCATATCCTGTGTTGTGCCTCCTGCTCCAACAAGAGTCATCTTGCACTTCGAGGTCTGGGTTCATTCCAGTTTTCTCTTTATACCCAGCTTGTTTATTCTGAATTCATGTATATGGTACAGGTACCTCTTGCTCCGATCACATCAGGAATTTCATATTCTTATTCCCTGTTCCATGATTCCATTAAAAAAATGCAATTCATTGCATTCCTTGCACCCGCTAATGTGCCACCTAGTATCATTAGCAATAATTCACTCACACATATCCAAGATCTTGCCCTATCAGTAATACACACATTCCAGCAACATGAGTTTCCCAAGTGGGTTCATGAAAGGCTAGATAAGGTACTATGGGCCCACTATACTTGTGGCTTATTATATGTCATATATTGTGTGTCATATTTGTAATATATTCATAGCATATAACATAACTAGTATCGAAAAAATTGCTTTGGAGAACTGAAGGATTCTAATGAGCTGATAACTCGATGTATATACTTGACTATGGTTGGATCCAGACTTCAGTTAGGCTTTTAAGTCCTTAAACATAACTAATAATTTTATTTAACTAATTATAGCACTTACAAAACATAATTCAAAGCCCTATTGGTAGTAAAACATTACAGTATAATAAAACAACATAGACATGTTTTAATTCCAGCACAAGTATTATATAAATTTATAATGATTATGAACTAAATTCTTCCCCTGGTCTCCTTGCCAAAACTAACCTAGTCTCTCAGAGCAGGACAGCTGGCCATAGAACCAAGTCCTTTTTGCCATTCTCATCACCACAAGATAATTTTTAATAAAGGTCCATATATTTACCTATTCATATTCTAACTGGGACTTAACATGTGCAGTATCAGAGCATCAGAACTTAATAGTATACTCACAGGGAATGTGTATGGTTTAGTAGCACTGGATGGTCTTGACATTAAAGCAAAAAATTGTGCATGGGTTTTCAAATACGAACTGAAGTGAGAAAAATCCATATATATAATACAGGAACTGCAGAAGTCATCTTTATCTGAATAGTGTTCAACATCAGTAACTCGCTTCTAAATAAAGCTGCATTTTAGATGCTATGAGAATGATCATAGAGACACATCAGTGGGATGATAGAGACTATATTATTACCTCCTATAGTTTAATAGTTGGACAGTTCTGTGCAGTGCACTGCCTGCTCTACCAGCCAAACATACAATAAAATGTCACTGCAGTAAAGTAGAAAAGTCCCAGATTGATTTCTTTTCAATACTATTGGGTGAGCAAATTGGGTGATGGGAAAGACTTTGTCACTAAGTGGAGAGCTTCCAAAAAAATAGTGTGGACAATAGATCTGTGCAAGCTAGCTCTGATTCAATTCATATGGGAAGTTTGAGATTCAAAGTGGGCTTGATTTGAATATGGTATGATATGATATAAAAGATTTGCCCACTGGCAATAATTGGGAGACTTCCAGTCCCCTAAAGCTGCTTTGTTTTTTGGAAAACAAGATGAAAAGAGCAGAGATGGTACTGTAGATGCTTTAGAGCAGGGCTATCAAACTCCTGGTTTGCAGGCCAGATGTGTCACATGCTGGCCACGCCCATGCCCAGTTTAGCGAAGTGACACCACCGTGACGACATTAGTTTGACACCCCTGCTTTAAAGGGTAGTTAAACCCTCTGAAGTTCAGCTAGATGGGCACAAGGTTTTATTGCAATTCAATATGTATTTCTCCATAATGTCTTTTCAGGGCAGACAGGGTAGGACTGGAGAAAGTCCAGCTTGGCATCCAATGTGTAGTATGGTTTACAAACATTCTAATCTCTTTTTAATAGTAAGCACCTACTACTTGTCTTTTTGGAGTGCTGTGAGCTAGTGCAATCCCATCACTGATCTTTAGGTTTTGGAAAGAAGGAAGAAGCCTAGCACAGGTGTCTGGAAAGCTCAGCTGTTCTCAGGAAGAACCTCTTCCATATTGCCATGGTTTGAATGGTGTCAGAGCTGCAGTCTGCAGGCAATATAATGCAGAGACCGTGGAAGCAGGCTGACAGAGTGAGGTACAGTGCCACAGAGAAAGGCTGGTACTGAGTAAATGAATTCATTGCCTTGCTTTCATCTAGTTCTTAAAAGCAGGAAATGCTTCAGACCAGCATCTTCACAGATGAACTCATTATTATATGGAGAGACTCAAAGTAGCCTTAATCATGCATCATCTAAAAATAATAATGTTGGACCCAGAGTGTGCATGGTCAGCCTTGAGTCCATATTCACAGCTCTCAGAGATGCACTGAACTCTCATTTATGCTGATAAGACCATCAGGAAAGACGTGTAATGTTCCATTAGGACGAGAGAGGGGGAAAGAGAGAGAGAGAGAGAGAGAGAGAGAGCAGCATTTAAGATTTCTTTCTGGCTGGCTGGTCAGCTGCAGTAAAGTTGAGAGCTGAGAAAGTTGAATGATGGCCAAAAGAACATTAGTCTTACTTGCAGCAATACATGTTTGGAAAGAGAACAAAGAGTCTGGGCACTTAAATGGTCAATTAGCAAATATCCAGTATTAGCAGCAACCGATTGCTATTATCAATTCTCACATTATGAGATCTCAATTAATCAATTTGCATCTCTAATCCCAATACATTTTTCAGGGAAAAAAATGGATTTATTAGGTTTGTATGTTTTTCTCATTTACTTTGAGATTTACAGCTTCCTTAGAGCAATTCTGGATGTACTGGGTTCTCTTAAGATCAGTGACATGTGGATATTTGGTGCCATAATAAACATTGCAATAAAATAAGATTAATGAACATAGATAGGCAAACATTCAGCCAGCTTTTGCATGGCATTTTAGGAAGATGTAACTTCTAAAATATCTAACTTTACTTTTTCCCAATTTCCCCGACTTTCCCTTCTCTACCCTTTCTTTCCTCTCCCTTCCCTTCCCTTCCCCTCCCCTCTCCTCCCCTCTCCCTTTCTTTTCCTTTCCCAATCCCTTTCCCACATGCATACATTGTATTCATAATACTCATACAACACTAAATTGCTTATAATTTATAAAGCTAAAGCACACCCATACAATTCACAAGCCACTATTCTACCTCCTGCCATGCAATTACTTTCTTGCCTGCCACAGTAGCCATGCTTTCTTTCAGCTTGGCAACTATGGTTTCTTATCAGAAGGACCTTGAAAAAAGGTTAAAACTCCAAGGTTATGGCTTAGTGATGTTATTTTAAATTCTTAACAATTTAAAGGATTGCTTTTATGGAATATTTTACAGTAGATTCCCAGTAATGTCATCACATAATTAGTCCCCTTAATTCTTAGGAGAAGTAGAGCAAACTTGTCATTGTTCAGGGCAGTACATTTACACATTTTGAAAGCAAAACTCACCTGCTCTAACATTAGCAGACCTGAAGACAAGAGCCAGCATGCTTGTCACTGCTTAAAAGGAAACAAACCATTTGGGATCAATTTGCAACAGGGGTTTCAGTGTTGAAAATTTATTTATTTATTTATTTATTTATTGGATTTCTAAGCCGCCCCATCTCCCCAAGGACTCGGGGCGGCGTACAGTAAAACGATATAAATATACAATCAAAAGAAGATCAAATCTCACAGAAACCCAAAATATTAAAACATTAAAACAATTCTAAAAATTCCCCATATAGCCCATCCTCAGTCCAGGTCAGTAAGTTGGAATAACCATGTTTTTAGGCCCCGGCGGAAGGAGCGGAGATCAGGGGCCACCCGGAGCTCCAGGGGTAGTTGGTTCCAAAGGTGGGTGCTCCCACAGAGAAGGTCCTACCTCTGGGGGTCGCCAGCCGACATTGGCTGATGGGACCCCAAGGAGGCCCTGTCCGTGAGAGCGTACAGTGCATTGGGAAATAGTCGCTGGCAGCAGGGTATCCCGTAAGTATCCCTATCCTAAGCCATGAAGGGCTTTATAGGTCAAAACCAGCACCTTGAATCTCACTCGGAGGGCAACCGGTAACCAGTGCAGTGCACGCAGGAGGGGTGTAACATGGGAGTATCAGGACACTCCCATCACAACCCATGCTGCTGCATTCTGGACCAGTTGAAGCCTCCGGGGGGTCCTCAAGGGCAGCCCCATGTAGAGAGCATTGAAGTAGTCCAAATGGGAAGTGACAAGCACATGAGTGACCATATGTAGGGCATCTCGGTCCAGGTAAGGGCGCAACTGGCGCACTAGGCGAACCTGGGCAGATGCTCCTCTGGCCACGGCTCCCACCTGTTCCTCTAAACTGAGCTGTGCATCCAGGAGGACGCCCAAGTTGTGCACCCTATCTACAGGGGGTAACACCTCTCCCCCTATAGTTAATGGTGGAATTTCCTGGGCAACTCGAGATGCCAGTACATATAGCCACTCGGTCTTGGCTGGGTTGACCCTGAGTCTGTTCCTCCCCATCCAGATCTGCACCACCTCCAGGCACCGGACCATCACATCGAGGGCGTCACTGGGTTGGTTAGGGGTGGAGATAAAAAGCTGGGTATCATCAGCATACTGATGATATCTCACCCCAAAACCATGGATGATCTCACCCAGTGGCTTCATATAGATGTTGAACAGGAGCAGCGAGAGAACCGGCCGCTGAGGCACCCCACAAAGGAGTGGCCTCGGGGCTGATCTCTGCCCCCCTGCCAACACCATCTGTGTACGGCCCAAGAGGTAGGAAGAGAACCACCATAAAACGGTGCCCCCCACTCCCAGCCCCTCGAGGCGTCGCAGTAGGATACCATGGTTGATGGTATCAAAGGCCGCTGAGAGGTCTAATAGGACCAGGACAGAGGAATGCCCCTTGTCCCGTGCCCTCCAGAGATAATCTACCAGCGCGACCAATGCCGTCTCTGTGCTGTATCAGGGCCTGAAGCCCAATTGGTGTGAGTCTAGATAGTCGGTTTCTTCCAGGAACGTCAGGAGCTGTTTTGCTACCACGCTCTCAACAACCTTTGCAATAAAGCGAAGGTTGGAGATGGGACGAAAGTTGTTTAAATTAGCTGGGTCCAGGGTAGGCTTTTTGAGGAGGGGCTTCACCACCGCCTCTTTCAAGGTGGAGGGGAAGACTCCCTCACTCAAAGTAGCGGGTAATTACTGCCTGGAGCCAGCTTTGTGTGACCTCCCGGGCGGCATAGACCAGCCAGGAGGGACATGGGTCCAATAACCACGTGGCAGCGCTCAGTCTTCCCATGATCCTGTCCACCTCTTTTGGAGTTACAGGGTCAAACTCCTCCCAGATAACACTCCTAAGACCTGCTAAATCATTCCCATCAGACTCTGACCAGTTGGAGTCCAAGCCGGCCCGGATCTGAGCGATCTTATCCGTCAGATGTTGACTAAACTCCTTGGCCTGTCCCTGTAAAGGATCCTCCCCTCCCCCCTGTTTAAGGAGGGAGCAGGTGATCCTGAACAGGGCGGTCAGGCGATAATCTGCGGATTTGATGAGAGAGGAGAAATAGATACACTTTGCCTCCCTCAACGCAGTCAAATAGGACCTAATATAGGCCCTCAGCTGCAATCGGTCAGATTCAGACCGGCTGGACCTCCAACAGCTCTCTAGGCCTCTCTTCCGACGCTTCATTTCCTGGTGCTCCCTGGAAAACCAGGGAGCCAACCGGGATGTGCTTCAGGTGAGAGGCCGCAAAGGAACGACTCGATCGAGTGCCCCGGCAGCAGCCGTCTGCCAGGCAGTCACCAGGGTCTCAACCGAGTGTGGACAAGAGAGGACGGGATTGACCCAAGCGCTGCCTGGAATTTCTCTGGGTCCATTAGGCGCCTGGGGCGGAACCATCTCATTGGTTCCGCTTCCCAGCGATGGGGAGTGGTATCCTGGAAGGTCAGCCGCAGGAGGGAATGATCTGTCCATGGCAGGGGGTACACAATCAAAGACCCCCCCCACCTAGATCATTATACCACTGTCCTGAGATAAAAACCAGGTCAGGGGTGTGTCCCCCCTCATGAGTGGGACCCTGTATTATTTGGGTCAGGTCCATGGCCGCCATGGAAGCCATGAACTCCTGGTCCAATTTTGATGCCCCCCCCAGGGATGGCAGGTTGAAATCCCCCAACACAATAAGTTTGGGGAACTCAACCGCCACCCCTGATAGGACATCTAGTAGACCAGGCAGGGTTGTTGATATGCAGCTGGGAGAAAGGTACGTAAGCAACAAACCCAACTGACCCTGAGGGCCCCATCTCAGTAGAAGGGATTCACACCCACCTATCTGTGGGACAGTGGCCTCCCTTGGATCAAGGACTTCCCTGATGACCACAGCCACTCCCCCGCCCCTACCCTGGGTCCGAGGCTGGTGTATTACACGGAAACCTGGTGGGCAGAGTTCTATCAGAGGGACTCCTCCCTCCGGGCCCAACCAGGTCTCCGTGATAATGCCCTACTTATAATGAAATAATGAAAATGCCCTACTTATCCCAGGCAAACCAAAGGAGGATCTTTTTTTCTTCTATTTTTAACTTTTCCAAAGCCTATTGAGCCTCTGTTCACAATCTCCACCAAGGATAATGTTAAATGGCTAGGCTCCAAGTTAATCTCCAGTGGCTTCATTCCTAGAATAAATCAGCTATCTTTCCCAAATAATACATTTAACTTGCAAATTGTGTGAGAGAGACCAAGTTAAACCATGTGGCCTAAAATTAATGGTGATTGTATATTGTTAGAATCTCAAAGTACTAAAAGAAAAAAAAGAATCTCCCTAGAGTCTTAGAAACTTAGAGCTAGATTTCAGCCCTCTGGTTCTCTGTGTTCAGTTCAGATCCTCATTTTAATTTGATGTGATTCAAGCAAATCTTCATGTAATCTTAGATGGGCAAGCTGCCTACCCATGTGCAAAATAAAGATTTTGGAGAATGCTCCAAATCCTATCACTGGCTTATTGTAAGAGGTAAGACCTAGCACCTTTTTGGAAAGTGGATGCATTTGAAAATAATAAACAGCAAAGGAAGGTAGTAGACCTGGCCAGGAGTTCTGTGCAGATTTGTGCATTTGAGATTTTAAGCCTTCCTATTTAAATTTTACATCTTCCCACTTTTCTTTGCATTCCCTTGGAAAACTGGCGGGAAAATCATGCCCTACAGTTTCTAGTTTACTCCTGAAGTCCTACAGAATAATTTTCAGGGATTCTGAAAGCTGAACCTTGGGTTGGGGCTACAGATAGTCTATCCCTGGACTACATGAGAGTTGTTTGCTAGGCTGAGAAGTTGCACTAAGCTATATAAGGTAATGGTTTATGAGATGTAGCAGCTTCCTGTTTTAGTGTTCTCATGCTTCCCAATCTGATACTCTTTCCCACTTTAATAAGGGAAGCAAATATTTCAATTATGATGGAAATGAGTACCAACACATACAGGGATCATGGATATGTCAGCTTTGTGGTGGGGCTGGCATCAAATGGCTGCTCTGCAATTAAGACAGACACAACTGCCTTTACTCAGTTCTCTGCAGAGTACTACATTCCTGACTGTATTTTGGTGCTGGAGGATGCATTTTATTTTGTTCCAAGACTTATTCCTAAATGGCATACTGTGCACACAGAGAACTGCCATTCTGTGTTGAAACAGCCGCATTTGATTGGCGTCCGCCTAAGTTCAGAAGGAAGCGAAAGCGGAGATGAATTTGGTGAACGCTTGAAGAGGGAAAACTGTCAGGAAATGCCAGGACTATAGGATAAAGTGGAAAATCAAAACTGGACTTGTTGGCCAAGCATCTGGGAAAAAAGTGCAACAGGTTAGGGAGCAAATAAAAGGCTTGATTTTTTTTTCAAGGGAAGAACCGTTAAAGAGCCTTTTATTTGCTCCCTAAACCTGTTGCAATCTTTTTCCCAGATCCTTGGTCAACAAGTCCAGTTTTGATTTTCCACTTTATCCTATAGTCCTGGCATTTCCTGACAGCTTCCCCTCTTCAAGCGTTCACCAAATTCATCTCCGCTTTCGCTTCTTTCTGAACCTAGGCGACGCCAACCAAATGCGGCCGGCTCAGCAAAAACATCTCTGCTCCCTCCTTGCCCAAAGGCAGAATAAAAAACAACGATCCCATAATTAGGACTAGGCGTGGTCTTCTGCGATTCCGAGGCGGGCGGGCGCTTAAGGGACCGCGTCTCTCCTCGTCTCCTCGGGCTCTCACGCCCGCCCCTTTCACAGTACACGAGCGGGAGAGAGGGAAGGGGGGGGGTTTGACACAGTCCAGGCCCTGCTCTGGTGCGCAGGCTCGGTTTTCGGCGCAAGATGGCGGCGGCGGATAAACAGAAACATGAGCACGGGCGGGTGAAGATCGGGCACTACATCCTGGGGGACACGCTGGGCGTGGGCACCTTCGGCAAAGTCAAGGGTGAGCGCTGGAAAGGGAGAGCCGAGAAGCGGGGAGGGCGGCGGCGGCGGCAGCGGGAGCGGCGAGGGGACCGGATTGCCGGCCGGCTTCCCCCCCCCTCCCGTCCCCTGTTTAAGAGGCGACGGTGGTGAAGGTGAAAGAACTGGGTTGCTGGGTCCTTTCTCACCCGCGGGGGTCCCGAGGAGGGAAGCGCCCCCACTCCTCATTTTTTTTCTCCTGGGGGAAGGGTTGTTTAGCATTAAGGAAGGGTATCCATGGGATTGCATCCCCCTCCCCCCCGTTTTGCAAAAACCCTTCCCCCCCCTTTTTTTTAGGGCGGAAAGAAAAGGGGTGATCTGATGACTCCAGCGCACTGGAGCATCCTTCAGTCCAGATTAGTTCATCTATCTAATCTATCTGTTTATGTCTGTCTGTCTGTCTGTCTATCATCCTGGTGGGGTTTCACATCCACCAACCCAGGAACACACACACACACACACACTTTTGGCTGGGGTACTTTTAACCCTGCTCCGTTATGGAGCTCCCGATGGGTCCTCATTGGCTTCAACCCCCTTTTTTTTTCATTGCCCCCCCCCAAGCCGAGCCCCGAGGCCGGCTTGATTCCTGCAATCTGACCGGAAACCGCGACCTTTCAATGGGCTTCTTCGCTGCCTTGGGGCTGCAAACGGGTTTTCTATGTTCTATGAACCCCCTGCTTGCTTTTTTTAAATTTTACTTTATTATTTTTTTTGCAAGGGAGCAGCACAGAGTTTGTTCCCGTATGCGCTGGATTGTCGTGCAGGCATTTGCAGCCTTGGGGGATGGCCGTCTTGGGACGGGACTAGAGGAGGGAAGAAGGGAGCAAAAGTAGCGTCGGGATCCAAGTCCGCTTTTAGACTCTCCCAGTTGCTGTTATACCTTCCCCCCGCCCTCCTAATTTTGTTCTTCCTGCTGGGCTGAGTTCCGTATTATTGCCCCATCTAGTTTCAGCCAGTTCAGTGCTGCATCCTCTTGCTGTTCTCTCTTCTACCCCATAACTCGCTCTACTGTGATCTCTGTTGTAAACAATGAGTTAAAAATGGGGAGGTAGATACGACAATAAAGGTGTTTGAGATAGAAATCAGCTGCGTTTCCTTGGAATAATTTCAAAGAGTTGTTCAAATTCTCTTCAAAAAAATGGTTTGCCTGGAAATGTTGCATTTAAGATGCGTGTTTGTGTGAATGTGCATGCCATTTCTACTTCATTCTCAGCAAGGTTTTTATTTTTAAATGGCATTGATTAAATGCTGAAGGAAGAGAGACTGTTTCTTCCAAAATAGTAAATCTGAAATCACTGTTGAAAGCATGCTAAAAGGACAGATTGCTTGATACCGAAACTTAAAGGGACTTTGCTTAAGTGTTGTCCTAGGTCTTCACTGAAAGATACAAAGATTTGAAATCTTGTAATCAAATCCAAAGGCATTTCTGTGGATCAGCAAGGAATGTTGGTTTTGTATGCTTGATGAGGCATGTTTTATTTACAAAAGGTATCTTGCCTTATGTATTGATAATACAGTAAATAATCCAGCTTCACAATATAGTTAGGACTGGTTGAAAGAATAGCAGGGTGTTTAATGTTATCCTTGAAGTGTGATGAACTAAATAAGAATTTACTTGTCTTCTAAATTCTGAAATTGGTAGTCATGTCTTCTTTGGGAGCATATTCCTCACTTGTTGCATCAAGATAGATACAAGTCCAAGAAGTCATCAGTGACTTAGATCTTACTGAGTTAGCATATGCATACAAAGGTGTCTATGCTAATATATATGGAATTGCAATGTTTCCACCTGTGAATCAAAGACAGAGGAACATTTTGAAGGAGAATACTGTAATAATTTCATTCTCTTTTCATTCTGTAAGCGTTTGTATTCTTCCTTTCATATTTTGGAAACTCGGCTTTTGATTTTCAAATGGCTGTATTCTTCTTTGGCTTGTGTGTTGTAAGTGTGATGTGTGGTATAGTGCTTGTCCAAAACATGGAGAATATGTTGCTTTAAAAGTATCAATGACTTAGATCTTATTGAGTTAGCATATGCATACAAAGGTACCTGTGCTAATATCTGGAATTGCTCAGCTGCAGTATAGGTGAGCCATAACAAAAATAATGCACGTTTTGTGCCTGACCTCAGGGAATCTGGCTGTACTGTAAAGCTAAGTACCCTACCATTTAGATCCTCAAGGCTGTTTACATTATAGGAGCAATCTTGGAATTACTGGAACATCAATATTCTGGAAAATTCCTGTCCTCGGGGATGGTATGAGAAAGCTTTATTAAATGCAACTGGTTAAATTGTGTACTCTTTTAAATTTTGCCTGCAAAATTGCCATAATTATTTGATAGCTAATATTTAAAAATATTTGTGCTTTCACAGCAAGAGTCTGATTTTGCAAAAATGGTATAACAACCTATTAAAATGCTGTCATTCTTTAAAAAAAAAGTAAGTGCTAGATCTTTTGAAATGACTTGGGCTTTCAGTTCAGTATCAATTTTCACACAATCCTACAGAAATTCCTTGCTATTGCTAAATTGCATTGAATTTCTCAAAAAATGGTGATATATTTACTCTTTAATCAGCTTAATTTATGCATATGGCCATATTCTTTAATTGGGTTTTGACTAAGGATTGGCTGGTTTTCTAATCCATCAGATACTCACCTGCTCATTAGACACACCAGACAAAAGAATTGGCCAGTTCTTGTATTGTAACCTCCACCTGGAGGTTGCAACTGGTGCAGAATGCGGCCGCGCGGGCTGTGATGGGGGTGTCCCGATACTCCCATGTTACACCCCTCCTGCGCAACTTGCATTGGTTGCCGGTTGCCTTCTTGGTTGGTTTCAAGGTGCTATTAACAACTTATAAAGCCCTAAATGGCTTGGGGCCAGGGTACTTGCAGGAGCACCTCCAGCCAGCATTACGCTTCGATCGCCCTGTATGCTCCCATAGGAGGGGCCTCCTTGGGATACCGTCGGTTAGGCATTGTCGGCTGGCGGTCCCCAGGGCTAGGGCCTTTTCTCTGGGAGCGCCCGCCCTGTGGAACCAGCTCCCCGTCGATCTCCGTTTGGCCCCTGATCTCTGCTCCTTCCGCCGGGACCTGAAGACCTGGCTGTTTCAACAGGCCGGTCTGGACTGACCCAGGGGGGTGGGCGGGTTATTTTTAATTGTTTTAATTTTTAACTGACTGTTTAGACTTGTATTTGTTTAATTTATTTTTATTGTAATTGTATGATATTTTTAATGTTCGCCGCCCTGAGTCCTTAGGGAGAAGGGTGGCATACAAGTCTAATAAATTATTATTATTATTATTATTATTATTATTATTATTATTTGCTTAATTTGTGCTCAAATGCTAAGACTAAAGGTAATAAATTGTAATGTTAATAGATTAGAGCATTTATGATAGCTGGAAGCAAAAAGTAAGGAATGTATGCTCGTGCACTTTCTAAAATAACTTTTAAGCTTACCAAACTAAAGATGGGTACAGCATCTGCATTCATCTCCATTTTCTCCTTTCCTATTCAATACTTCGAAGTGATTTATATGCATGTCAGGTTGCTAGTTGCTATAGTACACTTTAGTTAGCCAACAAGGTCAAACCTTACAGTTTGATTCTTCTGTGCTCCTTTACTAGAAAGAGCTAAAACAGAGGTATCCATTTGTGTTCCCAGTATGTGCATATGAGATTTGCTTGATCAGATTGCTTTGTGGTACTATTAATAAGACAGTTTATTGGCAGACCTGCTCAAAAGCAAGATAAGAACAGCATCTGCAACATAGCTGTCTAATATATTTTTTTAAAAAGTACAATATGCTACCGGATTAACCAAAATCTCAGTTGAAAAATTGACTCTGTTCCAGCAGTTGCTGTCTGGGCAGTGTTCAGAAATATTGTAGGCATATGTTGTTATTCTTAACTGCTGTTGTAGACAGGATTTTTGAATTGGATGAATCACTAGATGCAAGATCAAAGTGCCAGCTTCTAATGTTTTTCCAGTATCTATGACTAATGCTAACAAAGCCTAATTGGCATAAAGGGGAAAATTGATAACTAAATCAGGACAAGTTCTCTATAGCTTTATATGTAGGAGTCACTGTGTGCAACATCTTTAAATCGGTATAAAACATTTATATTTTGTCGGTTTCAACAGCATGCTGGAACACTTGGATTTAAGATTTACAGCTTTAAAGTTCGAATGATAGTATAGGAATTTGGACAAAAGGCTTATATCCTCTCTCTCTATATATATACATATATACATGCACGTATTTTTCAGGGTATTACAACTAAATTGCCATTGAATGAAGTATATTTTGTAATATAAGCTCCTTCCCACAGTGCTTGTCATGAAAATAGTTTGAGTTGCCTTTATATTTCACGTTGAGCCCTGATTTCGTTAAAGATAGTTCTGTAAATATTTAAATGCTTTGGAAATAGTCCTGAATCTTAAGAAACATAGGGCAAGCATGTACCTGACAGATTTTGACTAATATAACACCATGCTTCAGTATTGTGTTGAACTGACTTATTTCTGATTATAAGCAAGTGGAATCTTGCTCTCATCTCAGCTTGTGGTTCAGTATTTCTGAAAACATAAATGATACCCCCCCTTATTTCCAGGTGAACTACTTCAATCAGAAATTGTTAACTTGAAGCCTCTGGATAATCCAGGACCTGAAGGGAATTCACTTGTCCCATCTTAATCTTGGTATAATCCAGTTATGGTGAACATCCCATCCGCTTCCCCAATTTCACTTGTAATAAAAAGAATCAATATACAAGGGAATTCACAGCTATTATGCCTATTGAAATAAATCTTTTCTTCCATGAACTTACTGACAAGTTCATATGGGAGTGTATGTGCTATAATTTTTTAAAAAAATTCCAAGATTCTTCATACTTGTAAATTGGATTGCTTGACTCCTCGATGGAAGACTATTTACTTCTGTCTTCTATCTGGTGTGGCAATAATTTGCTGGGGAGTGGATTATGTGACCAATGTATTGTATTCTGAGAGGTTCACATGTAGCACAGTACAGAACAGTGTTTTTTTAAGCTTGGCAAATTTAGGATGTGTGGACTTTAATCCCCAGAATTTCCCAGCCACACTGAGGAAGTTAAAGTCCACACATCATAAAGCCAAATTTGAAATACACTGATTGTATAATGTATATTTCCATGTGAATAAGTCCCATTATAGTTATGCATGGAAACAGGAGCCTACTATCCTTAGAGGTGTGTTCTGTTTTTTTCTGTCTGGTCACATCTACCCGACCCATCAGAGCTGGGAGGCAGGGAATGCTGTGGGTCCCATCCCCTAGGGATATACACCTGGTGGGACCCAGAAGAAGGGCCTTCTCCGTGGTGGCCCCCACTTTAACACTCTTTCGGAAGGCTCTAAAGACCTGGTTCTGCCAGCGGACATGGGGAACCCAGAGTGGGATGGAGCCCATTAAATGGCTCGTGTGATCTGCTGTCGCCAGGGCAGGGTGTGTGTGTGATTTTATTATATTAATTTATATTTGTTTTATTGTTTTTTATTTGTTTTATTGTTTTAAATGAGGTTTTATGTTCTGTAAGCCTCCTTGAGTTGCCATGTGTGAATAGGCGGCAATATAACTTCAATAAATAAATAAAACACTATTACTATTCAATTGCTATTATTTTATTGTTCTATTATAATTACCTATATGTTATCCTCTATACTATTACTAGCGTGCATCGTTTCTTAAGCCCGCTGTGTCTTAAATCCTCTGTCTCTGAGATTTCTTCTTTTTCTGCTGATGAAAGCATAGAGCTCTTTAACCTTTTGTTTTCATTATTTTTCCTCTCTTTTGGACCAATTATTCCTGAAGGAAAATCACCTCTTTCCACTTGGCTACTGTACTCTGTTTGCTAGTGGCTGCAGAGCTCCAAAATGCATGTCTCCTCCCATCTTCCCATACACCTGTTTCAAGGTTGCACCTTTATTGACACCTCTGGCATGCTGGCTCTGGAGAGAAGGCTCAAATGGGAAGTCAAAAAGGCGGCACAGGGGCCTACAATTTTGCTAAGCAGCCTCTCTTCCACATACAAGGAGCTCTTACGGCGCATTCTGCCGATTTCTGCTTAAGGAATTACATTAAGTGGAATAAACTCCTTTAGAAAGATAATGACAATCTTAATTGAAGGAATATGGCTTGAGGTTCTCTACGTTTTGCTGGGCAGCAGCTTCTGGGGAATTCTAACCAACATGACCAAAGATACAAGATGTGGAAAGTTCAGCAAAATGTGAAAGTCCACATATTCTTCATAAAACTTCCTGGGGGTGCCGTCAACCAGACACTGTTGGTTGGCGGCACCCAGGGCTAGGGCCTTTTCTGTGGGAGCACCCACCCTGTGGAATCAGCTCCCCTTGGAGCTCCAGTTGGCCCCTGACCTCCGTTCCTTTCACCGCAACCTAAAGACTTGGTTGTTTCAACAGGCCAGCCTGGACTGAATGGGGTGGGGGTGGGTTTTTTTAATCAATTTTAGTTTTAATCGGGTTTTAAATTTTATTGGGCTTAGTTTAGTTTAATTCTATTTTAATATTTGTATTTTTGTTTTTATTGTAAGCTGCCCCGAGTCTCTCGGGAGAGAGCGTGGCCTATAAGTCCAATAAAATAAATAAATAAATAAATAAATAAATAAATAAATAAATAAATAACAACCTCTAATTAACTGATCTGATAGATTGATTGCCAGAGCTCCTTTGGTGTCTTTTTTATAGATTGGACTCTATATTTTCTGTTCATAAGAGTGCAAGATCTATTTTTAGCAAGACCCTTGACTGGAATTTGTGTTTTGTGTATCTTAACTTGGATTCCACCTAGACTTCGTTGTAAAAAACAATATTTGTGCTCTAACAGTGCTGTTTTCTCTTTTGTCTCTTCTGCAGAGCTTTTAAACTTTCATTGAAACATTCCTTTGTAATGCAGGACATATGCCAGGCTAAACATATTCTCAGCTTTGTTGTTGTGTTTTATGGGGCATGACAAGTTAAGGATAATGGGAACCCAGTGGAATAATACCGTATAACATTCCTTCCTTATTTAAAATTAATTACTATGTGCCAGAGACAAGCAGTGGTCATTCTGTCTGCAAAATCTAAAATCTGTTTGGGCTCAGCACATTTGTTCAGAACCACTTCATTTGTACTGTTAATGTTTGCCCATTTGTAAACAATTTATGCTTATAAACAATTGGTCAGCTGTGATAAAAGATATACCTTGCAGAAAGGAAACTTGATGAACGTAAAGATAGCTCCTTTTTAAAATTTATCATTTTGTTCCTAATGATCATTGGATGAACTTGAGATCAAGGCAAGCTACCTAAACTAAAAAAAGGATTTGGATCATTTATTATTATTTAAAGTGTACATATGCTACTCAGCAGGTGGCTCTAGAAGGAGAATTATTAACTACAGTAAATATTGATGAACATTATTAGTGAAATAGAATGATCTATTAACTATGGAGAAGTAGCATTTTTAATCTCATTCATTGGGTCAAGATGATCCTTCAAGAGCAGCATAGGGAGTCCTTGATGTTCAACCACTCCTGGGATTAGAATTTCCATTGCTCAGCATTGCAGTCGTTAAGTGCATGATTTTATGACCTTTTTGCCATGGTGGTTAAGCAAATCACTTCTGTTTGAATAGAGTAGAGTAGAGTAGAACAGATTACAATAGAATAGAACAGAACAGAATAGAATAGCAGAGTTGGAAGGACCTTGGAAGTCTTCTAATCCAACCTCCTGTTCAGGTAGTGGTGGCTAACCTTTTTGGGCTCCTGTGCCAAAAATTGTGCGTGCTTGCATGCTTGCGCTTGCATGCCAGCATCCTAGAAGGCAATGTGCATGCCCCCTACGCATGCGTGCACAATCCCCTCCTCCCGGCTGCTCCCTTACCTGCACTGTACCTCACAGCTGATTTTTGGTTGGTTTGCAGCCTTTTTCGGCCTTCTAGAGGCTTGAGGAAGGCTTCTGCAGGCTTTGCCAGCCCTGTTTCGTCACTTCTGATATTTTCGGAAAAACAGGAAGTGATGAAACAGGGCTAGTTTTCAGCCTGCAAAACCTGCAAAAGCCTTTCTCAAGCCTCTGGAAGGCCGAAAAAGGCCTCAAACCTGACAAAAACCAGCTGTGAGGCGCGTGCATGTACACTGAGGTAAATTTGCCTGCAGCTCGCGTGTCGACACAAATGGCTCTGCATGTCACAGGTTTGCCATCACAGCCCTATGTCATTTCATACAGATGGTTGTCCAATCTCTGCTTAAAAACTTCCAGTGTGGAGCATTTACAACTTCTGGAGGCAAGTCGTTCCACTGATTAATTGTTCTGTCAGGAAATTTCTCCTTAGTTCTAGGTTGGTTCTCTTCTTCATTAGTTTCCAGCCATTGCTTTTTTCCTGCTCTCAGGTGCTTTGGAGAGTAGCTTGACTACCTCTTTGTGGCAACCCCTGCGATATTGGAACATTGCTATCATGTCTCCCCTAGTCCTTTTTTCATCAACCTAGACATACCCAATTCCAGCAACCATTCTTTATATGTTTAGTCTCCAGTTCCCTAATCATCTTTGTTGCTCTTCTCTGCATGCATCATGCAGTCATTAAGCAAATCTGGCTTCTCCCATTGACTTTTCATGTTGGAAGTTCACTGGGAAAGTTGCAAAAGGTGATCAAATGATGCGGATGCTGCAACCATTATATACATACTGGTATGTGCATTAACTTAAATGGGACTCCAGAAGATGGTAGAGGACAGGAAGGCTTGGAGGAACGTTGTCCATGGGATCGCGATGGGTCGGACACAACTTTGCAACTGACAACAATGTGCATTAAATAACATGCTGGTATCCAGGCACCTGAAATTTGATCATCTAAACAGTCATGTGTATACTAGTCATAAGTCATTTTTTTCCATACAAATGGTAACTTCGAACAGTCACTGAATGAATGGTTGCAAATTGAGGACTACCTGTATAGGCAACTTTTATGGTGATTCTGAAAGTCACTCTTTTGCAGTCCCTAAAACATTCTTCAAATGTTGTACGGTAATATGGTGGTTGAATATCGAGGACACAGTTTTCTGCCATCTAAAGGCAGGTATAATGCCTGCTTACTATAGCAACGAAGAGTTTTTAAAATGCAAAGACGTGTCATGCCCTGTCAGAGTCTGAATCCGAGGAGGAAGCCGAACAGCTGATAGGGAATGAGAGTCTGGCTCCGTTGGCTGTGGAGGAGGCTGGGGAAGGGCAAAGTCCAGCTGGGCAGAGCAGGGGAGAGATAGAACAAGGGAGAGGAGTTCAGAAGAAGACCCAGGCCCATCCCTGATTCCCTTCATTAGCCACAGCTGGGAAGACAGTTTATAAGAAAGGCAGGCTGTGTGTGGCAGGCTGCTGGGAGCAAACGTGACTTTATCTTGTGTTGTCATTGCTTATCTGTGTTCCTGGTGTCTTCCCAACCGTGTCAGTTTTGCCGTGCCTTCAAGTCTGAAATTCTTGCTCCTGCCCTGCCAAACTAATTACTTCAGTTCGGCTTGATTGGACTTAAAGTTACAGTTTGTGTTGACCATGTTTTGGACTTAATTTTCTGCAGTCAAAGGCTGTTCCTCAAAGAGTTTTTCTGCAGCCAGAAGGTAACCTGGACATTGGGGGCAAAGTTGGAGATAATAAAGGGACTTTTATTGATTATCTGACTGTGTTGCCTTTGTGCTCCGCCCCGGGTCATTACAAGACATCTTGTTCTCCCCGCCAAATTGGCAAAAATAGACAATTCAGGCTCTGCCCAATTCATTGTTACATACATTTCTATCATCCCTTTGTCCATTGTGGGTTTACACTTTCCAAAATGTTAATGTGTACAAAGGTTAGAGTGAATAAGAGTTTGTTTCTTGCCTTGTTTTGTTCTGAAAGTCTTGATGAGTCAAGAACTTTTGCCTCTATTCTGACTTTCCTACACAACTGTTGTAGGTATACTTGAACTTTGTTTTTTGAGCTTCTTGATTCAGATGCTGAGATGGAGAAAATGAACAAAATGTCAGTGCGTTTTGAGTCACCCCTTTTGGAAGTGCCGGATTACCAGCCAAAGTTTTTTTTAAATTATTGTTATTAAAGTCTGCTGATAGACTTGAATGGTTCTTCTTGTTGTTGTTTTTGCAATCTTTGAAAAATGGTGCAATAAAGCTTAATGACTTTGTCTTTGAAAAACTGAGACAATTGCCAATGGCAAAAAGAGGAGGATTTCATTGCAAGTGACCAAAAGTAACCTGAATAGAGAAAGGTAATTTTTTTTCTTTCTTTATTAGGAAAGAAAAATACTTACTTGAAATTCATTACTGTATGTCCATTGTGAAGTTCCTTGTACTTTAAGTTGCAGCTTTAATCATAGGTCACCAAGACCTATCTATTCATTATTGCTGTGTATCATGCCCCATTCTGCTACTTGCTGTATACAGTCCTTTGGTATTATTTTAAAATGGAAATAATATATACTGCTGGTTACAGAACACGCAGTTCTCAACTCTGTCTTTGCAGGCCCTAGAATCCTACCTGATCATGCTGCTTGAAAAATGTGGAAATTGGGCAATCTGTTATTTTTCTCAAAATAAAATAAAAATGCACCACCCACAAAGAAAATAGGCATATTAAACCTGATGTATCTGTTGCTGTAAGAGGGGAAGAAAAACAGATGGAAATTTCAGCTCTATCTTGTCTGGTGATACGGTCTTGTCCTGATCATATGCCCTACAAGCCTTGGAGGCTGAAAATAATATTATACTTGTTTTAATTAAGGCAGGAGAACTTATTGTATTTTCTGGAATTTTAGGGAGACCGTTCCCTTTTAACAGGGAATTATTTGGGAAAAGAGTCTTCCTTTGAAGGAGAACTTAAAATGGTCTTTAGGTATAACCTCTATCTAATGTCATTCACATCTCTGATATCAGATATAAAACTTGGTCTGGTCAATAATAAGAATAAGATAAGACTGTAAAAATTGGGCTTTCGTTGGTTTTTTTGCAGGAATATAGCAAGGAGGCTTCATTTCTCTTTGAGGTATCCTTGTCCTAACACAGGTCTTCAATCAACTCCCAGAATTCCCCATGTTGACTGGGGAATTCTGGGAGTTGAAGTCCACAAGTCTTAAAGTTACCAAGTTTGGAGATCCCTGTCCTAACAGGTATATCTGTCTCCAAGTTGAACTATATAGCCTTAGACTAAATTTGCCGGCTTGCAATTTTTTTTTGTTTTGGCAAGTTTTCCATTGTTTTGGCAGATCTCCCATTTTCATAGAGAACCCCATTTTTATTCTTTAGGAGTTCCCGAGACATACTGCTCAGGGGAAGTGACATCTATTTGTGCAGTACTGTACTTGTAAGAGACTGGATTCTTTTTTGTTTTTAAAAGTCAAATGATCTGCAGTTTAGAGTTCTGGAGAACTGAGCAGTTCAAAGATATATTTGGTGAAATTTTTATTCCTCTTTCCGTGCCATGTCACACCTGTTTATAAAAATTGTAATTCTGAATATCTGTATGCAATCTGAGAATATCATAAGTCATGTGGGCATGTGAGATTCTTTACTTCCATATTGCTTATTTCAGCTTCCCACTGGTAGATTCATTGATAGTACATTGTTAACAAAGTGTATACCAGAGGTGGTATTTAGCAGGTTCTGACCAGTTCTGGAGAACCGGTAGTGGAAATTTTGAGTAGTTTGGAGAACCGGCAAATACCACCTCTGACTGGCCCCGCTCCCGTCTATTCTCTGCCTCCCGAGTCCCAGCTGATCGGCTGGGTCTTCTTTTGTTGCCTTGCACAGGAGATCGGAGCTGGAAAGCAGGTTAGTGGGATGGGGAGGGAATGGGATTTTGCAGTGTCCTTCCCCTGCCATGCTCACCAAGCCACACCATGTCCACCAAGCCATGCGTACTGAACCAGCAGTAAAAAATTTGTATCCCACCACTGATGTACACAAATCAAATATGGAAGTTTTATTGCATGCATAGATACTATGAATATATACAAATAGTCTTCGACTTATGATCACAATTGAGACCAAAATTTCTGTTGCTAAACGAGACAATTGTTAAGGTGGGTTTTGCCCGATTGTACGAACATTTCTTGGCACACTTGTTAACTGAATCACTGCAGTTGTTAAGTCAGTAACATGGTTGTAAAGTGAATCTGGCTTCCCCGTTGACTTTGCTTGCCAGAAGATCATCAGATGACCCCAGGATACCCCAACCATCATAAAGATATGCCAGTTGCCACACATCCAAGCTTTGATCATGTGACCATGGGGATGTTGCAATGGCCTTCAGTGTGAAAAATGCTCATTTTTCTTGATACGTCACATAACACGATCAAGTTTGGCACCTGTGGAATATAGACTATCAAGAGTAAAGGGCAGAGAGAAATAGAAAAAAATGAACTCATCTTTTCCATAAAAGAAAATAAAGTCCTTAAGCTAATCAGATAGGTGAGAGGCTTCCCCATCCCCCCAAAAAACAAAACAAAACTCAGATCTCCTAAGATGGTTGGTTGGACACAGTGAGGTGAATAATGATTAAAGGAAGGTTTATCTGTTAACATTTTCCCCCCTGTTCTGCTTCCTAACAAAATTGATGGAGCAAATGATGATAATCAGATTACTTTGGATTTTGAGGACAGAACTCTCAATTAATGAATCCAGTGCTGCTGTCTCTCCTCTCCTAGTAAAGTATTTCAGCGGACTAACATTGCCAGAAGGTAGTTTTTTGTTAAAATAATTTAATTACTTGCAAAACAGTCTCAGAACACAAAACAGGCCAACAGAATTGGGATCATCAGAATCTTGGGAGTGCCAGGGAGTGTTCCATAGGGAAGGTGCAGCAACAGAGAAGACATATTTCTTGGATCCCACTGATAATACAGAGGTCGGCAGTTCGGCGTTTTGAATCCCTAGCATCTCGTAACAGTGAGCTCCCGTTACTTGTACCAGCTTCTGCTAACCTAGCAGTTTGAAAGCATGTAAAAATGCAAGTAGAAAAATAGGGACCACTTTGGTGGGAAATTTCCTAGAGCCGGAAACGACTAGCACGTATGTGCGAGGGGAAACTTCACCTTTCTTATAATACTGTTTCACAGAAGGAACTTGGAACATACCCGCATGTAACCCCACAAGTAACCAAGGTGTGTGACACCAGCTTCACAAGTAACAAAACTTTAAAGTTAATGGCGCACACCTTGGTTAAATTCTGGGTTCTGAATTGAACCCAGAAACCTGCTGGGAGCCAATGAAGCTATGTACGAGTGACATTACACGGAAGTACCAAGGTGTACAATCTGTGAATTCTTGAGCATCTACATCTTCCAGTGCTTTTTAAGGGCTGTCCTGTGCAGAGCAGGACACAGGAATCCAATGGAGAAGTGACCAAGGCATGACTTATCACAAGTAGAGCCTAGTAATCCAGGATTAAGCACATAAGATGGATTTGTGCAAAAGCCTTTTTGCCTATGGCTCCCATCTATTTCTCAAGGAGCTGTGAGTCTAGAAAGATTTCCAAATTATTATTATTATTATTATTATTATTATTATTATTATTATTATTTCGACTTATATGCGGCCCCCTCTCCAAAAGGACTCGGGGCGGCTTACAACTAAAATACAACAGTAAATAAATTAAAAGAATATTAAACATATTAAGCCGAATTAAAATTTAAAAACCCTTAGTTAAAAAACCCCAACCCTAGAGAATCAGCACAGCCCAGATTGTAAAAGAGCCAGGTCTTCAAATCGTGGCGGAAAGTCAGATCGGGGCCAGACGGAGCTCCAGCGGAAGAGGATTCCACAAAGTGGGAGCCGCCACAGAGTAGGCCTTTTCCCGGGTCGCCGCCAGGCGACATTGTGTCGCAGACGGCATCCTGAGGAGACCCCGCCTGTGGGCCCGTACAGGGCGGTTAGCATTTGATGTTGGGAGGAGCCGTTCTCGTAGATAGCCTGGACCCATGCCATGTTGGACTTTAAATGTTAATACCAAGACCTTGAATTATGTACCAACTCTGTCTGGGTGAGTGTTACTTCATCCATGTTTAGTGAAAGAGTTCTAGATCTGGGGAACCCTAAATCACAGTCTATCAGTCCTATTAGGGCTGAGTCAAAGCCTGCTATTCCCATTCAGACACTCACAACGACAATACACAATCTTTGGCCCATCACTTGGATAGTTCCGAACAGAGACACATAATTTGAGTATTATCAGAGTAGTGAAGATACTTAGCCCTTTGCAATAAATTACCTCACCCAGCAGTTTCATATAGATGTTAAATTGCTATTTGGAGACTTCTGGGAACCCTGAGGCTCCTGCAAAATAAAGGCCCTGGGAAAGTCCCCACCCCACCCCAGAATCAGCCTTATAGAGGAAAGAGAACCATTGTAAAAATGTGGCCCTTATTCCAACCCTCCAGATGGATACCATGAACCCTGAAAATCTACTTTTCAGTTCAGATGGATGCTGTGTCCAAGGAGGGCTAGTACACCAATGCCATTCCAAATCCACCGTAGGTTATCTACAGGCACAAGCAGTGGTGGGTTTCAAAGTGATTTACCACTGGTTCGGTGGGCGTGGCTTGGTGGGTGCACATTGCGTGCATGCACACACTTTACACACATGCGCCAAACACGCGTTTTGCACACACGCAGAGGCTTTCCTATTCAGCACCTGCAATCCTGCACTCTCCCTGTGTCTTCCACAGCTGACAAGTGGCAATATTCTGTGCCGCGCAAAGCAGTTTGCGCTTCAAAAGCAGGAAAAAAAGGTCAGTTTGGGAGCCCAGGCCGGTGGGAGGGCAGTCCCAACAGCAGATCATCCGAGCTAACCTGTTGGTTCCCAGATGATCTTCGGAGCTACCAGTTTGGCCGAACTGGTAGAATCCCACCACTGGGCACAAGCCATGCCATCTCAATGCTGTAACCCAGCCTGAAACCTGACTTAAAAGGCAATGAATAAAACATATACTTGCAGGTTTCTGTAGTCTGTTACTGTAGTCAATGTTAATAAAAGTAATTTGAGTCCTTCGGTGGGATTGATTGGAAATCATTCTTGCAAGTCTGACTCTGCTCCATTCTTTTCCTTGTTCCCTTCCCCCAAATGAAATGTGAATTAGGGAGGTGCCTGCCCTGTTCACTTGCACGTACTTTCTTCTTGTTATGCACTTAGGCCATACAGTGTTTTTTTTTCCCTTGTCGCTTTGGTAACGGACATGGTGTATCTCTATCAAGGTCATCTTTTAAAACTCATTTACACATTCAGCCTAGCAAGAACTAATCTCTCTCTCCTAGCAGCCATTTTTAAAGACCGCTTACAAGTTCAGATGTGCAACATACACAGTTCTGGGGACAGAAGTTTTCATTTTTTCCCCTCCAGACTATGGTCATTAAAAGAATGGTCCTGTAGATTTCCAGAACAGGATTTGGTTTGTGGATGTGAAATATTCTACCCCTAAAATGGTATATTTTGCACACCCTTGCTCACAATATTCTCTCAGAATCCTACATCTGGTTACTTACTGTGCCAAATAATATTCTCTGGAAAAAGATGAATTCTCTTTGATGACTATATGAGTGTGCCCATGTTGTTTTTTGAAATAGTATCTGGGAAAGATTTTGAGCTGTGTGTTACAAACACACAGCTCAAAATCTTTCCCAGATACTATTTTGTAAACTGTTACAAAATCATAATGTAGATTCTTTGAACTTATTGTTCCAATCTAACCATGGAGATTTATAAATTATAGTTTCTGCCCTTGTGTATTGTGTGAATTCAGCCAACTTTTTTTCTTATTCACTGACCCCTGGCTCAGCAAACAATGACTTTATGCAGTGTGCATTTGTTAATATTTGTTTATCTTTCTTGCAGTTGGCAAACATGAACTGACGGGGCACAAAGTTGCAGTGAAGATCTTGAATAGACAGAAAATTCGGAGTCTTGACGTTGTGGGGAAAATCCGTAGAGAGATTCAGAACCTGAAACTCTTTCGGCATCCGCACATAATTAAACTGTAAGTTTCTTTCAGAATAAGCTCTCTTATTTGAGGTGTTTCTCAAGAAACTGAGTGTTCTTGTTCAATGGATAAAACAAATGTAGCCTGTTCTTCAGGTACAGTCCTGTTTGCTTACTGTGGTATAAATCACTAATGGTAGACCACCATTTATAATTTGGATAGGGTTGGAATACTTATGACTTCAGTGTCAAATAAAGGATTATTGGTAGCCAGCCCAGTAATGAAAATGAACAGTGATTCCTCAGTGCCTGAGAAGTGATGTATTTGATGGCAACAAGGAAGGCATGAAATATTTTAACCTAATAAAAGATGAGGTTTCTTTTGCTAAATAGTGGGATGACAAACTGCCCCTCCATTCAGTAGAGACTTAATGGTATGTAATAATTGCCTCAGGAGCCTCAAGCCAATGTTGCTGTCTGTGTTGCCTGATGAGAAAATGCAGTGATTATTATCTGAGTAAAGGAAAGGTTATCCTTTATGGTTATAGAACAAAGGTCTTTAGCAGTGCAGCGGTTGAGTTATTGCAGAAGCTTCTCCTAATCGTTTTGTTTTTCTTACCCATTATGGCTTGCTGGGATGTGCTCCTTAGAATAGCAGTTGAACAATTGAAGGGTAGCTAGTAGTGGACAGCAGACATATATCTACTATCAGTGGAGAAGGTAAGGAAGAAGAGAATCAGATTTTGGGATGGATCACCTAATAGCTATCTGTATTTTTTATTTCTTTGTATCCCAGTTTTATTATTTTTACAAATAACTCAAGGCGATGAACAACACCAGTCTCCTCCAATTTGCTCCACAACAACAACCCTGTGAGGTGGGTTGCACTAAAAGAGAGTGACTGGCCCAAAGTTACCCAGCTGGCTTTCATGGCTAAGGCGGGACTTGAATTCATGGTCTTCCACATGTTATAGTTTCCTGGTTATCCTTATACAATGAACTTAAGTAGGCTTGATTCCCCTTTTCTTGTGAAATTGGGTTTTTAAATATGGTCAATGGATCAAATTCCATGTCAAGCATGAATCTTCTTGTTATCAGCTTTATGTTAAAATTTAATAATAGGGAGAGGAATGTTTGAGTCAAGTGGGAGTCCTTTTCTAAGATGTTTTTACTGAATTGCTTTAAGTCCTGTTAAAGGTTAGGCTGCTGTGGCAATTGCTGTAAAAATACTAGCATATGTGATATGACCATTAATTAATAGGAGCCATGAAGGAATTAAAAAAAACCCACTTTTTCTTTTGCACGATGCTTTTGGTAGTGCTGATACAAAGGGAATAATCCTAGTTTAACTCAAGTCTTGCTTCCAGCTGAGCATGTGTGTGATTGGGCTACTCATCTATATGTAGTTTTTCATGACCTGTTTAATTTTATATCCTGAATATATATTAGTAAATTAATTAAATACTTCTCTCAGATACCAGGTTATCAGCACACCGTCTGACATTTTTATGGTGATGGAATACGTTTCAGGAGGAGAACTGTTTGATTATATCTGCAAAAATGGAAAGGTAAGAAAGTCCAATTTCTCCAAAAGTGTCAGCTTTTCATTTGGAAGCCTTGCATTGTTCTCTTACACAGAGTTAGTTCAATTAAGCCCCAGAGTCCTTGCATTGTTCTCTTACACAGAGTTAGTTCAATTAAGCCCCAGAGTCCTTGTAAAAAAATTGTGCTCAGGATACATCCACCTGTTCGTGTGGGTGTTGGTTTTTTCTGTCTATAATACGAATAAAATCCCAATTGCACAGTTTGTAAGAGTGAACAAATAAATGCTTCCTTGCTTCCTTGCTATCCCTCTGAAACCAGCTCCTACTGGCATGCATGGCACAGCCACACCAGCTTTGCGCACTTTGTTTTACTTTCTCCAAATCTGTATCAAAAGTTGCCACTGCTAATTTAAAGGAAAGCACACATGCACACCTATATGTGTATACAGGTAATCCCTGAGATACAGTCGCTCATTAGTGACTGTTCAGAGTTCACAGTGGCACTGAACAAGGGGAGACTTACGACTGGCCTTCGATGTTGTGGCCATTACCGCATCCCCACAGTCATTTGATTGTGATTTGGGTACTTGGCAATTGTCTTGCAATTAATATGATTGCAGTATCCTGTAAGTTTGTGACCTTTCCGGCCAGCTGTGGGAAGCCAGCAGGAGGTAACAGGGTGCTCTGGCTTCTCTTGCTTTTTCTTCAGAGAAGCCATTGGGTTAACATGGGGATCCTGTACTCCATAGTGCAGGGGTGTCAAACTCGTGTCATGCCCTGACCATGCCCACCCCCGGCTTAGCAAAGGGGGAAAAAGTTGTGATATGTCACGTGACAACGAGTTTGACACCCCTGCCATGGTGCCTGCCCACCGTACTACCTGCATTCTGTAGCACCTGTCTGCACTCCATAGTGCTTGTCCATGGCACCTACTCGCCCATGCTACTTAGCACCTGACCACACCCTGTAGTGCCCTGCCAACAGCATCTGCCTGCCAATGTATACTCTCTAGCATCCAACCATAGCTCTTCCCTGCTAGCCCGCTTGTCTGAGATGCAGTTTCAGCGCCTCTTCCCACATAGCTGTTAGGTGACGGCTTTGCTTAATGATCTGCCTGGTCCTTGCTTAACGACAGTAACAGGGACTGCTAGGATTGCCATTGCTAAGTGATGTCCCTAGCAGCAAGTTGGGTGGCAAACAAATTTAATAAATCAAATGAATAATAATAAATCAAATGAAGTTAAATAAAATGGGATGATGTATATCAGGGGTATCAATCACAAGGACCACAGGCTGGATCCAGCCTGCAATGTGGTTAGATCCGGCCAGTGGGGCTGTCCTGGAAAATATAAGGGGATGTCCTGCATCGCTTCGGCCCGTCTACCCGATGCAAAGAGGAAACATCAGGCCAACCTGGCTTCAGCCCAGTCTACCCAGTGCAAAGAGGAAACATGCCAGCAGTTTGGGGAGTGGCATCAAGCTGGCATGCCCATTCAGTTGGCCATGCCCGGTGAATGCCGTCAAGATGGCCACACCCACCCAGTCGGCCACACCCGCCCATTCCTCCGAGATCAACCACAGTGCTGATGTAGCCCTCAATGAAATTGAGTTTGACACTCCTGATATATATGTTTAGACTACACATGCAGATGGACACACACACACACACACACACACATCAATGGATCTTCCAGGTCTAGATCTTAATGTCTCTGGAACTTGTTCAGACCATTTACATCTCAGCAGTAACCAGGGGTGGGATGCAAATATTATTACTACTGGTTCTGTCGGTGTGGCCATGTGATTGGGTGGGCGTGGCTTTTTTGCAGCAAACACTCCCCCCCCCGCGCGCTCCATTATTTGGCCTCTTGGGCCTCAGGAAAGCCTTCTGTTGTGGGCGTTTTTGCTCCCAGGAGGGTTCCCTGAGGCCCAGGAGGCCAAAAACGGAGCATGGGCCTCAGGGAAGCCTCTTGGGCAAAGCAGTAAGACAGTGAGGGGGATCCCGGAATAGCTGATCATCAGAACAGCTGATCGTCGGGAGGAAAAAGAAGAAATACCTTAAGGAATAACTGAGCGGGGGAGAATACAGTCAGCAATGTCAGGAATGTGCGCGATGTCGTGCATGCGCAATAAGGACTGACTGGATGGGGAGGGGTGGGGTGGGGTGGGCGGAAAGGGAAGCGGCCAGCCAGGGGCACGATTTGCCGGTTCTCCAAACTGCGCAGAATTGTAACAACCGGTTCTATAGAACCGGTCTGAACCAGTAGAATCCCACCCCTGGTAGTAACCCATGAAACATATTTCTTGCCATTCGTTGTTCAGTTTCCTTAAATTCCCTCAGAAGCAGGTATAAAAGTGGATGTTTTATTCCTAGTGCTGATTAGTCATTTAGTTAGGCTGCAGCTTTTTGCTTTTCTTCAAATTAAGAATAATGTGGAAATGGGTGGATAGTGATATCCTAGTAAGAAACTGAATTGTGAAGCATTAAGTTTAGATTGCAGTCTAGCTTGTGCTCTCAAGATTTTAGAGAGATCTCCCAGCTTTCCAATGAAATACAGGTAGTCCTTGATTTGCAATCGCAATTGAATCCCAAATGTATGTTGCTAAGTAAGACATTTAAGTGAATTGTGCCCTATTTTACAACATCTCTTCCCACAGTTGTTAAGTGAACCACTGCAGTTGTTAAATTAGTAGCACGGTTGTTAAGGGATGATTAGCTATGGTTAGAAAAATTAGGAAAAAAACTTTATGGGATTTGGGGGTGGAGGTGGGGCAAATTCTCACATGGTGACATTCCAGAATGGAAAAAGAACGGCTGAATGTCTTCACTGTTATTAAGAGAATGATTAATGTTTCTATTATTGTAACATTGCATTAATTTTTAATAAGAAATAATATGTACCCATATTACCGTAACATTAATAGTTTCCTTAGACTCTTACTCAATTAAGTTTTTAATGTTGATTTTTAAACCAGTTTACATAACCCTTTTTCAAGGAAGTGAGTGTCACCATGTTTTCTTGATTGTGATTTATTAATCTTCAGTCCTGCATACTTTGTTGATGGAATATCAGTTTTTAACTCAGATGATCATACATAGAGTAAAAAGAAAAATATCAAAACTTTGGCCACAACTATATATCCAATTTTTACACCAGTCATATGAGCAGGGCTTAAGAGGGGTGGGGCAATGCTTTCATAATGGCTGTGGGTGTCGTTTGACTGTTTTTATTCACCGAAGGAAAACTTGCTTGCTTTCTTTTAAAAGTCTCATTGGGCATTCTGGTTATGCCGTGAAACATTCTCCTTCGCCACTAATGTTGAGATGCTTTGTGGTGTATGTGGTGTTTGTTTTTTAAATGTACTCTTTTTTTCTGTCTCATGTTCCCCCCCTCCCGCCCCCCAAATAATTAGCTTGATGAAAAGGAGAGTCGACGTCTGTTCCAGCAAATTCTTTCTGGTGTGGATTATTGTCATAGGCACATGGTGGTCCATAGAGATTTGAAGCCTGAAAATGTACTACTTGATGCACACATGAATGCCAAGATTGCTGATTTTGGTAGGTTCTGTTTAAAGCCTATCTTTATAATTTGCTTGTTTGTCGGCTGCTAAGATTCAAATACCTGTGCTGAAGTCCATAATGTCACAGAAAGGTCTTTTATTTCTAGTACTGAATGTTTTTGCTGTTAAAGTTCAACCTAGCCAAAATGAAGACCCAATGAAATTTCAGAATTTGAATTTAAGAGTGATAAGAAGATGGACAGGGCACATTTTTGGAAAATCTGTGAATCATGGGGCTAGATAGTAGGTTTAGACTGGTTTGAAAATCAATATTCCAGCTATGTTGCTTAAGATATTTCCTGGCATTTTCAAATTTTAATCGACAGAGGTTTTCTAAGCAGAGACCTAAAGACCATACTTTGTTAGGATCTGATTAGCCAGATTTATTTAAAGTGACCTCAAAAACAGTGGAGCTACAACAGGGGGAAAAATAATTTTAACCAGAAATAAAGAAAATAGAACCAAAAATCAGACCAAAATATCTGGGTAAGAAATTGTCTTTAAAATAGAGAAACTTGCTATCATCATTTAGCAAGGAAAGATCTTAGAGAACTTTTTATATCCTTCTGTGTTGTATGATTTTAATTGAACACATTTAATCAGCTTTATTCTTCCTCAGCCTCTCTGTCTCTGTCTCTCACTCATACTCTTCAGAATAAAAAGCAAGAACTTGCAGAAAAATTCCTTGTTTTTTTCCCCTTCTGTCACACTTGGTAAGCTTACTTGCAAGTTTACTGTTCACAGTGGATAAAACATAGTCTCTCTTTCATTTAACAAAACCCAAATCAATACATTTTCACAAAGTATTCATTATTTTCTTTTTGCTTCCTACAATAAATATGAGTCATTCCTCAAGCACTTAGCCTAGATCAAACCACAGCTGCCTCCTCAAAACAGCCACCAGGATTGTAACTTGTTGACCTGGAGCCGAGGATATTGCTAAGTTTTTGAATCCTTGGTTGGTCACTATAGTTGCTAATATTCTATTGCCCTGGCTCCATTGCTCTGTTATGTCTTCCCGAGCAGAGATAGTTTTTATCTCACTTCCATGCGCTTTATGGGAAAAATTTTTTCTCCATGCCTTGTGGAAAATAAACAAAAAAATCTTGTGTGCCCATGAACCTTTGTAGAAAGAAACCTACAAGCTGAATTCCACAAGGGGAAGAATGAAGGACTAAGGGATGCTGATAGATGATAAAGTGAATTGATTGTGGATGAAGAGAGCCAACTGCAGGAAGCTAATATTTTTCTTACTGTAATGCAGGGGTGTCAAATTTGCATCATCATGGCATCATTATGTGACGTATCACGACTTTTCCCCTCTTTGCTAAACTGGGCATGGATGTGGTCAGAGCATGACGCATCCGGCCCGAGGGCCGTGAGTTTCACAGCCCTGCGGTAGTGGGCCAGCTTTACTGGATCCGGGTTTATTTAAAATTAAATGCAAAGTGATTTTTTTGGATTAAAAAACATGCATTCAACAATGCAACTCTATAAATGTTCTAATTAAAAATAAATATTAGGGTAGATGTGAAAAGCAGAACTCTTACTAAATTCTATATTCTTTGGATTCTTGATTTTTAATTGGATTAAAATGTATGTCATAAACTTTTCTGTTTCTGAGTTGATATTACTGTGTATTCAATAGAAAATCCACTGGAAACCATTCAGTAAACCCTAACCCTAATTCTTTTTTTTTGTATTGGGATTATAAGATTTGAAGCTCAACGCATTTGAAAAGCATCTGATTGAGCAAGGATTCTTCCTCCTCTTCCTCCTCCTCCTCCTCCTTCCCTCTCCTCCCTCCCTCCCTCCCCCCCCCACACGCATGACTCTAGGTGGCTATACTTAACTCTTGAATTATGAGTGCTGTTAGATAGCGACATCTAGCAAATCTTTATTGATCTTGAGAATCATAAGAAGAGGTTTATGCTTAGATGATTCACTTCCAGGAAATTACAGGTCTGTAAGCTGAACAAACATTCTAGAAGGACATAATTGAACCATTTCCTCATTGTTGCAAAAAAAATTACATCCGTGTAATCACAAATTCCCCAGGAGTCACACTTGATTTGAAGGAAATGTTCAAGCTCTCAGTAAAGTTGATAAAAAATATGATTTAAAAAAATAAAGCAATTTTCTTTCTGCATTTTTTCCTTACTTGGCATATGCATACTAGCTACTTAGAATAAAACTTGATCCTTTGGGAGCATTTTGTCTCTTTCATAACTCTTTTTCTTGTCACATTTTTATAGAGATTTTGCAGTATTCATTTCTATTTAGAGAACCATTTTTTAAAAAGCAAGTATGACACACATGATTCTGATTCTGTGGTGCTCTCATTGAATAGGATATGATGTATTCTCCCTGAGAGAAGGTTAAACATTTGTTAATCTTTTTTTTGTGGGTCTTCATTTGAACTCTTGTGCATTTTCAGGTCTCTCAAATATGATGTCAGATGGAGAATTTTTAAGAACGAGCTGTGGTTCTCCTAACTACGCTGCTCCAGAAGTAATTTCAGGAAGGTAGTTTCTCTTCTTGGATAAATGTATATATGTATTCTCAAAATCAAAGCCCTGCTCTTCAGTGTTAAAGCTGCAAGGTAGATTGAGAAACTTCCAGGTTTGGAAATTTGAAATTCCTGGCTTTGATGGCTTCTTTTGATTTTATCTTAACTGTTTCTGTGCACAAGACAATGATTGTGATCGTACATGTCACATCAAACCATGACTAAACAAAACATGCAACAAATTCACGTGTACCTCATTTTTATTGTCCTCCTCCTGCATACCAGAAGGACTTCTGGAGTTTTAATTTTAGCTTGACATCGTGTTTCAAACAAGCCAGATTATAGCATTTGAATTTGGGTTCTGTAGGCATTTATTAATTATAATTCTTAAGTATGATTTTTATTCTGGACAATATGGCAGAAAAAAAGCTTCCAAACTCATCACTCAAGCAGTGAGGAGGAGATTGAGGGGAAGGAGCCTAGAAGTCAAATGTTGCTGTGACATGTGCACATTATGTTGAGTCACTGATACCCAGGATTTGATGGGCTGAGGGCAACTTTAGAGTGGTGGGCCAGAATCTTCTTTAGACTCTCTTTTCATTTAATTATACTACAATTTTAATTATAAAGTTGGAATACAGTTAATAAGTTTTAATATGATTAATATATTTAATATAATTGTATATATTGTCTTTCTGTCATGGAAAATCACAATGCGCCAGTATCTTTGAAAGGGCCTTAGGAGGCAGAAGAGGGCACTTCTGTGTTGGACCATGATATGCAAACAAATTTCTAAGTTGTCTAAGTTCAAAGATACATTTTTGCCAATATTAATTTTAAATGTTTTACATGCAAATACCTGACTCTAGAAGAAGACAAAAAACTTCTGCCTTTTGATTGAAGTTGCAAAAATACCTGTGGTCTGACAGGGTCCCAAGATTGGTTTTCCGTTTTGCCTCAGAATAATTATAGCTTGATGTATATTGTCAGAAACACGTTTTCCAGATTAGAAGGTTTTCTTTCTGGCGTTTTAATTTTTAGGTGCAATTTGACAAAAGACTATTGATACTTTGAAAATGCTTTCAGGGCTCCCAGATTACACTATATACAATGCAGTTCTGTGACGGTGCGTTATATTGCTGAATATAAATTGCATTTGAATTAGATTCTTCATTCAGAGGAGCTCACGAGCATATTTTGTTTTTAACCTCACAACAGTTCCTTAGTGTATGTAGTCTATGCTTTAACTGCAGCTAACAAAGTCAGGAGTGGGCAAGGAGTTTTGTATGGCATCATCTCCATGTGAGGGAGATGATTCCATTGTATCTTTACCTTAAATTTCCTATTCCTCTTACCTCAAATTAGTCACTACATAATGCTAATGAGGGCTAAAGTAATCAAAGCTTGCATTTAACTACTTTCGGAAACTTGAGGGCTTGGTTCTGTTGCTTTAGACACACTGACTAATCCTACATTAAGCATAATTAGATAGAAAGGAGGCTGCTCAGAGAAGGGGAGAGGCTGTATCCTGCCATAAATGTGTAAACAGGAGACAGTATTAGACTTATATCAGCCCATTAAATTTGCCCAAACCAGATCAAGGCCTTGGTCTTTCTGACTATAGAAGTTAGCTCACATTACCAGTTTTGTTCTATTTTATATTACAGACATTGCTAAAAGACTAATAATCCAGTGTAACACAAGTTGTATTTTTTACTTGGAAAAAATATTATGATCTCCATTTTACAGGTTATACGCAGGGCCAGAAGTAGATATCTGGAGCAGTGGTGTTATTCTGTATGCTTTATTATGTGGAACTCTTCCCTTTGATGATGATCATGTGCCAACACTTTTTAAGAAGATATGCGATGGTATCTTTTATACGCCCCAGTACTTAAATTCAGCAGTAATTAGTCTCTTGAAACACATGCTACAGGTGGATCCTATGAAGAGAGCAACGGTGAAAGATATAAGGTATCTTACAGCATCTGATTCCATCATGGAGGCAATTATCATTCTAAAACTGCAAGTTTTATTCAATTGTTGGCTTCACGCTGTCTTGGTGTCATGTTAAGCCATTTTGTGATTAGTTTGAGTTGAATCAAAAGGGAGTTGGATCAAAACTTATTTATTTATTTATTTTAATTACATTTATATCCGCCCTTCTCCGAAGACTCAGGGCGGCTTACAGTTTCTGGGATACAACCCAGTGTGCTCAGCAATAGCCTTCATTCCATTGTATATGCCTGCTTATTACTAAGCGGCATTTTTACAAGGTCAGCTAATTGCCCCCAACAATCTTGGGTCCTCAATTTACCTACCCTGAGAGGATGGAAGGCTGAGTCAAAACTTGAGTCCAATACACTCTGATGCCATGTTTATTTTAGGTTACCTGAAGTTTAGCCCTGCATGTGAATAGAGAACATCTATTTCTTTATTTGAATTAAGTGCATGATGTCTTTGCATATGAATTTTTTAAAAAAATTCATATTTATACCCCGCCCTTCTCCTCAGGGCAGCTTACAATTTTTTTGGAGCACAACCCAATGCACTCAGCAATAGCCTTCATTCCATTGTATATGCCTGCTTATTATTACTAGGGCTTTTTTGCCCCCCCCCCCCCAAAGCGGCATTTTTACAAAGTCAGCTTATTGCCCCCAACAATCTTGGGTCCTCAACTTACCTACCTCAAGAGGATGGAAGGCTGAGTCAACCTTGAGCCTGGTGGGATTGGAGCCTGCAGTAATTGCAGGCAGCTGGAACTAAGTGCTAGGCATTTAACAGCCTGCACCACCAAGGCTCTTGAACCTTTGAATTGAACCAAATTGGTCTTCATTTAAATTATGATATATAAAATTAAGTTGAGTTCTGAACTAGCTGCCCAGAATCACATTATAAGGAATATGGGTAGCATAAAAATTAATTAATTAATTAATTAATTAATTAATTGTGTGTTATGGAATTCCCCATATTCAGGAGTAGTTATTGCTCAAACCACATGGTATCACACTTGTAGCCCCTAGAACAAGGGTCTTCAAACTTGGCAAGTTTAAGACTTGTGGACTTTAACTCCCAGAATTCCTGAGCTAATATGACTGGAGGAGGAATTCTGGGAGTTGAAGTCCACAAGTCTAAAAGCTGTCAAGTTTGAAGACCCCTGCTCTAGAAGATGGGCCACATAGCCAAAATATTATGGTAAAAATATTTGAAACATATAGAAAAAGAGTGTTTGTAGCTCAGGGTTGAACTGTAATCTCTTTGGTGCACTGATGCCGTTACTTAACTTTGGTAATGAAACTTTTTTGTTTCATTTGTTTCAAGGCCCCCACAAATGTTTGAAAATTTGGCAACCTAATTTTCACTCAGTTTGGGGGTTTCTGGAGGAGCAATTTAAGTGAGAATAGGCACTTGAGATTTCTATAAGATAAAGCTGTCCTGTTCCAAATTGAGTGAAGATTTTTCATCCTATTTTTTTACAGTGGTGACACCACACTAATAGAAGGCCTTTTTCCAGCCAACTAGCAAGTCAGGGAACTCAGTTCCAGGCCCCAACCTCAAATTATTTGCCTCTGAACAAACTGTTTTTCTCTCCCCTGATCAATTACTCTACAATTCTCATTATTCCTAATCAGTACATAGATCTTTTTTGTTTATAATCTGTTTTGGAGACAGCCCAAATCAATGTAAACAAATACATTCCAAAATGTACTTAATGTACCAATATAAAAAGCATATTGTTATGTAAACCACTTAGAGCTATAAAGCACTGTGAAGCGGTATATAAGTCTTAAGTACTTTTGCTATTTTATATTGCATTCCCAATTTCATTTAATTTGTTGATTATACTTTATACTTTAAAAGTAGTATTTGCAGGAAATCTCTGTTTCTTAAAAGGTTCTACGGTATTAATATTTTAAACTCTTTTGCTAATTTTTAAAACTTAACTTTTATATTGTGTTTAATTATGATTTGAATATTTTTACAAATAACACTCATATGGAATAGCTACACTGTAAAGGTTAAAGAAAAACTTAAAATTTATTTGTAAATGCAGTACTGTAACTTATTCCAACTGCCTATTTTAATTATAAAGGTGACATATTTTTTATCAAGAGAAAACTGAAGTTAAGATCTTCAGATTTAAAAAAGGGAAGAGAAGAATATTGCTTAAAAGATTATGTTTGAATCTGATGATTATTACTACAGTGACAGTATCTAACTGGACTTTAATTTCAAGTTCAGCAAAATCCATATGTAGGTTGAAAGTAGAAATGTTTTTTCCCGCAATTTTAGCACATATTGTTCCGTGTACTTTGCATGTTCTGTCAGTAAAACAGGGCAAAATGGTTGAACCGGCTAGCTTTTAAAATGGTTCTTGCTTTGCATCTAGGGAACACGAATGGTTTAAACAAGACCTCCCCAAGTACCTCTTTCCTGAAGATCCTTCTTACAGCTCAACTATGATTGATGATGAAGCCTTAAAAGAAGTCTGTGATAAGTTTGAATGTACAGAGGAGGAAGTGCTAAGCTGCTTATATAATCGCAATCACCAGGATCCGTTAGCTGTTGCCTATCACCTCATTATAGATAATAGAAGAATAATGAATGAAGCAAAAGACTTCTACTTAGCTACAAGCCCACCAGATTCTTTTCTGGACGACCATTTTTCCCGCCCCCACCCTGAAAGAGTGCCGTTTTTGGTTGCTGAAGTACCAAGGTCACGACATACACTCGATGAGTTAAATCCCCAAAAGTCCAAACATCAGGGGGTCAGGAGAGCGAAATGGCATTTAGGAATTCGGAGTCAGAGTCGGCCAAATGATATAATGGCGGAAGTTTGCCGGGCAATCAAGCAGTTGGATTATGAATGGAAGGTGAGATTGCTTAAATTGCTTCCCTGCAAATGATGATTTTCAAATAGAGATAATGACAACCAATGCAATAATTCTTTCGATGTTCTCTGTTAAGTTTCTACTTTGTTTTCCTAGGTTGTCAATCCATACTACTTGCGTGTTCGGAGAAAGAATCAAATAACAGGCACATATTCCAAAATGAGCCTGCAGTTATACCAGGTGGATAGCAGGACTTATCTACTGGACTTCCGTAGCATTGATGGTATGTAAAACTGGTTATTTGCAGGTAGCCTCTTAGGCAGAGTATATCAGCATTTATAAATGGGGAAAGAAAGATTAACCATCTGCTTTCTGTGGTGCTTATGGTGGTGCTAGTCTGGATCATGCCACTGCAGATTTAAAATTAATCGCAAAAGTTAAAATCCATAAAAATAGAAAGTAGCTGGGATCTCATGCTGCTTCTCCCACTCATCCAGCATCTGCAACCCAATAGCAATATGTGCTTTAGAGGTCAGCGCAGATAAGATCACCAGAAATTGCTGTAAGGCACTACATGGGAAAATATTTCATCCATCCACTATATATTGTGAAACATAAATAATAAACTTTTTTGTTGAGTCTCAAAGGCTTGATCATAGCTCAACAAAGCTTCAGTTTTAATTACCATATATACTTCTTGGTAATAGATATTCAGAATCAATGGAATGGCGAACATCTGGTTCCTAATTGAATGGCCACATGGAAAAAGTCAAGTTTTTATTGAGTTGAGCAAAACCTTTCTAATAAATTTTAATAATGATTAATAGTAACAGGCACAATCCCAAAAGATCTGGAGCACCACTTCAACACCATTGGCATTGACAAAATCCCGTAAGTCAATTGCAAAAGGCACCTTTACTTGGAATTGCACCCATCCTTGGATGAATACATTTAACACCATCAGACAACAATATCTGCCTATCCCAGAACCTGGGGAAGCACTCTCTAGACAGGGGTGTCAAACTCAAGGCCCGTGGGCTGGATCTGGCTTGCAGGTTATTTAGGTCTGGCCTATGGGGCCAGCCTGGAAATAGCAAAGGATCAGACTGCAGTGTCTCTATTACCAAAAATGGGGTGCAGGGGGCTGTGTATGCCGCCCCCCCCCGGCACCCCATTCTGGGCCTAGACAGCATGCAGCATGCTGGCAGCCAAAACAAGGCACCGGGGGGCACATGTGCCCCCCCGATGCCCCATTTTGGCTGCCAGATTGCTGTAGGAGGCCACCCTTGATTCAGAAGGTTATAAAAGGGAGGAAAGGTAAAATATTTAACCTATCAGGCTTGCAGGATTCTGCTACTATAGCCTATGTCAATAATGTATTGTTCTAATCTTCCTATGGAGTCAGTTTCTTGATCTGGTCTCTCTCTTTCATAGGCTGATCAAGTAGATCAGGGGTGTCAAACTCAAGCCATCATGGCAGCGTCACGTGACGTATTGGGACTTCCCCCCCTTCGTTAAACTGGGCATGGGCACAGCCAGCGCGTAATGCATCCAGCCTGCAGGCTGGGAGTTTGACAGCTCTGAAGTAGATCAAGTATGCATTAAAAGAACAAAATCACAGGAATGTACACCCCTCTATTGTTACAAGTGTATAAAACTATGTATGCAGAGGAGCAGTCCCGTGTCACGCCCAACATGGCCATGCCCAACATGGCCATCTGAGGTCAAACACAACCCTAATGCAGCCCTCAGTGAAATTGAGTTTGACACCCCTGCTCGAGTTGAATAAAAATGCCAAGTCCAGTTTAAACACCTGGCTTACTATGCAATCACCTATAAACAATGATAGTGGTAAAATGTTCATTCTGGATACATAGAACCTGGCGACTTTTAACGTTTTGCCTTACTAATTTCTCAAATTGTCCTACTCTTTAAATTCTTCTCTTTCCTTGCCCTAGATGAAATGATGGAAGGAAAATCGGGGACTACCACTCCCCAGAGGTCAGGCTCTGTGACTAATTATAGATCTGGTCAGAAGGACTCGGACCCTGATGTTCAAGCAAAACCATCTGATGCATCTCTTACCTCTTCAGTGACCTCTTCACTTGACTCTTCTACAACCGAAATAACCCCAAGATCAGGGAGCCACACGATAGAATTTTTTGAAATGTGTGCAAATCTTATTAAAATACTTGCACAATGATTTATAAGGTTGGCTTTTTTTTACAGCAATAAGCATGCCGAAAAAGGAAAAAAAAATCATAGTCAAATGCTTCCAATTATAATCAAGTTACAGTTAACTTTGGCACTGAGAAGACTAGCCACATTGCAATTTGCACAGGAATCGAACTTGCATTTAGAAGCAGTCTACACCTCATACTGCATCCTTCCCAAACCAGAGGTCCTCCAGATGTGTTTGCCATTCTGTCTGCAGATTAGGAAGGGCACATCTGGAGGTTTCCAGGCCGGGGAAGGCTATCTTTAATGTACTGAAGCAAATTATGATTAAATAGTCTACTGGTAAATGATGTGCAGGTACAAGAACAGTATGTTTTACATTGTGTATCATTAGGGCTTCATGGAGTTTGACCTTTGTATGCTGATAATTTATTCCTTTTACAGTACATGTGCTCATTTATGAGATCAAAAGGCAACTTTTGGAAACCGTCTTTCCTTGTATTCTTTTGTGTCAACAAGTGTTCTCCTGTCAAACAGCACTTCAGGCGTCTGGCACTTACCCTAAGTTTTCAACAGCCAGTGGTGCACTTGAGTGGAAAAGACAAATAATAATAATAATAATGGTACTCTGCTTTGACCAATTCGGACTTTGTCCTGAAAATGATAATACCAAATATAACAATGTTCGGTTTAATTCGGTGAAGAGAAAGGCAGGGTCTGAAAATTCGTTGCATGGGACAAGTTTCGGAAGCACTTGGTAAAATGGTGAGGTGAGTGGTGTTTTATTGTTCCTTGGAAGGCAATCAGAATTTACGTATGCACAACTTCCGGCCATGGATGACCTTAGGAAGGATTCATGAGATAGGGGTATTTCCACCACCACCACTACAGCACAACTGATCTGTGAGAATGATACTATGCTTGACCCAGATTGCAAACCCTGCAGGTTTTCTGACCCATGTTGGGTGCGTGCAAGCAGGTTTCTGCAGCCACAACAGGATATGGATTCTGTGCCTGAATCTAAACCCAATGGTTCCATGGCTGATAGGATAGCTCAGACTGGTGTACCCAGTTCTTGGAATCACGTCCTGTTCTGCCCTGGGATTTCAGTGGCTCCTGTTTTCATACAGCTTTCATACAAGATCTCTAGCAGACCACTCTTCTAGTAAGAGTGATCTGGATTTTGCCTGTGTTGCATAATCACTTTTTTATACTGCTTTTATATATACCGAATTAAGATTTCTAAACATTTTGAAAGATGAAGTAACTTTGGTTTTGTTTTGATATGTATAGAACTTAATTGGTCGGGTCAGAAATGAGTCAGCTGCCACACATTAAATTTTCTTATTGAAAAAAAGCTAGAGAGAATCTCCCTCTAACTGTAAAAAAAAATCTTGGGTATTTTTATTGGATAAAAATTACGCTAAAGAGTTAAAGGAGGCTTAATTTGAACTGATTAAAATTATAGAATGGTGTTTAAGTGGAAATACTGTATCATGTTTCAGCAATTCTTGTTTGGTGAAGATGTAACACTTAACCATGATTTGCACAATTTGATTATTCTTGGCATTTAAATTAAGATTCCAAATGTATAAATCCCATTCAAATGAGATGATAAACCAGATTCTTGTGTTTATGAGTTTGTTTTGCTTTCTGTTCCTCTTGGCTTCCACAGCTGCTATAACAAGATGTTATACTTTTTTTCCTTATTTTTATTGTTTACAAGTATTCTGTTTATTTACCCACTGTAAAGGATCTTTTAGTAATAGTCCTTGAGATCAACAGTTTATGTGACTTACTGTACTATATAAATTGGTCCTAGTTTTGTTATCAGTTGTGCTAACGGTGTGGAAGAAATATGAATCCTGGGATATTATTCCCTGCCAATAAGACCACAGTTAAGGCAGCAATCACAGTTTTCATCTTAAAAACAGAAAAGAGGCTGAAATTGATGTTTGCTTGGTACAGATGCAACACTTTAGTCATGAGTAATGCAAATGCACTAAGTGAAAATTTTGGAACACAGGCAAATCTTTAACTGTGATTTGATATGCATGTGATTAAGAAAAACAAATCCATTAATACATGTTTATTAATGAGACATAGATTCATATATCATGCTATGGCATAATAGCTTCTGTCTGGCTTAGCATGTTGTGTGATCCCAGCTGTTACACTGTAAAGCTATGTTAATTGTAGCTTATTTAACAGACTGTGATTCTGCAGACATGGATTATGATATGTATGCCCAGCCAGTTGTGGCTTATTCAACAAACCATGGTTAAGCAAACAATGACAAAGCAGTGTGTGAACCGTCTTATAAGAGGCGCAGATGCCAGAGAACAGATTTCTCTTGCTTAATGTGGTGCCTTTGGAATGTTTTGCAGTATGATTTCAATTATCATCAGCCTCCAATTTCCATGCAAAGCAGGGTAATAAAAACTCTATACCAGCCATTATCAAGGAGACACTAGCTTGACTTCATCTTGTAAAGTATTTTACTTTGATGGGAATGTAGAGCAGAGGTACTCAACTGAATTGTGCCAGCAAAGAATTTAAGAACAGCTGATAAAAGAGATGCTTGGGTTTGAATACAATAATGTGTATCTAGTGAGTTTGTACCAGCAACTCAAGATGCACTGAAGAAGCCTGGTTCGATCTATAAATGCATGAATTCAGGAGCTGCCTTGTTTTAATAGTTTAATTAAATAGACATTGGACTTCAAATTTTGTGCTATGGTCAGGAGGCCCTCAAATCTATAGCCATGGGCTTTTGCCATGGGCTGGCCTTTTTAGAGGCGAACACTACATGAATGTAGTTTCATATTTCATTACTTCCCAGAATTTAAACAGTGATTTTATTACAGAACTTGACTTGTACTCCAAAAGAGATAAAGTGTGTGGGAAGGAAAGGTGGCAGGGTGTGTATGTGTGTGTATAAAAGGAGTCAGTAGCTAAATAATGTTGCTGTGATATATAAAAAGAGATGGTTGTCTTGGGGACCAAGTAGTAGTCCTTAATTTACAACAAGCAAATAAAACTACTCGTTACATCTTGCTTTGCTGCATCTACACAATTAACTGTGATTTTTTTTATTATTACTATTTATGCTGTCTTAATTTGGAATTGTTAATATTGAACTTGGCAAATGGCATAAATGACCTTTTTTTCCCTTCATAGTTCAAAATGTTTTTGGCAAGCTACAATCTTAAATTTGGGGGGAAAAATTCCTAAAAATAAGTATGTGTAAACCATAAGTGTCATTGTTTCAGTGGATCCAAAAGTAAGTCCAACCTGAAGTAAAATTGTGTTGACTTTGGGGTTCCATATTTTTAAATCTGTTTGCATACTTAAGTGTAGCTTTGGTATGTTTCCTGCTCAAATCCAACTGAAATGAATGGAAGATATCTGCTAGCCTCATCAGCTTGATTTTATATTCAGTGTCTATGTTAAGAAATGTATAAAACTTATTTTTTTTAATGTATATAGGTTTTATTGAGTGTTGGGGTGGTGTCACACTATCAGGCCTTAACATCTTTGGAATATGAGGGCCAAAGTACATAGCAAAAGAGTAAAGCTGCCTATTCTTAAATACAAAATTTTGTAATTTTTCTTTAAAAGCCATTTCAATGCTCCCTTTTTAATTTTTTGTTAACTTGGGCAGAAGAATATCTTGGATGTATTCAAGCAAAAAATATATGAATCAATCAATGTTTTGTAACAATTTTTAGACTTAGAGTAAAATATCGATGTTGAAATTACCTCCCCCTTTTAATTCAAGCCTTGTGTGGTCCTATAGTGGAGGGTTATTTGCTGGCACTTCTTAGCGTTACAGGAAGGTCAGGGCTGTTGATCATAAAATACGAGCTGCTTTGCAGAACTGACCATGATGGGAACTGTGAAGAAAAAGAATCTGTTTTCAAAAATGAAAAACAACAGAAGTGTATAGCTTGACTAAGCAGCCTATTCAAATATTGTTCCTTTGGGCTCGTTGGAGCCCATCAAGATCCAGATGATCTTTTTATTGCAAACACTTCATAATTGATTGCTGAAAGGGGGGGAGGGGGAGTGAAGTAAAGATAAGCAAGTGGAAACCTTGTGCAATGTAAATTCTTAACATTGGTAAAAAGTAAAAATCCCATCCATCTTCGTAGTGCAATCTTTCCAAAGGCTGACTTTCACATGTTTTGTCATTTTTAACTTTGCAATCAGTATAAAGTTTGAGATAATTTTGCCAATTGATTTTTACCATTGTATTGCTTATGAAATGGATGATCACCATTTCTCAAAAACAATATGTGCCTACTTTTATTGCATATTCTCTCTCTCTCTCTCTCTCTCTCTCTCTCTTTTTGGGGGGGATCAATATTGAATGAAATTGCTTGTGATAGCTGTATATGACCTGTTACTTTTAACAAACATTAAACTGTATGCAAGTAAATCTTCAAATTTCATGGTACAGTTTCTTAGCTTCCTTAATTCATCTGTCAGTTCATTAATCATTGGGAACTTTCTCAGCATCGATGGAGGTTTACTACAGTGGGAGAAATACGTTTCGACATTGGGTTAATAGCAACTTCTGATCCTCCAGTTATTGGTGGGAGTAGTAGCTCAGCAAGAGCTGAAGAACAGAGCCTAATCTCTGACCCCCCAGAGAGCAGAGGATAACAATGCTTTCAAGGTGTCTTTCTGAAGAATCCCAACTTCCTATAAATTCAGGCATTCATTAATTATATTATTACCACTGCCAAGGCTTAGGGGATTTGGTGAGTAAGTTATAAATAAGTGCAGGAGAGTGGTGTATGTATCATTGTCAGTCCTTGTGGTTCAGGCTCTAGCCTGATATTCTGTTACTCCCATCAGCCCTAACAGTTTATGGCAGGGTCTTCAAACTTGACAGCTTTAAGACTTGTGGTCTTCAATTCCCAGAATTCCTCCTCCAGTCATGTTAGCTTGGGAATTCTGGGAGCTGAAGTCCACAAGTTTTAAACTTGCCAAGTTTGAAGACCCTTGGTTTATGGGTATAGTAGTGTGAGGTAAGTGGAAGGGACAGACCAGATTGCCTTTTCCTGATCAAGGCCAGTATAATTTTCTCTGATTGGCAGCTATTGAATACAGCCTGATATTGTTAAGTCAGCAAAATTAGTAAAACAAACCATAAGTACAACCTCAGCTCCTTTTTCTGTGGAGTATGCAATCTACTGTATCCTCTCCCAAAGTGGGTGTCTTAAAACTACAAAACTATGTTGCCACCACAGTCCTGATCTGGTGAGAAATGAGAGGAAAAACAACTCAATAGTTTCATCATTCAAGGTTTTTTTAAAAATCTGTATTGGGTGATCCAGGGTAGGATTAAATTAATTGTATGGGAGATCATCCCCAAATTCTACAGCTATGCTTTTAACTGTTGGTATAAAAAAAAGCATAATAGAGGAAGACAAAGACGAATCATCTCCTTATTGCTGTCAAGAAAATTACCCAAATTGGTCTGAAATTACCTGGAATCAAGCTTGCTTTAATACAGGTGTCTAATCTTGGTAACTTTAGGAGCTGTAGACTTTAACTCCCATAATTCCCTAGCCAGCCATACTGAAGCCCACAAGTCTTAAAAGTTGCCATGGTTGGTCATTGCTTTAAAAAGAGAGTTCAAAATACTATTCTTTAGGTCGCAGGGGTCCCCAAACTTGGCAACTTTTAAGACTTGTGGACTTCGGGAGTTGAAGTCCCCAAGTCTTAAAGTTGCCAAGTTTGGAGACCTCTGCTTTAAAAGTTAAGTTGTTCATAGTTTATCAAGGTATAAACAAGGTATTCATCTCACTGAATTTCAAGGTTCATGTTTGAGGAATTGCTACAACCCTTTGACAGATACACCTCCCCCATCAGCAAGTGACATGAAGAGGGAGATCAGCAAAGCCAAAAGAATTCATCATTTGTTTATCTTGCATATAATCAGGACGGCGCCACTGTCGGAGATAATGAAAGATCGAGGAAGAATGGATTGGTAAAGGGGTCTTCAAACTTGGCAAGTTTAAGACTTGTGGACTTCAACTCCCAGAATTCCTGAGCTATCATGATTAGAGGAGGAATTCTGGGAGTTGAAATCCACAAGTCTTAAAGCTGTCAAGTTTGACGACCCCTGGGTGATACATTTCATATTGTCTATTCCAGCCTGGGGATTGGGTGGAGAGGATCTTCTTAACCCAGTCAAGCAAGGTTGGGGAACGATGGCCCTCTTATCACTTGTGGACTTCAACTCCTAGAATTCCTAAGGCAGCATTGTTCAGGGAATTGAATTCTGGGAATTGAAGTCCACAGTCATAAAGAAACCATCGCTCCCCATCTCTGCAAAGGAATTACATGCGCAAGTAGGACGGTTAAAATTCTGATGCTAGCCAATAGTAGCAATCCATGTCGGTCACGTGATCACACAAGATACTACAATACCCAGTAGGCTCTGCGGTGCAATCCCAGGACTTGGCTCGCCGTGGAACTCTGGAAATCCTTCACCATTAATTTTATGAACATAATAAAGAATGGTCTCATGGTCGGTACACAGAATGTATTTTTCCTTTTATGGTGCTCCCCAACCCCCGCTCCTTTTCTCCCTGGACAGCAGACCTTCGCGCCCCACCCCAAAAGCGAAAATTGAACATAGAGTTTGTGACATTGCGCAGAGCGCCGCTATTTCCGGGTTTGCCACTTCCGGTTGGAGGTTATCCTACGAACGACGGGGCTGGGAAGACACAGCTGGAGAGGGGAGCCTCCAGGTAATCATTTTACCCTTCTTTCCACCGGATCCTGACCTTTTCTCTCCTAAGTTTTTTTTCAAATAAAAAACATTTATTTCACCTTTTTTGCATTTTCATTCTGTAAAGGGTGGATTGGGATATTTGAAAAACAACCTTGATGGCTGCTTTGTATTCCCAAGACTTTTTAAGTCCCACCGCGAGACATTCTGGGAGTTGTAGTTCAAAGGGGGCAAAATGCCTATCATGGTTCCAGCCATGGCAAAGCTTCTGCCTGTGATCAATCCTCTCCTGGAAGATATTATTTCAGATTAATACCTCTTCAGGTGCTTGGAAATGTAGGAAACCTGAAGGGTGGGAATGCTGAAATTGGCCCTTGTATCTTGATTGTCTGAATCCTCTTGGGTATAAATAAGCAGCTGACATGTCACATATGCCTAAGCTTTGACTGAAAGGTACTTTGAAAATAATAATATAAACATCCATGAACTTAAAGGATAACATTTTATGATTTAAGCCAACTTCTGGAACTTTAAGATCTATGGACTCCCTACTTCCAGAATTCCCCAGCCAGCATCTGATTTTGCTTTTAATTCATTTGATCACCTGTAGGTAGCACCTGTAGATAAATTGTAAGCTGATTTTGTTAGCAGAACTTAAGGCTTTTTTTTAGCAAATGGATTTATTACTTAGGCTAGATTGCTTACATAACATGGATTACCTAGGTAAATTGATGTGATAAATTGAAATAGATGTGTTCACATATAGATGAAAATTATACCAATAATTAAATGTGCATTCTTCTCAGTTTTCTGGAATGGCTTCCTTTGGATGGAAGAGAAAGATTGGTGAGAAGGTATCTAAAGTAACATCCCAGCAATTTGAAGCTCAAGCTGCTGATGAACAGGGCCTGGTTGATAATAGTGAAGTTGATTGGCTTCAGGAGGCCAAAAGGAAAAAGGGGCTTCTTCTGGAAGATTGTGTAGCCCAAAGTAAACACCTGAAGGATGAAGGTGCAATTTTAGCCGAAAATGGAAGGTATGGACTTTTCCCCTCTAAATGTATATGTCCTATTCTATATTAGATAGTTACCCTTTGTCTTGTTTAAAGCAATGTTGATATTGTTATATTGATGTTGTAAAGATCTTAGTATTGATTAAATAATCCACAGTGGCTGAATTCTTACATAATAGTTTCAGTATAAAACATGGTTTATGTATCACTGTAATAGAGTTCAGGATTCATACAACTTACTAACTCAAAACGAGAGAAATTCTGTTACTGTTTAGTGCAAGTGTGAAATTAGTCAATGGCTTCCATTGAGTATTTCATATGGGATTTAAAGTGTCAAATTGCTAATCCTAAGTGTAGTTTTACTATTCTAATCACTTAGTCATAGGAAACATTCATCTCTTTTCTTCTTTCTCCATTACTAACACTATGCAGTTTCAAAGTAGTAACTTTGGTGAGTATTATGTCTTCACCAATGTGAATATTAGAATTTTGTTCCAGATTAAGCTACTAAATATAATTGGTGATCAAGTCAGAATAAAAGTAGATTGATTCATAGTTAGCTCTGAAAGTAAAAAGGAAATAAGTTGACTGTAGTCCTGGCCTTTCCAGTCCTAGATTGTCAGCAGTAATTGTGGCTCTAGTTTGTCAAGCCTAGTTTGGGGGCAAGTCTAATGCTTTCTGTGAGATTCCAGATAGTGAATTACCTGTGACACATATCTGGCGGCCATTTGGTTTCAGCAATTCTGTTCTTCAACAATGCTTTGTACGAAGAAATCTTTCCTTCTGTCTTTTCTAAATTTTTCACTTCTTAAATTGCTTGGATGAAACTAGTGTTCTAGCAGAGAGAAAAGAAATCCATATCCTTCTCCTTTGTATTGTACATTATTTTACGATTTGTCCCTCCCCCTAGTCTTGGCGTTTTACAAAAATAACAGCATAGCTATACAATCAATCAATCAATCAATCAATCAATAGTCCATTGTAACTATATAACAAAGGAAAATTTTCTGGACCCCAATCATTTCTGCACCTTTCCAAGGATATAATACCCTTGTTAAGACTTGATGAGAGCTTTTTTTGTAAAACAAAATTATGGTATTGGTAGATTCTAAGTGGTAGGTTCCAGTTCTGAGAACATTTGGAAGTTATCCTCAACTTTCTAATAAATTCTTGATCATTAATCAATAGTAACTACTATTAAGCTAAAATACCCCACTCTGATTTTTCTACCAAATAATTGTGGCACATTGGATTCTTCTGTCATATGGTCTCATGAAGCTTGCAAAAGATTGTGGTGTTTACATGCTGCACATAACATTAGAGATCAATATTGCCTATACTGGTAGTCCTTGAGTTACGATGACAATGGAGCCCAAAATTTATGTTGCTCAGTGGCACATTTGTTAAGTGAGTTTGCCCCATTTTACAACTTTTCTTGCCACTGTTGTAAAGTGAATCATTGACTTTGTTAAGTTAGTAACATGGTTGTTAAGTGAATCTGGATTCTCCACTGAGTTTGCTTGTCAGAAGTCGCAAAAGCTGATCGCATGACTCCAGGATACTGCAAATGTCATAAATATGAACCAGTTTTGCCAAGCATCTTAACTTTGATCATGTGACCATGGGGATGTCGCAATGGTTGCAAGTCACTTTTCTCAATGCTGTTGTAGCTTTGAACGGTCACTAAATGAACTGTTGTAAGTTACAGACTACCTGTATTGATGTATCCTTTTAATGATGGCCTGTTATAGAAATGGAAAAGCTCAGATGTTCCAGATACTGCTTCTTTACTACTGGCCTTGCCACACACCATTGGCCTTGTTCAAGTACTGGATCTTGTTTCACTACCTATTGAGAACTCTAGATCAGGTGTATCCAACCTTCATATGGCTAATATGCTGCATATGGCTGGACAGCTAGTAACGAGGCCCCACATTTGTAAAATGTTAACGTGATTTATATAGATTAATTATATATTTTATATGCAGCTCAAGATAATTTCTGTATACTCAATGCTGCCCAGCCAAGCAAAAAGTTTGAACACCCCTACTATATAGATGTAGACCCCTACTATAGAATAATCAGAGGCTTTGCAAACTTATGTTCTGATTTGCTATGCCAGTTATATTTAAACAAATGGATGAAAATATAATTAATTGAACTGGTTTAGTTATCATTTCAAAAATAAAAGTCAATGTTTTATATATTACATTTGACTTTCCTTCTACCTAAAAGGAGCCACAGCGAGTCATAACTTCTCTAATAATCGTCTCTTCGTGATCCACTTAATACTCCATATTTTAATATTAAATATATACATTGGAAGCATCTCCTAGGATTTAAATTAAGTGGCCTTCTGTCAGGAATGGACTGTTCAAATCTGATTTCTGTGTAAGTGTGTTTGGTAGGATTGATATAAAATAAAAAGGTAAATATTCTCTTAAGTTTGACTTGATCTGATAACTATATGTCTGTAATTTCTTTGTCAACAAAATAGAAATGGTTTGCCATTGGCTTTTTCTGGGATTTTTTTTTTAAATTTTCCAATCTGTTCTTCAGCCCTTGGTGGTCCTGGTGGTCTTCTACCCAAGCTGAATTGTAATGTGCAAATACAGAATATTATCCCTGAATTTGGAACCCTCCAAAGATTGTAATGTAACTAGCCACAAGATGGCAGTAACACCTAGTTTCATGCAGCATTTTTAAGAAATAGGTTCCTTTTATTTTGTGAAGTTATCAAGCTCTTGAATAATTAAAAAATACTGTAGACACATGTATTCCTTAATAGTAAGAAATGAAATTAATGTAATTATTTTCAATTATACGCACACACAAACACACATATAATACGTCAAACATATATACATATATATATGTATGTTTATATATATGCTTGATTTGGAGCAAGCATCTTAAGCGTGAAACTATATGTATTCATCATATTACACCTGCCTTCAGAAGATTGATACAAAAGTTGTATTTTCTACCACAAAATTCTATTTATTCTGTGCTTTGTGACTAAGCACTTCTTGATTCAAACATCACATCATAGTCTGGCTTCATTTTTTTTTAGCAAAAAAAAGTAAACCATTATTATGCTCTGTCAAGGGTGATTGCCTTCTCCTCAGGTCTTAAAGAACTGAATTAACTGCTGGCTTTTCAAAGGATGTTCTGGATCAGGAGAGCCAATGGGAAGGAGCTTCCTAAAAGGGCGTCCTCTAACTAAGAGGAGGGGGAGTCTAATGGATTCCAAATGCTTTAATAACCCCTCTTATCCCCAGCATCATGACCAAAGGCACAGATTCTGGGAGTTGTAATTTGAACCAGCTAAGGGCACCACGGTTTCCCACTCCAATTCTTAGCTCTGCTGCATCCAAGCATTGTCCCCATACAGATAGTCCTTGACTTACGACCACAATTGAGTCCAAGATTTCTGTTGTTAAGTGAGACATTTGTTAAGTGAACTTTGCCCCGTTTTACGACCTTTCTTGCCTCAGTTGTTAAGTGAATCACTGCAGTTGATAAGTTAGTAACCCGGTTGTTAAGTGAATCTGGCTTCCCCATTGACTCTGCTTGACAGAAGGATGTGAAAGAGGATCTGGGACACAGCAACGGTCATAAATATGAACAGGTTACCAAGCATCTGAATTTTGATCACATGATCATGAGGATGCCAGAAAGGTGGTAACTGAGAAAAACGGTCATAAGTCACATTTTTTCAGTGCCTAACTTTGATGGTCACTAAATGAACTGTTGTAAGTCGAGGACTACCAGTATTTAGATCTGTCATCACTGTGGTTGTGAAATGCTAAAAAGAAGAAAACAATTGAGTAGACTTTAAAGCTCATTTCATATTTTTCATAGTTCTACCTGTATATCTTTGGAAGCATAATTTTCTGATGACATAATCCTCATTTAGGAAGGCATCTAAGCCTAGTTTGGAGGTTCTGTTTGTTGGATTTTTGTAGTTTTTTATTTAGTTAAATGCTTTTCATATCAGTGTATAAACATGTTCTTATTCTAATCAAGTTAGAGCTTTTCAAAGCCCACCTTATCAAACTTTGGAAATGTTCCCTGCAGGAGTTTGATTATGCAACCTCTGTCAGATAGAGCAACTTCCATTTCAGTTTTGTGGTGTTGTGGATGAAAGCTGGACATTCAAGAATAAGACTGTCTTCCCCTGTAGCAAAATGAGGTGAGAATTACGGGATAGAATTTGGAAAGGGTTGAATGCATTGTATCACTTAACTTTGTAGCTGGAAGAATGCCATTTTTGAATGTTCCTCCATATTTAGTAGGAAATAGTACTTTGCATATTAAAAAAATAGAACAACTGATGAGGCAGGTCATACATAGATGAGCAGATTGCTTTTTCTATTAGTTCTCTGGTTGCAGGGAGTTGTCAGCATGGGAAATATTCAGAAACAGTTTCCTCTATTCCAGGGGTGTCAACTTCAAGGCCTGGGGGACGCATTCAGCCCATGGGGTGCTTTGATCTGGCCCACGGGGCCACCCTGGATATAACGAGGGACTGGCCTGCGGTGCCTCTGCCAGCAAAAATGGAGCTTGGAAGGACCACACACGGCCCTCCCACGTTCCATTTTCGCTAGCAGAGGGATGCCGGAGGCTGTCACAGCCGAAAACAGAGCTCGGGAGCCTGTTTTCACTGGCAGAATGCTCAGGTTACCACAAGCCCCCGACACAAGTGATGTTGAGTTGGCCATGCCCCCTACCATGCCCACGCCCCCCCCCAAGGTGAAATACAACCCTGATGCAGTCTTCAATGAAATCGAGTTTGACACCCCTGATCTATTACCTCATTATTTTAGTCAGTTGTTTGTATACACCAGACCTTGCCCAGTATCCCACTGAAAGATTAATTATAGCTATGTTTTGAAATAATAACCCAACTTTGTAGAGTTTCTGGCTTATTGGTGAGAAAACATACTTATGAAATGTATCGTTATGCTTGAATTTGAGTTTGAAGCTGCGCTAGTCTTTCACTGCAATGAATTGAATTGAACTGAGTTTGAAGTTGGTTTGGTCCTCCCTGATTTGTTAGAAGAACAATAGGCTAGGATCTGGATTCAGACATAGCATCCATTAGTTTCTACCTAGTTCTGTTACTTTTATTGAAAGAAAGAAATGGATGAATCTTATCTTAGCAAGTGCAGGTTCACTGTTGCTGAGCAATGGGCCAACATTCTCAGAAATTGGACTTGATCAAGTTGAATGAAATATTTGAACTATTTTTAGACCGAGCTATGAAACAGAACTTATGAATTGCCCGCTAATGTTGAGTTGGGAGTGGAGCAACTGAAGTTCACATTCTGCCATGAAACTCAATAGATGAGCTTGCTCAGCCGTTATCTCTCAGTCAGTACCAATAATGAAGAGTATTTGTAGCTCTGGATTGAAATGAGGGGGTCCTTGGTGCTCTCTGAGTTTGCTTGTTTTTCTTGTAGGCTTGCTTCATTACAACTCAGTCAGTGTTGTACGGTAGGGTAAAAATGAAGTGATCTTACATGCTGCCTTGAGTTCCTGGAGGAAACATGCAATGTACATCTAATAAAGCAAATATAAATGATGTATGAAAGTATAAAGGTAAACTCTGCAGGGTTTTTTTGTTAATACAGGTAGTCCTTGATTTATGTCCACAATTGAGCCCAGAATGTATGCTGCTAAGTGAGACATTTGTTAAGTGACTTCTGTCCCATTTTACAATTTTTTCGTTAAGTGAATCACTGCAGTTGTTAAGCTAGTAACACAGTTGTTAAGTGAATCTGGCTTTCCCATTGACTTTGCTTGTCAGAAGGTTGCAAAAGATGGACATATGACTAGGGGCATTGCAACTGTCATAAATATGAACCAGTTGTCAAGCATCTGAAGGTAAATCATGTGACCTTGGGGAGGCTGCAATGGTCGTAAGTCTGAAAAATGGTTGTAAGTCACTTTTTTCAGTGCTGCTGTAACTTCGAACGGTCATTAAATGAACTGTTGTAAGTCAAGGATTACCTGTATATCCTTTAGATAAATAGCTTTATAAGCTGACTGGACATTTTCCTTTTGCAATAAAAGAGGAAAACTTCCAGGCTTGTTGGGTATTTTTCTTTCTTTTTTCTCATTCTCTTAATCTCTCCCCTCATTTTTGTCACTTGTTGGCACTTAATCAGAGTTTGAGTTGTAGAATATTGATAGCTTTAAAAGCCATTGATTACTTTGCTTCCTGCTTTTCAGATTTAAGAGGAAGTCATGATGAGGCAGAAAGCTCCCAGGATTGCTTAAATGAACTGATGTCTAGACAATATAAAGAATCACACTTCTTGCTGTTAGGGCCATAAACTTACGTAAATTCTGAAGTACACTTTCTTCTCTAAAGCTTTATATCACTAAACAAAATATAATGCATTTTTAATCTTGGCATGAACTTGATAGCGTTGAATAACACAGTACAGTTTCCAGGATCCTTCGCTTTGAAATGTGGTAAATGTTGTCAGAGGAGAAAGTTGCTAAAGGTTGCTTAATCAGTCAAGGAAGTTGGTTCTTGTTGCATCAATACAATGTGAGGAAGTAGTCTTTTTAATGAGCGTAATCTCAGAGGACAGAAAATAGCTGTTTTATAGCGTGTAATATTGCTGTGCATCAACACCAGAAATGATGAAGACATGACATGCATTCTTAAGGATAAATATTTGCTCATGACGGCATTGCACAGACTGAGATTTCTCTGCATGGAACCAAACTCAGACCAGCTTCTTCACTGGTGTAGCCACATTTTACTTCACAAGAAACACAGACTGCTGTTAAAAAAAAGTGCTATGCAATGTCTAGCTCTTAGTTAATGGTCTCCTTTCTCTTTTGGAATGACTGAAGAAGACTCCAGGGAAACTTACTAAAGGTAGTCCTCGACTTACAACAGTTCATTTAGTGCCTGTTGAAAGTTACAACAGCACTGGAAAAAGTGAGTTACGACCATTTTTCACACGTAGGACCATTGCAGCATATCCCATGGTCACATGATCAAAATTCAGATGCTTAGCAACTGACTCACATTGGTGACGGTTGCATTGTCCTGTGGTCATGTGATCGCCTTTTGCGACCTTCTGTCAAGCAAAGTCAATGGGGAAGCCAGATTCACTTAAGGAACCAGACAGAATCCTGCTCACCAGAGATGCCAGTTCCAAATGGCTGACTGCCACTCAAAATGGCCACCCGCCACATGCGCTATCCTTGAGATGGCCTCACCACCACACTCTCTCCTTTGGCTCTTACCATACCCTGAGAGATCCAACAGTCAAATAACGACCAGCTGAGAAGCGGTGATACCGGAGCTCCGAAAATAAGCTGTGGAGCGGCCCGGAATTCAGCTGTGGAGCCACAGCTCATTGTGCTCGAGAAACAGCCGAACACTCCTTGTGGCTGCAGCTTCCCAAAAGGGCAGCGCCGAAGCCTCGACGCTGCAGGAGAGCGGATCCCTGCTCTCCTCGTGGTACAGCTCAACCGGAGTCCCAGGAGCTGTGTAGAAGCTGTTTTTGTGCTTCTGATGGTTTCGCTATTCTCTAAGTCACTAAGCACACTTTGAACTCTTTTAAGCTTCCTCCAGAGACACTAGCTCTTAGGTAAGAAGCTGAGTCAAAAGCTGGGGGAGTCAGCTAGGGGCTGGCTTTTTATATAGTGGCAGACTCAGCTCGATGACATCAGAGGAAGGAGTCATACCCATCCTGGACTCTCATCACAGTGTGGATGAGAACAGTTGTATGTTTTTTTGCCCTCTCAGAACTGAAAATGGAGAAAGGAAGCAGCCGGTTGTTTCTCAAATATCCAGTCTATTACTGGAGCAGTTTTGAGTGAAAGAAGTTTCAGGAGCCTGTAAGCAGCAGGTTGGAGGTGGCCTGTAGGCCTGCTAAATGTTGTCTCTCTGATTTTATTTTTATAAGTATCTTGGAAAGATTTTTTTTTAAGTTTGAAATATATATAATTTTTTTAAAAATACTGCTTTTATTTTAATGTGTTCGTGGCATTTTTTTTTCTGTACTGCTTTGTTTGTGTAATATTGCGTCTGTGTGGCCTCTTCTTCTAAAGTGTTTGAAATGGCTGAATCTTTAAATGTGGGCTAAATAGGTCACTTACACATATTTATAATCTCATAAATAAAATTCAGACATCCTAAATTCAATCTCCAAATATGTCTTTTTTCTTCCAATTTACACAAACATGTAAAAAAGAAAGACGGAGAATGCATATTTTAACGTAAGGGAAAATGTTTCCTCTGTGTTCTTTTACACTTCTTATCTCTTGGCAATATGAGTTATTTTTCAGTCAGATGGGCATGAAGCTGTCTGCAAGGGAGAAAGAACGATGTGAAACATTGGTGGCAGGTTTTCTCTATTCTGCAAAGTGTTTATGTGAGGGGGGTGGAAATCCTCAGTTGCCTTGGAGTTACTAAAAGGACACCCAAATATATACATTTCTTGGAAGTTTCTGCTTTTGTAATTCAGGAAGATAATTTATGGCAGCTGAGAGACTGCTTCAAGATTTATTACGGACACTTTTGAAAAGTTTAAATATCAGTAGTAACTTAATTGGTAAATCTGAGGTTTAGGTTTATTTAAATATATTTATTCATTCGTTCAACTTGCATGCTGCCTGTCTCAACAAGGGAGTCTGGACAGTGGCTATCTTAAAGTGAATTAAAAACAATTATTACAAATCTGAAAATGAAGACACCCAGAAGCTAAGGAAGATATCACGATTGATGTTTGTTAGCACAACCGGGTGGTGGCAGCCTTCACACAATCTGGGCCCCAGGCTGAGCCACACAATCAGGTTTTCAGGGACTTACATCTCACCTCCAGATAGATAATATTTCACAGGATAGATGCTAGAGCAGAAAAGGCACGCTAATGAAACCCAGAGCATGCCCTTCCCGCCAAACCAGATAACCAGGAAAAATCAGTTCTTTGGATAGCTGATCTCAAGCCATGAAGGACTTTAAAGGTGACAACTGGCTTGAATTGCGCCCAGAAGTATAATGCAGCTCACAGAGCAGTATTGTTACATCTGCTGAATAAGTGGCACCTACCTGTGCAGCTGCATTTTGCACCTGCTGAAATGCAGGTAGTGCTCGATTTACGGCCACAATTGAGCCCAAAATTTCTGACATTACGTCAGGTATTTGTTAAGTAAGTTTTGCCCCATTTTACCATCTTGCCACAGTTGTTAAGTAAAGCAGTGCAGTTGATTAGTTAATAACCCGGTTGTTAAGTGAATCTGGCTTTTCCATTGACTTTGCTGATCAGAAGGTTGACCCCAGGACACTGTGACTGTCATAAATATGAACTGGTTGTCAAGCGTCTGAATTGTGATCACATGATCATGCAGATGCTGCAAAGGTTGTAACTCTGAAAAACGGTCATAAGTCCCTTTTTTGTCAGTGCCATTGTAACTTTGAATGGTCACTAAATGAACTGTTGTAAGTTTGAGGGCTACCTGTACTCTTCAGGGGCAGCCCTATGTAGAGTGCATTACGGCAGTTCAAACAATCTCCCCATTTATGCCAGATTAGACAGAGCTAAAACAGCACCCAAGCATAAGCATCGACCCCACTCCCTCTTCCATCTTGCAACTGGGGTGTGGGCAAAGAAGAACTGTAAATCCCACTGTCAAAACCATTTTAAAATCAACTCCAGCCTGGACTGAACAAGAAGATTGCAATCCATGGCAAATGGCCTGAAGAGTCAGGAAGCCAGATCAAAAACCCCAGTGACAGGGCAAGATGGCAAGCCAAGTGGCTGTTGCAGCTGTTTTGGGATCCACAAGTTCCATGGTGACTTAAGGGAGGTAACATGGCTACCGCTTTCCCCTGTTTGGTTCCATCAGGACCAAACAAAGGCAAGATGGCTACGCTCCTTTGAGTGTCTTGTCTAGGCTGCAGGTTGATGGTTGGTTCTCCCACAGGACCAGCACCAGCCAGCTTAGACTCCCACTGGGGCAAAACTCAAATATACCAGCCCTCCAGACATTGAAGACTGGCGAGAAATAAGAGAATCCTGAGACGCTGAAGGAGAAGCTTACAACAAGCTGTTATTGCCATATTGTCACCCCCAGAAAGGAGACCGACCGTCTGTGGCTTCGCCTACCTAACAGCTGAGTGGTGGCACTTGCAAAGATGTGATCATGGAGAGCCCTGATCAGCTAGACTTTCATGTAATTTTAGATAGAAAATTAATTTTACAAAGAAATGTAAAATTCAAAAGACTGAAAATGGCCGTTTTCCTAAGCCGTATAATGTTACATAGACATTTTAGATATGGTAGAAATGGACAATTTCTGTGTAAGATTACACGGCTCAGAAAATGCCATTTGCAGTCTTTGAAATGGTGAGAGCAACTGGAGTTTTTATATGGATGTGGATGTGTGCATGGAAAGGCTCAAATGAAGAACAAAGCACAGGGCACATATTCAGCCTGAATCTTAACAAACAGTAGATACAGGTTGCAAGAAGGCAGACAGATACATTAACATGACAGACAACAGACCAGAACAACAAGAACAAATGAAACCATTACTCTTAATTGTCAAAAGAGCAGATAATATGGACACAGCAGGCTCTTTCTTTTTGGTGGAAGTAGCATGACTCTCTTCCTAGCAGTTTTGACCTTTGTTCACACCCAGTACTTCTTTATCCATCCAGATTTTTAATGAACAAGTTATTCACATTTAAAGTTTTAAAATTAAACTGGCTATTACAGTCTTTTTTAGACATCTAATTTTCTAGACCAGTTTGCTAGTAAAGGTGGTAATTATATCTTATTCAGAAGGAAATCTTATTTTCCTGTTCTTTTTTAATGTAAAGAAAAAGGGCAGTGCGTGTTCTTTCTATACTGTGCTCAGGCTGCTTTTTACAAAATAAATTCAAGGGTTTAAGCCTTGCTTTTCTTGATGTTACCAGCAAAGTGGCAATGTCAACCCAGTCCATATTTAAGATAAGCAGTGTATTTCCATAATGGTAATGATTGCATAGCGTCAACTCCTAACCACATAGATAGACTTTCCGTAGGGAGATTTGTTTCAATCTGCTCCTTCTGGTTCCATAAATGGTTGCTTTCGATTTAAAGGACCTGCTGTTCAGCTTGATGAGTAATAGAGATGAGGACTATTTGTTTTATATTAATGGTGACTAACACTTGCCTCAAATGACATAAGAGAATCCAAGTGCTCCAAGTGCCTAGCTTCTGTTTTAACCTAAGCGCCCTACCTTAAATGTACATCACAGATCCTTCCTCCCATTTGGGTGCTTTTTTGGAGTACATGGAAAATACCCAGATGAAAAATGTACAGAAGGACTGAGAATGAACTATGATTTGCCAGCATTTCATGAAGCAACACAGTACGAATCAGAACTCCTTCTACATGTTCTGGCAACCTGAACACCATGTCTGTGTGTCCACAGTTTAGGCTGTGCTAAAGTGAGGAAAGGAAATTGAAGAGGTTGCAAAAAGTGGGAAGTATTTTATGCTTACTATTTGCACTGATAGAGGTCTTTGTTTCTGGATTTTAAGGATCTAGAACAGTTTACCTTTGTTTGTCACCTTCTGTATTTATGGGAGATCAGCACCCATGCTGGATAAGAATTCTGGCAATGTCCAATTCCAGTTCATTTTTGGATGACAACTGGGGAAGGCTGATGAGCTTCTAGTCCAGTGGTGGCTAACCTTTTTGTCCTCGCGTGCACCCATAATGCACTGCGTGTGCAACACTTCCACCCCCTGCGCATACATGCACAACACCCCCACATGCACCATGCACCTCTGTGCATGCATGCGCAACCCCCACTGTGCACCTCTCTGCATGCGCAGACGTCTCACATGCGTGTCCCCTACGCATGCACAACAGATACCCAACAATCAGCTGGCTGCCGGGAGGCGCATGCACAGTGCACCTGATCTGGCGGGACGGCTCACGTGCCTGCAGAAATGGCTCTGCGTGCCACTTCCGGCTCACGTGCCATAAATTCACCATCATGGTGCCATCCTCAGATAACGTGCAAAATATATTCTTGCACGAATGTTTTTCCACTGATAATTTTTTTTAAAATGGCTCATTGAACAGTTCATATTTTGCACAGGGAGAAATGTTTTTCTCTCCAGAAAAGATGATCTTCCTTTCTTTGTTTTGCTGACAGTATAAAGTCCAGAAGGCTTAACTGTTACTTTAGTAATGTTTTTTTTCGGCCGTTGAGCTTAATACTTTTATTACTTCTTTTTTTGTCCCTCAGATACTTTGAATGAAACATTATCTATAATGGTTTATCTTTTTTTAAAAAACTTAATGACTGTACACTATTTCCCCTGGGTCCTATGTATTTGTATTTTTAAAAAATTACTGAGATCACATTTAGACATTTAACACAGCTCATGTAAGATAAGCAGATAGTTAAAACTAAAAAAGTTATATTGCTTATTAAAAATAAACTGCTTTTTTAAAGAAACAGAAAATCCATTTCAAAAGACACAATTATTGAAGTGCGTTATTACTCATGTTAGAGGTTTGCTTTAAAATAAATGATGTTCTCAGAATGTTAAATGGCACTATAAATGAATTTGATTTATACTACTGCAGCAGAAAGTTGTGAGGAATGCTTTCAAAATTTAAAGATATTGCAGTATTACAGAAGCCTATATTTGTTGCCAAGTTATGAAGTATGCTAAGTCATCAGTCTTCTGTTTAATCTAATGGCTTGAAGCTAGGGAATTTAGTTGAATTATTATTTTCCCGGACAACATATTTTCCCATGTGCCGATCCTGCCAGTTCTTGTACCTTTTGGGTAGGGAACTCAGAGTTTACAGTAAAGCTATTCATCTCTCAGGACTCTTCTCTTTATGACAGATATCATACAGGTGCACACTTACAGTTCTGAACATGTAATGCTTAGCTTCAGATTAACTGCATGTTAAATGAATATTTCTTTGTTAATTATTTTTTTGCAAGTTAGGAAAAACTAAAGCTTTGGGATAAGCAAAAGTACAGCTGATAGTATGGCTGTACATATACATGATATGGACCGTATATCTAATATGCATCTAAGGCTTTAGATCTTCAGGACATGCTGCAAAAATATCTGATTATATTTCAGCACTAGAGGAAGCGTTGGTTTAGATTTCTCTGACAAGAATGGGAGTGGAGAAAAAAGCACCTATTAATGAATTTATACAACAAACATGTGCTCTTTAGGACACTCTTCCTCAGCCTTAGTAACTTTAAGATGACTGGACTTCAATTCCCAGAATTCGCTAGCTGATTAGGAGTTGAAGTCCAGGCATCTTAAAGTTGCCACGGTTGAGAAACATTGCTTTAGGAGATAATCGCCGCAAATATATCACAGTTAAAAACACATTTGGCACAATGTTCAAGGTGCCAACCTTTAAAATATTCATACATTTATTAAGAATAAATTACTTCTTAACAACTTGCAGGTACCAGGAAGCTCTTCACAAATGGGACGAAGCACTTCAGTTAACCCCTGAAGATGCCACTCTGTATGAGATGAAATCACAGGTAATACTTGGATTGTTTCTTTGTAATATTCTTTCCCTGAAAATACGACCTACCCTGAAAATAAGTCCTAGCTTGATTTTTGCACGTGCACCCAATATAAGCCCTACCCCCCAAAAAATAAGCCCTAATTAAGATCCCATCCACCCCAGAGTGTACGGGTAAAAATTAAGCTAGGGTGGGGATGGTGGGGTGGAGCTGCCCTACTACTTACCTTTGGACAGTTGTAACCAGACCTCGCACACCTTGACGCCTTGCTGGCCCATTTCTTCTGCACCGGCAAGGCTGGCAAGGCTGTCCTGAAGGCCACTGTAGCTGATAACAAAGCTCCGGATTGATCCGGATCACTGTTATCCACTTCAGAGGCCTTCAGAAAAGCCTTGCCGGCTGCAGAAGAAGTTCCTGAAGGCCTCTGACAGTGAAAAGGAGGCCAGAGGCAACACGTGCAAGTGAGGTTAGACAGTGGATGACATCCCCCGAAAATAAGTCCTGGTGCCTTTTTTGGTGACCAAAAAATGTAAGACAGAATCTTATTTTCAGGGAAACACAGTAGAAGCAAATACAACTTGGTGTCTTTCTTATCTTTTCTCCTAAAATCAGTAATAATTCCAGTGTGAAACAAAAATATATCCTTATATTGTTCTAAAGCTTTCCACTCTTGTGTTTCTTCTTCCCTATCTTCCAAGTGAATGTCCTAAAGATATTCAGCAGAGACAAAAATTATTTTTCTGCTAACTGTGTGCTTAAATGGCAAGCAAACTATTTACAACTATGGGTAGTTCACTCAAAACATAGATACAGACCTTTGAAGGTGTTATCTTACAGCTTTGTAAGGAAAGCATAGCTGTTGGATCATTAAATCACAACCTGCTGTCTTTTGAATGTATTGGACTTCATCTTACATAGCTATCTCCCATGTAATTGCCCACAATGAATGGGAACTACAAGTATTGTTGCTATAGTCAGAAACTCACTCAGAAAGTACCAACTGCAGAAGATTTAAACAATCATTTATCAGTTCCAAAGCCAGCAGGTTACAAGTCACCAGCCTCTTGTATCCAAATGAGCTAAGAGCAAGAGCCACAAGGTGAATTTGATTTTATTTGAAATATTGATCAAGGACAGTACAGGCATGTGTGTAGCAGAAGACTCCAAGTATGGAAAGAATTGCTTCCCAACCAATGAAGAAACAAGATAACAAAGGGGAACATTAGTGTCCTTTACAGCTTGAAATTAGCAAAGGCAATGTCCTAGAAAAGAAGCACAGCATAACCTGTAGAAAGTATTCAGCCTTTTCTTCCTATCCATAGAATTGGATCCAGGTATGAATGAGCTGCACGCTGCTCCTAAAGGAAAATAGCGGGGAGATGATTTGCTTTGAGGCATCTTCCCAGGGCTCTTTTTTCAAGAGGCAACTGGATCTCCTTTGTGTTTCCTTGAAGACGTTTCTTTGAAGAACTGAAGAATGAGAAGAGAAGCAAAACGTCTTCAAGGAAAAAGAAAAGTCCCAGGGGAGGGGAGGGGGGGTCAGGTGATTTGCGACCTTTCTAGCTGGCTTTTGATGAGCAAAGACAATGAGGGAAGCCAGATTTACTTAACGGTGACATGATTCACTTAAAAGTTGTGGCAAAAAGTGGCCATAAAATGGGATGTGAATCACGTAACTGCCATGCTTAGCAATGGAAACATTGAATTGAATTGGATTGAATTTATTGGACTTGTATGCCGCCCTCTCTCCCTAGGGACTCAGGGCGGCTCGCAATGAAAAATACACAATACAAAATAATTAAAATTCAATTAAACCCCAAGCCCAATAAAATTTAGAAACCAGTAAACTTAATTAAAATACAATTTAAAAACCCACCCCACTTCAGTCCAGGCTATCCTGCTGAAAAAGCCAAGTCTTCAGGTCGCGGCAGAAAGAACGGAGGTCCGGGGATAACCGGAGTCCCAAGGGGAGCTGATTCCACAGGGTGGGTGCTTCCACAGAGAAGGGCCCACCCCAATGGGCTCCATTGCAGTTGTATGTCGAGGACTTACCTGTAAGGGACATGCAACCCATACCATTTGCAAAAGAACTTTTGAGAACAAAGAGGATGTGCAAATACAGGTAGTCAGATAACAGATAATCAGAGTTGGAAGGGACCATATAGGTCATCTAGACCAACACTTCGCCCAAGTGGGAGACCCTACACCATTTCTGACAAATAGCAGTCCAATCTCTTCTTGAAAGTCTCAAGTGATGACGCTCCCACAACTTCCGAAGTCAAGCTGTTCCATTGGTTGATTGTTCTCACTGCCGGAAAGTTTCTCCTTATTTCCAGGTCGAATCTCTCCTTGTTCAGTTTCCATCCATTTTTCCTTGTCTGGCCTACAGGTGCTGTGGAAAACAGGTTGACCCCCCCCCTCTCTGTGGCAGCCCCTCAAATATTGGAAGACTGCTATCATGTCTCCCCTGGTCCTTCTCTTCACTAGACTAGCCATGCCCAGTTCCTGTAACAACTACAATTGAGCCCAAAATTTCTGTTGTTAAGCGAGACGTGCGTTAAGTGAGTTTCGCCCCATTTTACGATCTTTCTTGCCACAGTTGTTAAGTGAATCACTGCAGTTGATAGGTTTGTAACCCAGTTGTTAAATGAACTTGGCTTCTCCATTGTCTTTGCTTGCGAGAAGGTCGCAAAAGCGGGGGATCCCATGACCTGGTCATAAATACGAACCAGTTGGCAGGCATCTGAATTTTGATCACGTGATCATGGGGGACACTACAAAGGTCGTAACTATGAAAACGGTTGTAAGTCACATTTTTGAACGGTCACTAAACGAACTGTTGTAAATCAAGGACTACTTGTATTTATATTTCCATTTATAGCCTTCTGAATGCTGTACCAGAAAAGAAGGCGATTTATGTTTGTTCCACATTGTTGCTTTGGAACATCAAAAGCCAGCCTGCGTTTAAATTATGATGCTTATGGCTGCAGTCCAAAGAAGCGCACACCACACGTTCTACGTGACTGTTCTATCTTTCTCATCACTCCATGCCTGACTCGTATGTTATTTTTGTAAAAATGAAAAAAAAAAGTCTCTTGGATTCTCTCTGCTTTGATAAGTGCTCTATAAATGACTCATAGAAACTTTTAAGTTGGCCACAATGTTAGGGAGGTTTTTTTTTTACATAATGCATGTATATATTTGCATATCCCTGAGAGGAATTGTGCAATGGCTCTTTTCTTCATACTGGGGCAGGCTCTATTGTTAACCCAGTAGTACTTTAAAAGTCAAATAGTGAACTAAGCGAGTTGTCTCTCATTAGTGGGCAACCTTAAATCCACCAGCTGTTGTGTGAAAGATTAAAATGAAACACTCTGTGTCAACAGTAGCATCTGTGTCATGGAGGGAACAACCTGCAACGAAAGGTGAAGGACCAGAAGAGAGTTTATTATTACAGATGCTGTTCGTAATTTCCACCATGGGTACAATGCATAGGTGGGCAATTCGAATTTATTGTTCTGATCCGGATGGTGTACAAACAAAGGACTGGAAGGAGTTTCCCACATCGCATTTTTACAACCAGCAGCATCCTGTAATTGTTCCCATTTGTTCCCATTTCCCAATTTAACATGAGAAGAATTAGTACACATTAATGACTCAGGAGAGATGAGATCTGCCAAGCCTCGTGCTTTGCAAGCCTCAAGCATTCCAAACATATGTCCAGTTTTTTCTACTTGATTTTGGGATGAGATGAGAGCAAACAGAATTTGCGTCTGATTCTTTTGTGTTTGTTTGTTTGGTCCTTTAAAAAAAAAAACAGAAATAAAACGTGCTGGTTACTGATGGATCAATATACTTTTGTGCAAGTTGGAAATGGATCCAGCCAGGCGCTAACAGTCATAATTTGAAAGCTGAGCATATTATACAATTCAAAAAATGATTCACGTTTGAAATCGCTTAAAATCAAAACCAATCACTTTGTTGCCTATTTCCATGAAACTAAAAAAAATGGTGTTTCTAGAGCCAAGCATGAAATGCTAGAACAGCCTTCTGGTACTAGAATTGTTGTTATTGTCTGTAATACTGGAACAAGTGACTGCACAATACTGATAGAATTCTTGACCAAAAAATGTACAAATTCATTGCTCAGATAGAAAGCAGTTAGTATAGTTTTGCTTCATAAATTTTAAGACAGGGTTAAGTAGAATTGCACTCTCCAACCTAGGCATCTTCTAGTTGCATGGGTTTCTCAGCAATGACACTAGAGGCAGTTCTCGGATTATGACGGCAATCGGGACCAGAATTTCCACTGTAAGCAATGCAGTCGTAATGTATGATGTCACATAACTTCATTTCTTAGTGACAGCAATCCTGGCACTCACTATTGCCATTTTTAAGCAAGGATCATGGGTCATTAAACAAAGACTTCCTTACAAGTTCCTGCCAGCTTGCAGTAAGCAGAGTCCACGGGGAAGGGAGCAAGAAGTCACAAGGCCCAGAACTCACAAGCAAATCAATGGGCAGATAAAAGTGGCTGTTTCAGGGTGGGAGAGTATATGTGAATGGCTGGCAACAACATGAGCCTAGCAGGGGTGGGGATGGCTGCTGCTAGGTGTGCAAGGGTGTGCAGGCAGCCACAGTAGGCATGCTTTATTTGTAAAAAGCTATGAGAGTGAACACAATTTATCAGAGCGACTTGTGACCTTCCCTGCTAGTTTCCCCATGAAGTTTACTTGTGGGAAGCCAGCAAAAAAGGTCACAAATAGCAACCATGTGACTACAGGCTGCTGTTATAAGTGCAAGCCAGTTGCCAGTTGCCCAGGATATAGATATATTGAATATATACACACTTGGTGGATGTATACATACATATTCGTTTTCTTACGTTTTTGTGGGTATTTATATGTATGGAATTCAGCTTTGTTCGGGTATTTTCCCACGTCTTTATAGTTGTGCTTTTAAAGTTGTAGCGACGTTTCAGCCAAGCGGTGCTGAAAGCCCCGAATACACAAAACACAATGTTGCCATCTAATCAAGACAAAAAAAATGCTACAAAACAGACAGAAGATATTAGAAACACCAATCAAGCAGAACACAGCAAACTCGAAGACCAATAAACACAGACCGAGACTCCCAACCAATCAGGATGAAGAAAAAACAATTCTAACGAAGCATGAGGCTAGCACCAAATTTAAAAAGAAATGGCTGCGAAAGCCTGACACACACGACGAAGACGAACCCAATACACAAGCCTGATGATGGCAGATGAGATTCTGCCGAAATGTCGCTATAACTTTAAAAGCACAACTATAAAGACGTGGGAAAATACCCAAACAAAGCTGAATACCATACATACATACATACATACATACCTACCTACCTACCTACCTACCTACCTACACACATACACATACACACACACACACACACACACACACATATACAGTGTGTGTGTGTGTATAGGAGCCATGGTGGTGTAGTGGTTAGAATGTAGTATTGCAGGCTGACTTTGCCCACAGCCTGGAGTTTGATCCTGACCGGTTCAAGGTTGACTCAGCCTTCCATCCTTCTGAGGTCGGTAAAATGTGGACCCAGATTGTTGAGGGCAATATGCTTAAATTGTAAACCGTTCAGAGAATGCTATAAAGCACTATGGAGCACTATACATATCTAAGTGTTACTGCCATTACGTATATTTTAAACTTCAGATTTAAATTGACAGTTTTTGTTTTTATGAATCTTAAAACACTCTCAAGGTCTCTGTTATTTTTCTCACTATCTTTTCACCTAGAATTTTAGGTCATTCTGTTATTAATCTCTCCAGTGCTATGCAAGATATATTCTTCTGGTTGGCCATTTCATTTTTTTAAAAAAATTGTAACTCATCCAAAATTGTTGGGAAGCTTTGAAACTTGAATAAATAAAAGAAGAAAAACAATGAAGCTGGTCTGAAGTCTGAACCTGGTTTAAGTCTTTCTCTGGCCTCTCTTTCTGTTTAGGTTCTGATGTCTCTACATGAAATGTTTCCTGCCGTGCAGGCAGCAGAAATGGCTGTCCAGAGAGATCCCCATTCTTGGGAAGCTTGGCAAACATTGGGGCGGGCTCAGCTTGGATTAGGAGAAATCACATTGGTAAGTATAAACACAGAATGTGGTAGTACCTTTGACAGCCATTTACACACCTGTGCAAAAACCATTGCTCCGGGAAGTTACACAAATTGCTGTAAAGAGGACTGAGTCAGAGGTAATTAAATATTTCATAGGCACAATGACAACCATGGGCTTGTTCCAGATCATCATGGACCTGTCTTACATAGGATGCAATAGATCTGGTTTTTATCTTAAAACCAGGTGAATTATCAGCTGAAAGTGGAGTATATTGCCAGCTGTCTTGTGGTCACGGCAGTCTAGTATCTGTAGCTTTCTGTGCACTGTTTTCTACAGAGAGGAAATACTTGGTTTTCCCCAGCTGCCTGATGTGAGCAGCTAGTTTCCATAGGGTATTTATGATTTTCCCAATGGAGTAGCAAGTAGCTTGGTTGAGTACCTGGTCAAATTCTGGAATGCAGGACCAAAGAGAACACATAATAAGATTTTTCCTGAATAGCATCCTGCTCCATTGTGGTTTAACGTTTCTAATCCTGGTTATAGGGAATAAGTTTATAATCCTGGAAGAATGTTGGTTGGCCACTGTGATAAAATTGGAATGGAAAGGAATAGGAATAGAATAGAACTGGAAGGTACCTTGGAGGTCTTCTAGTCCAGCCCCCTGCTGAAGCAGGAGAACCTGTACTGTACCATTTCAGACAAATTTGAAAATTTTAATTGCAGAATAAAGCCACTGATATTCAGTCAGAGCTGGAAGCTAGTTGGACAGAGCTGATAGAGGTGCTGAGGGGAAATCTTGCAATGTTATTTGGGATCTGAGTTAGTTGACCTTAAGGAAGTGGACAGGTTCAGTACTGAATTCTAGAGCCTACCTAAGTTCCAAATCAAACATTTGTTGAGCAAGATCTACCTGTAGTTTCCAACTTCTGGAAAGTTGTTTTACATACAGGTAGTTGTCGGCTTACAACAGTTGATTTAGTGAACTACTAGTTTGAAGTTACGAAGACATTGAAAAAAGTGACTTATGTCTGTTTTTCACACTTATGACTGTTCCAGCATCCCCATGGGTCACATCATCAAAATCCAAACACTTGGCAACCGACTCATATTTATGACGTTTTCAGTGTTCTGAGGTCATGAGATCCACTTTTGCGACCTTCTGGCAAGCAAAGTCAATGGGGACGGCAGATTTACTTAACAACCGTGTTACTAATTTAACAACTGCAGTGATTCACTTAACAACTACGGCAAGAAAGGTCATAAAGTGGGGCAAAACTCACCCAACATCTGTCTCACTTAGCAGCAGAAATTTTGGGCTCAATTGTGGTCGTATGTCGAGGACTGCCTGTATAGTTTCATCAAACACAAAAACCTATGGAAACTACAGGTAGCTGTTCCTTCCTGCATCAATAATGCGTGTGCAAGGGACTAGATCAGGGGTCCCCAAACTTGGCAACTTTAAGACTCGTGGACTTCAAGTCCCAGAATTCTCTGGGAGTTGGCTGGAGAATTCTGGGAGTTGAAGTCCACAAGTCTTAAAGTTGCCAAGTTTGGGGACCTCTGGACTAGATAAAAGTTGTGATAGATAAAACTCCCTTTTAGTTAGTCTGAAGTATCTCTCTTTAGTTTTCATGTCTTGTAAGATTTCCTAGAACTGTTTCTTAATCTAGCTGGATTGTGAAAGAGGCTGTGCAAGCAGAATTCCAGCTGGACTGTGACCCAATTTTATTAGGAATTTGGTTGTAATCCTAGAATTTATTAACTTTGAATTCATCCCAAATGGTTGCTAATTTACTCTTAATTTAATATTACGGTTTTTAAACTTCTTGCCTTCCAGAAATTGCTTCTGCATCCACTTAATTTCTGGACCACCCAAAGCTTCCATTCTGGAAGACCTGAATGTTGCAAAGGATTCTGCTTCATAGTTCATATATACACGGAAACACATAAGACATGATTTTTCACTGACAATACAAGCATGCTTCCTCTCACTTAGTCTGGCAAGCATTCCTGTGAGAATTGGAAAGGCAGATTTCTCAAGGTTGCTCATGTTCATTTGTTACATTTTCTTCTTCATTTCTTTCATGAAATGAAATATATCTCCTGATGTGGAGAAACGATCAAGTATTTTACAAATGTATCACCAAGTTACCAATGATTTCTGCTTTCATTTAAATATTTAAATGTCAGTTTTGACCAGAACAGGAAGGAAGTTATAAACAAACACACCCTGATTAAGCTTTTTTCAGTACAAACTTTGCACAATCAAAATTTTAATTAATTATAAAAAGAGACTTCTTGCATCTATTCCTAATTACTTATATCCTGAATCACCTCTGAGTCACCCTGACAGTTTAATAACCATATATTGAATTATTTTGGTAGTATTCTTCACATGGTATTTATAATTTCTCTACCCTGTTTTCCTCCAAATATTTTATTCTGGTATCCTCATTTCTCTTGCTCTAGAAAAGTTTCCATTGCAACTTTTGTAAAAGTTTCCTTGTGACTTTGCGTGGAAAACACCATGCCTTTTTCTGCTGCAGCCTTAAAATGGGGAATTTTCTTTGTATGAAGTGAAGCAATGGAGTATTTCAGTCATTCCCATGCTTTCAAGTAGGAATACTGGGGTCTTCATATATAGTCAGACATGTAATCTCTGGGCATGAAAACCAGTGTGAGTTGAATCTGTTAGTGTGTTTATAAGAAGTTATTTGAATTTTTGGTAATGTCAATAGTGTGTTTGCATTCCAATATGAAGAGAAAGATTGAGGGTTTTTTCATTTATGAAAATTGCTGCCTTATTGGCTCTAACTAATAGTGCTGCATTACTAAATCTACAGTGTATTTATATTTGGCAAGGATCTTTAGGTATTGATGTGACCTTTGAAGACAGGATTTTGATAATGGTGGTGAATTGAGGAAATGTGTTTTACAACTATAGTAGTTTTTGCACTCTAGAGCAGGGGTGTCGTCGTGACCTATTGGGACTTCCCCCCCTTTCGCTAAACCGGGCGTGGCCAGCGCGTGATGCATCCGGCTCGTGGCCTGCGAGTTTGACACTCCTGCTCTAGAGTTTAAAAGCTACACCTGGGCGAAAGGTTTCACAATCTACTCAGCCAGGCATCTCTAGCACAAAATAAATGGGTATAAAATACCACAGCTTATATTGCATTCATTTATCCATTCACTCGTTCATTTAATTTGTATGGCCCCCCATCTCAAACAAGCTTTAAGCTGGGCAGCACACACACACACACACACACACGTGTATGTATATGGATGTATGTATGTCAAGAAATATTATAATTCATAGATGTTAACCAGAAACCAGGGTTCACTCACTTGGGACCCCAGACCTTGCACATAACCAGGTTTTCCAAGGCCTTTCATAAGGCCTGCAGAGTTTGGCCATCCTAATCTGTAAAAGGAGAATGTTCCAGAGGGCAGGCACTATCGCAGAAAAGGCACAGCTCCTAGTCTCCATCAGCTGCAATTCCTTGGCTGATGGGACCTGGAACATGCCCATCCTGCCAGACTGGATTGCAAAGGGTAGAAATGACGAGGAGAAGGTAACTGAACCCAAGCTAGGAAGGATTTTAAAGGTGACCATCAGTACCTTGAATTGCATCTAACCATGAATGCAACTCATGAAGCAGTGGTGTTACATGTGTTGAGTAACCAACACCTTTTACTACCCTTGCAGTTGCATTCTGTACCAGCTGAATGCTCTTCAACAGTAATCAGACAGGAGGATTTACGATTCCTTCAGCAGAAGGCCTACAAGAGCCATGTTAGGTTCCTTTTATATATACAGGTGAAACTCGAAAAATTAGAATATCGTGCAAAAGTTCATTTATTTCAGTAATGCAACTTAAAAGGTGAAACTAATATATGAGATAGACTCATTACATGCAAAGCAAGATAGGTCAAGCTGTGATTTGTCATAATTGTGATGATTATGGCTTACAGCTCATGAAAACCCCAAATCCACAATCTCAGAAAATTAGAATATTACATGCAATCAATAAAACAAGGATTGTACATAGAACAATATCGGACCTCTGGGGAATTATGAGAATTGCTAAATTGCTGAAAGGAAGAAAAAAATCAATAAAAACACAATGATGAAAACGCAAGCTAGCAGAAATAGGCAAAATGCAACTCTACTTCCAATGCCTGGATTAAAAGCTACCTTGTGATTGCTGCTCCATTTTCAGTTGAAATGGTTTAAAAAAATATCCGTTGATAAATGTTCAGTCATTGTTTAGCCAAAAAAAAGTATTCTATAATAATGTGTTTCTTTATGATACTGAACAAGAAACTGTTGCTGGTATTAATGTTTTCATAGTTCCATCAGATTGTGAAAGGCTAAAAGATTTCTCAAACTTTTTTGATAAATAATATGAAGTCAAGCATACTTAAAATTCCAAAAAAAATGAATAACGAGTGAGACTTAAAAAAATTCATATAAACACATTGGTTTCAGCAAACAGCTGAGAGGCTATTTTTGATAACTATCTAGATGGTAAAGAGGACATACTGTTATATATATCTGAAATTGTTACATTTTCTTGTGGAAGAAAAAACGTTCAAAATCCTTCCTTTCCAAATTGTAAAGAAAATCTCAGTAACAATTATATTTATCAAAAAAAGAAAATGTTGTGCCAAGTTCCTACAGTACACTAAATTAGAAAGAAAAGGACTTTGGTAATCCATGACTCAATACCTAAATCAAACTGGGTGCATGAAAGCCATTTTTCCCATTGCACTATGGGATAGCCTCAGTTAATTGAGTATATTTCATAAGTGTACTTACTCATAAGCTCATGAAAACTCATCAGAAACACGGAGACAAAGCTGATACCACTTTGGGCTGCCATTGTTAGTGTATATGAGAGTCAGAGGGAGACCGTGTATACTATATTCAGCTTTTATTTTTTCTAGCAGATGACTGCCAGTTTACCTGGAAACCTATTTTCTGCATGTCCTGTATATATATAATGGGCTGAAACTGTTATTAGGCCTCTCCCTTTTATGGTGATAATGATTCCTGAAACTGAAAATAAAAATATCCAAAGTTCTGTTCTGTTTCTGGAAAAGCTAGAAATAATTTCCCATTTCTGCAGCTACTAATAATTCGGCAGTTCTAAAGAATGGCCTTCTCTAATCTGGTTCACTAAAATTTCCACAATTTTGACCATGGTCAAAATGATGTGCATCAGATTGGAAAAAATCATCTTGCAGATGAGCACCTCACCTCATTTCCAGTAATTCTTGAGGTTCTTCTGATCAGTTTTTGACAATACTGTAGCAGCGTACATTGTGAAATACTTCCTGAAGTATACCATCTTCAAGGCTATCCAAGACTGCATGGAATCCTCCTAATTATTTTTGTGCTCTCAGGAGCTGTTTCTGACTCCAGTTGTCAAAAACTAATGGTAGAGTGTCCTGCCCTTGTGAAACAGGAGATATATGGAAACTCTAAGCCCTAAAACAGCTGAGCATATTTTTCCCCAAATCAACAACCACACAAACTCTTCACAAAAAGATTAAGAAAAGATAAACCTTGTCTCCGCCCTAAAGTGATGGCCCTATCCACTTTAATCTTCTACCACCTCATATATATTGTCAAGTGCAGTGATGTGCATTTTTCTCCAAGCTCATTGAGGATGTACTCCAAAAAGTGTCAATTGAGGCAAAACTGTGATTTGAGTTTCTTTCTGTTTGCATTTAAGTTCAGTGTAGTTAATGGATTTCTTTGTCCCGTCATATATATGTAATATTTTTAATATGACTGTAGCAAAAAATAACTTTCAAAAATCTCTGGGGATTAGATTTTTTGTGACGATTGTAGTCCTAGAGTTTTGGGTTGTGTGTCAGTGCCACAGTGTATGAAAATCAGAATTACCCTTCAGTGCTTCTTAATGGTCAGCATTCTCTCAAAACCCTGAAATGGGAAGAGTTATTTTTTCTGAAATATGAAATCTGGAAGCTTTCCTGACTGTTGTAGGATTTACAGTTAAATGACTTCAGTTACCATGGTTTAATTACATACTTCAGGATTTAATTATATGTTTCATGATTGCTTGAAGTCTATGTTTGACCTAGTGAATTATCTTTTTGTCCAAAGCAACTAATAATCTATATATTCTATTAGAATAAAGGGGTTTAGTAATTCAGATTCATAAAAGGAAGTAGTATTAAGTTGTCACAATTATACTGTGATAAATCTATGCCTTGGGGACCTGTTTTAAAAAAAATCAAAATAGTCCTTTTGTATTTTATAACACTGAATTATTTTCACATTTATTCACAATCTAAGCAGTCTATTGATGCTAACAGCTGTTGATGGGTGCTGGATCGCAAAGAAATGAGCAGAATTATTTCAAATGCTTGCTAAGGTCTGCCTGTACATTTATGCAGGCAACAAACAAGATGAAGAGTTTAATCCGTAATTCAGTGTTTTGGGGAAAATATTGCAATAATCAAGACATCACTAAATGAAATAAATATTTTTCCATGATAATGAGGCTGTAAATATCTTAGCTTATTTTTTTTCTTCTGGATCAGAAGGAGCAGAATTTTTTTATAAAGTACCTTTGATATTTTTTAGGGCCTTGGTGGCTCAGGCTGTTAAATGCCTAGCACTTAAGTTCCAGCTGCCTACAACTGCTGTAGGCTCGAATCCCACCAGGCTCAAGGTTGACTCAGCCTTCCATCCTCTCGGGGTAGGTAAAATTGAGGACCCAAGATTGTTGGGGGCAATTAGCTGACTTTGTAAAAATGCCACTTAGTAATAAGCAGGCATATACAATGGAATGAAGGCTATTGCTGAGCACACTGGGTTGTATCCCAAAAATTGTAAGCCGCCCTGAGTCTTCGGAGAAGGGCGGCATATAAATGTAATTTAAAAAAAAAGAACCTTGTAAAATGAAGTGATTGTCATGTTAGACATTTGACGTATCAGAATGTTTCCAGGTTGTACAAAACTTTTAAAGAAATATCAAAATCCAAAATAAATCCAAATCTGATTATATACACTGCCATAGAAATAAATAAATAATCCTAGAAAAAATATAGCCCATTTTACATTATAAGGACACTTTTTAAACTAGTAATTTATCTTCTGAAACTGAAAAAAAATGAGTGTGCGTGGTTGGATTTACATGTTACTATAATCCATATTAGTAAATTGTGTGAATTCAGGGACTGAAGTTTGTATCTCATGGCTGATATCTTAGTATGTTGTGTCAGTACAGCAAATTTATTTTGGCCTGTAAACCATGGTTAAACAAGCCATGGGTTAATGTGATATGTATGTGGGGTGTGGGGTGGTGACAGAACTGGTTTTGTAAAGAAAAGCTTTACAATTAAGCATAATAGTGGCTTTTTTGCTCAGTTTTACTGAAAGCAGCCGAGTATCATTTCTCATCCTCAGTCTTACCAGTAGTTCCTCATAAACGTAGTGTGATCTTAGCACCTCAAACTCACACGATACTTTAGAAGGGTGTTTTTTAAGGGGGAAATAATAGATTTTAGAATTACTACATGTATGGCATTTCTATACAGGTAGGGCCTTGGTGGTGCAGGCTGTTAATAGCCTAGCACTTAGTTCCAGCTGCCTGTAATTATTGCAGGCTCGAATCCCACCAGGCTCAAGGTTGACTCAGCCTTCCATCCTCTCGGGGTAGGTAAACTGAGGACCCAAGATTGTTGGGGGCAATAAGCTGACTTTGTAAAAATGCCACTTAGTAATAAGCAGGCATATACAATGGAATGAAGGCTATTGCTGAGCGCATTGGGTTGTATCCCAAAAATTGTAAGCCGCCCTGAGTCTCTGGAGAAGGGCAGGATATAAATATGAATTAAAAAAAATAGTCCTTGACTTACAACAGTTTGCTTAGTGACTGTTCAAAGTTACAACGGCACTGAATAAAGTGACTTAAGACCACTTTTTACACTTAGGACTGTTGCAGCATCCCCACGATTATATGATCAAAACTCAGACGCTTGGGAATTGATCCATACTTATGACGGTTGCAGTGTCCAGAGTCATGTGATCACCTTTTGTGACCTCCTGGCTAGCAAAGTCAATGGGGAAGCCAAGTTCACTTAACAGCCGTGTTACTAACTTGATAAATGCAGTGATTCACTTAACAACAGTGGCAAGAAAGATCATGGAATGGGGCAAAATTCACTCAGCAAATGTCTCGTTTAGCAACAGAAATTTTGGACTCAGTTGTGGCTGTAAATTAAAGACTACCTGCATAGAGATGACTTCCTAGTTATTGTTGAGTAGCAATAGCAATAGCACTTAGACTTATATATCACTTTACAGAACTTTACAGACCTCTCTAAGAGTCAGCCTCTTGCCCCCAAAAATCTGGGTCCTCATTTTACCCACCTCGGAAGGATGGAAGGCTGAGTCAACCTTGAGCCTGGTGAGATTTTGAACTGACAAATTGCAGGCAGCCGGCAGTCAGCAGAAGTAGCCTGCAGTACTGCACTATAACCACTGTGCCACTGTGGCTCTTATGACCGAGTACCTGTCATGGTTCCCCCCTTGTGTCACAGATCACGTTAGCCAACCAAGCAGGTGAGGAACTTCTCAGCACTCCCTCCTGCCATTGCTAGGGCACAATGAGGTGGCCTTGGTTCTCACGAGCCTTATTGCTGTTATGTCTGGCACTTTGGAGGAAAACATACGTTCCATAAGTCCCCCTCCCCCCATAAGCATGGCAACAAAGAAACAAAGCAGAGAAAAATATGACTTCAGCTAGAATTGTTTTGAGAGTTGACAGTACCAGCTTCAGCACATAATCATTTTTATAGGAAGTAATTCAAACAACAACAAAATGAAGAATGACTAAACCTCCCATCCCAGTGACCGACCAGACTGGAGCTTGCAAAATGAACAAATGTAATTTTTTGAAAAGGAATATTTCTTTATATATTATATTTCCGCTCTGTGGAACCAACTACCTCTGGGGCTCCGCCTGGCCTCTGATCTCCACACCTTCCGCCATGATTTAAAAACCTGGCTGTTTGAACAGGCTGGGCTGTGCTGACTCCTCGGGCCAGGGGGAGATTTGATTTTATCACATAAATTATAAATGGGTTTTTAGTTTAATTTGGCTTGGTTAATTTAATTCTATTTTAGACAATTAACTTATTGTGTTGGTTTTAGTTGTGAGCCACCCCGAGTCCTTTTTGGAGAGAAGGCGGCATACAAGTCAAATTAATAAATAAAAATAAATAATAAATACTTCTTTCTGAGCTCAGGATAGCATTTGCTGCTGGCCTTGGATATGTTGAATTGAATTTTAATACACCCAGTTCAAATCCAATAATTGAACAGCTAACCCAAGCCACCAATGAATATGTTGTATGTGTTTCAAACTGGATCAAACTAGACTGCACATTTGAAAAGATCTGGTTTGTATTACTGTGTTTCCCTGAAAATACGACCTACCCCGAAAGTAAGTCCTAACTTGATTTTTACACATGTGCCCAATATAAGCCCTAACCCCAAAATAAGCCTTAATTAAGACCATCTCTTCCTCTCCCCTTTCCCCCCCACTCCAGGGTGCACAGGTAAAAATTAAGCTAGGGTAGGGATGGGGCGGGTGGAGCTGCCTTACTACTTATCTTCGGACAGTTGCAGCCAAGCCTCACACACCCCGACACCTGCTTTGCCGGCCCATTTCTTCTGCAGCCAGGAAGGCTTTCCTGAAGGCTCTGTAGCCAATAACACCTCCAGATCGATCCAGAGCTCCGTTATCACCTGCAGAGGCCTTCAGGAAAGCCTTCCTGGCTGCAGAAGAAGTTCCTGAAGGCCTCTGACAGCAAAAAGGAGGCTGGGGGTGATGCACACAAGTGAGGTGAGTCAGTGGACGACACCCTCCCCAAAAATAAGACCTGGTGCCTTTTTTTGGTGGCAAAAGAAATAAATAAGACAGGGTCTTATTTTTGGGAAACACAGGTATAAGTAGAATCCATATAATCCCATTAGATGTTAACACAGTTCCATAATGTCTCTTAACTCTTTCAAGGCATGAAAGTATTAATGGGTTGGCAGATGCTAATAGCTGTGTGTTTCCTGCTTGCTTTTTTCAGGCTATTCGAAGCTTCCAGGTTGCCTTGCACATCTATCCGCTCAACTCCGGTTGTGGAACGAAGATCTTTCCTGGGCAAGAAAATTACAACAACAGAAAAAGGCAACCAAAACGGAGACAGGAACACAGGGAGATGAGACAAAAACTTTGGAGGGGCCAATCCCAGATTATGATTTTGAAAGCGATGAGATCTTGGCCGTGTGTGCTGCCATTGCAGAAAAAGAAAAAAGCACTTCGACCTCTAAAAGTGTAGTGATTGTATCTGCTTCGGGGACCGTTGAGACTGTAACAGAACAAGAGGAGTGTGCAACGGTCCCTGATGGTGCTGTGTTTATCAAAGCACGATAATCCACATAGTTCCTTCCTGTAACAGTCATATATTTGAGGAGTGGCTGTTGCTGTTGTTGTTTTACTTGCTTTCCCTTCTCTTGGAGCCCTATCTTGAGTCACTGAGCATTGGAGATCCCCATTCCATCAAATTAAACTTCCAGAGGCTCATGTGTCCTGTAGGACCAGAGGAGGCAGAATTTGGAAAACCGAACATCAGTTCATTGCTGTTGCCTGTTCCCAGATTGAACGCTGCTTTGAACAACACCTTTGCAAATGTGGTGCCTTCCTAATGCAACAGCCTACATGTCTCACAATCCACAGATAGCATGGTTCTTGGGGATGGTAGCTGAGGTTCATGGAAGGTGATGTGCAGTCCTCCCAAAAGGCATCTCCATTGTGGAAACCTGGTGTTCCGTATAGAAAGAAAACAGAACAGTGTGTGTCTGGCAATAGTGGCTTTGAAATAGGAACTGGAAGTGTTGGGTCTGTGTATGTTTATACTGCCAAAAATTTACGAAACTGGAATGGCTTTGTAAGCTTGCTTAATTCACTAACATCTGTTCCTACTGTGATAAAGCAAAGCAGGGGGTGAGGCAAAATCTTCACATGCTTGTACAGTTGTGGTACGGAATGTGCTGAACATGTTTCAGTCTATAGTCTTTTGAGTCAAGGTCATTCTGTTATCTTAATTATTCTATCTTAAAATAATTATTCTGTTATCTTAATATAGTGGCTCTCAGATGTAGTTCTCGGATGCTGCTTTGAATGCAAGATACTCTTCAGTTTTAAAATACTGTGTATTCATGCGCTTGAATAAGGTGGCCTTTTTGCTTCCCACTGTCGATGGACTGTTAAAAAGGGATTATTTTTGTGAAGTTTAAGGTTCAAGTATTCCTTGTTCGATGATGATAATCGGGATCAGGAACTCCATCACTAAGCTACACCATCCATAGAGTGTGATATCATGTGAGCACTCCGATTTACGATGGCAGTTTTGGCTGTCCAGTTGCTGCTGTCAGGTGCCGTTGTAGCATAACGTATCATGTGATCACCATTTGCAACTTCCTGCCAGCTTCTTCCTAGCCTTTGTTGGGGGGAACCACCAGTTAAGTTCCTAAATGGTGATCCTGTGACCCAGGCATGTTCTGATGTCATAATTACAAACTGGCTACCAAGTGCCTGAATTGCAATTACCTGACCGTGGGGGGGCAGAGGGCTGCAACAGCCATAACTACTAGGATCCCTTGTAGAGGATCCCCCCCTTATTCAGCAACTGTCATAATCGCAAACTGTTACTGAACAAATAAATATTAAATGAAGTCTAATCCAGGGATGGGATGCAAATATTTTTACCACCGGTTCGGTGGGCGTGGCTTTTTTTGCAGCACTCCCATGCTCCTTTTTTTTCCTTTTTTTTTTGCCTGCTGGCCCTCAGGGAATTCTCCTGGAGGCCGTTTTTGCTCCCAGGCTTCCCTGAGGCCCAGGAGGCAAAAAATGGAGTGCGGGGGGGGGGGTGCAGCACACCCACACCCCTGAGCCTCAGGGAAGCCTCCTGAGCGAAGCAGTAAGACAGTGAGGGGGATCCCGGCACAGCTGATCATCGGAGAAAAAAACAAAATACCGGTTCAGACAGTTATTTTTTTTACTACCGGTTCGTGTGAAGCGGGCTGAACCAGTAGAATACCACCACTGGTCTAATCTGTATGTTGTTGAGAAAATCTGTGGGCAATTGTGTTTCCAGGGCTTAAATCCCACTGCTTCAAAACAAATTAAAAAAAAGGCCTAGATTGATTTTAATCTCAATCGAAAAAAGAAAGATGACCTTCAGTGGAAGCAATTTCTACCAGCAATTTAAAATAGTATAATTGAAATTGTGTATCTTTAAACGTGTCTATTGCAGGATAGTGTTTCAGTCAGACTTTAGAAACTCTTTATAAAGGATTACTTCAGTCCTAAAATAAAATAAAACATAACATGCTGTAAAAAGAAACAGTCACAGAACTTTTAGTATTTTGCCCTTGTGAAGGATATTCAACCTAAAATCCTGTGGATGGTCAGTATGAAAATGCTATAGTTAAGTTAATATGTCTAAGCCATCACTCAAGATGTGAGATGCAAAGGGTTAAAAAACCCCACAAAAACATTCTTTTAGGGACAGTTTGTTCTGCTGCTTTAGTCTTGTTTAATCCATGTTTGATGCCTTTCTGGAATATTCAGTGGGGAGAAAAGTATGTGTATGATTATGCTTCTTAGGGTAAATCTGGCAATTCCTGTCTAGTTCTTACAGATAAGTTCTATGCATAGCATTTCCTAGGTTTAATCCAGAAGCTTTGTTGGTGGCCTCAATAAATTTCTTAAAGTATTAGTCCAGCAGGAAAAATTGGTACATTATAGAGTTGGTTATAATCATTTGAAGCACTGTTTGAAGATAGTTTTTCTATCTTACCCTCATCCATATCCATATGAAAAACTTTGCATAAATGTAATTTTCATAAATTTCCACACAAATCAAAAATTGGACATAAATCATTTAAACTTTTGTCATGGAAGAAATTTGTCTCCCATTTATTCAGGACTGTTTTAGCTGGGTGTGTATGTGTATATAATTTCAGAATTTTCATTTACTTTAAGTAATTGTATCCAACTGTGCATAGTACAGGTAGCCCTTGACTTACAACAGTTCGTTTAATGACCATTCAGAGTTACAATGGCACTGATTTATGACCGTTTTTCACACCTATGACTACTGCAGTATCCCCATAGTCACATGATCAAAATTCAGAGGCTTGGCGACTGACTCATATTTATGACAGTTGCAGTGTTCTGGGGTTTAATCACCTTTCGCAACCTTCACAAGTCAATGGGAAAGTCGGATTCACTTAATAACCATGTTACTCATTTAACAACTGTAGAGATTCACTTAACAGCTGTAGCAAGGAAGGTTGTAAAATGGGGCAAAATTCGCTTAAGAACTGTCTCACTTAGCAACAGAAATTTTGGGCTCAGTTGTGGTTCGTAAGTCGAAGACTACCTGCACTGCATCCTACAAAAAACTAGAAAATGGAATCGCTGCCACAACATTTACAGAAGACAGCAGTAGTGCTGACTTGATCCAAGAAAGGCAGTTTTTGAGCAGGAGGGTTAGCAGTTAGGTATACAGGTGGGGGAGTCTATGACAGTTCACCACAACCAACTTGCCATGGCCAACTCGCCGCAGGACTTTTTGCTGCAGGACAAGAGTTACACTAGTATTAAATAAAGAGTGCAATGGAATCATTAAAGAAAGGATGCAAAAGGAAGAGAGAAACAGAATGAAATCTGAATGGCAAAAATTAAAATATATTGATTAATTTATTTTAAATAAATAGAATTGTTAAATTGTCCCACAGTGAGTTGGCCATATCGAGTTGTCCTGCAGCGAGTTGGCCATGGCAGGTTGGCTGCAGCAAGTTAGCCCACTCCAGCAGCAGTTCTAGAACCTTTCTATAACTCTTTAAAGGGGCTGTATATTTCCCCAGGATTGTGTGTCTGCTGACCCATATTTCTGGAAAAGGATGCTTCTTTAAATAGCAGGCTGGGGCTACCTTTGCATACTGGCATGGTTTGAAGCACTTTGTGGAATTGGATCCAGGCTGAATGTAAACAAGCATGGAACAAGCTCTTCTGAGCATATGAAGGCTTTTTTCTGTTCATCTTGAGTGCTGTACTATCAAGTAATAAAAATTGTTTAGAAGGAGGAAACATCATGTCAAGGCTTTCCTTCCCAATATTTACCTTTACTGAATAATTTAATGAACTCAAACATACTGGGGTTTTGTTTTGTTTTTTGTTATGTCTTTTATCAACCTTACTCTTAAATTCCAATGCTGGGTTATGTTCGGCATGCCTAAACTGTTGGTGGCTGTTCCTGTGATTTTCCTGTGTTAACAAAATTTGTGTGTAAATATATGAAGTCTAGAATGGTTGTATTTGATGAGCTTGGTTAATATAACTCAAGAAGAACCCCAATCCTCTTGGGTCATCAGTTAAGTACATAATTCTGGACATAAGGATTTATGGGGTGAAACATAGAAGACTTCAAGTAATTGATTGCTACCTCATCTTATATTTTATATTTCATTTTATATTTCTAAATTGATGTTTAGAAACTGTGTGTGTTGGGTTTATGAATATGTGAGGGCCTTCCCATGAAGTTATGTTAAGGATGAGTAAGCAGACACAGACTCACACCGACTTCGTTACCCAGTGGATATGTCTGCATTTAATAATGATTTCCAAAAGAAAAGTTTGTGCCAGGATAGCCAGTTTCATAAGCCGTCTCTGAAATTCAGGCTCAAAATTCTGATTCCAATGGAAAGCAATTTACATGAAAACCACAATAAGCAACACAACGTGCTTTTTTCCTTGACAAAAACCAGGCCTTGAACATCAATACAGGATAATAATACTGGAACACAAAAATCTAATCCTTTGAACATAGCATTCGAAAACATAAATTTCCAGTGGCTTTAGATATATTTTTTTAATGGAGAGAAACTAATGTTTTTTTCCTAATCTTGCACATCAGTGTGCACAATAAACATGTTTGGGGTTTCCTGCATTTCTCCATTTCTTCTATAGCAATCCCACTTCCAGATGCCTCAGATATACGACCCCCAGAATTCTCAGCCAACAAAGCTGGTTGTTTGCAAATCTTTTATCAGTTCCATACAGGCTGGGGAAGATTGATTTTTAACCGTAACAAGGATAAATAGAAAAATGTTGCTCACGTAAGCATTTGGTAACAATGCTTACGTGAGCAATATCATCATATCAATAGAGTGGGCTTGATAGAAGATAAGAAAAACTTTTCAACAGGATGTTTACAAGAATGGTAATGCTATGTATTGTACAGCTGCCAATTCCTATAAGGACACTGATAATGCAAAGCGTGATGTGATACTCATTTGAATATGTGTTAACATTCATAATAGACTGGGGTTGCCATAAGTACACAAAGAGCAGCAGCTGTACAGCTGGCTACGTAAGGTAGCCCTTAGATTATGGTCTTTTAAGATGCTTTCTTGCACTAAATTCTGAAATGTCTCGGAGCAAACACTTTTAGAATTGGGCAAAGAGGATGTTGACTACGGATACATGTTTTGGACTTTGATTTTGCACACATGAAGTGCCTAAATCAGCAAGTACCGTGTTTCCCCGAAAATAAGACCCTGTCTTATATTTTTTTTGGCTCCCAAAAGCACACTAGGTCTTATTTTTGGGGTAGGTCTTATATATTTATGGTGCCAAATAGTGGGTGTGAGTGTGTAGGGGGTGTTTCGTGGGTGCACGGTTGCTCCCTGAAAAGTCTTCCTGGAACTGGAGATTTACACTAGGTCTTATTTTCGGGGTAGGTCTTATATTAGGGCAGGTTTAGAAAATAGTGCTAGGTCTTACTTTCGGGGTAGGTCTTATTTTCGGGGAAACACGGTAATTGTGGAATGTACTTCTGAGTAAAGCCTCAGTGCAGCATCCATACATAGCAGATGTTAACAGAACTGCATTCTTATCTAGGAACTACTGCATTTTGAAGAGAAATTCTCAGGACATAATTTTTATTTCTTCTTAAGGATGTGCAGTTCCATAACTCCTTCCATGAAGTCGCAAAGAGTCAAGCCTTACTAAAAAGGAGACTTAAGAAAATATGAGAAGCACTTTAAAAACACAAAAGCTTTTATTATCCCTATAGTGGCATCAAAAGGTGTTCCCGTGTAATTCCAGATTCCTCAGCTCTTGTCTCATCAATCAGCTCTAGTCTGGCCTCTTGAGTCTGCAAATTTGAAAAATCTAATGCAAAATTTATGTAATCACATACATTAAGAAGAAGAAAGGAGGATCTGACCATATTACTTTTTTTCTATACTTTGTATTAATAATTAACCTTCTCGCAGAGAAGAATATACATTCCTTAAATACAGTCACATCATTTCAGTCAGAAAAATTCACATTTTTTTTTTCACACAATAAGAGAGATTTATCGGTTCCACAACAACTGGACCAGTTTGTTCCTCCATTGGCAACTATCTTGTAATTAATCTCTCTGAACTATGAAGCCAAGAGGCAAGGTTGGAGTGGAATAAGTATGCTTCAATCATGTACAGATGGAGAAGATTGGTGACTTTTTCCAACACAAACTTTGTGAAAACAGTCCTATCTCCCAGGGCAAGGTAAGGCAACAAGCAGCAGCCTGTGCTTCAGACACCACTACATTCCTTTGTTACTTTGGCAGGGTTTGATGGCAGAAGGATGAGTCTCGGGGGGGTAATAAAAATCCCTGCAGAAACCTGTGCTTATCACATAACAGGAAAGATCCAGCAGCTGCACCTTGGAACCAACACTGAGGGAGGTGTAACTACTGCCAATCAAGATGCTTCAACTCTGATTGTGGCTATTTCAACGTCTCGCATGGATTCCTGCCGGATGCACATTTCCAAGTCCATTTTACCCTAAATGGCTATTTCACCCTCAAGGTTAGGGCACGGAAATCCAGATAAGCTTCAGGTGTAGGCCTTAGCTAGGTCAACAGAATGGATGGCAAAGATGAACATTTGATATGTCTGTTGTGTCAGTTCCTTCCTGCTTGGCTTGAGGACCAAATTGTCCCTTAAACTTCTTTCTGCAGCTTAGATACACTTCTCCGACAAGTCCAGAGCTTCACTGGGAAAAGTGACCTGAAGGGAGCTGCCTTTAGGAGTGCTACTCCCGCTAGGCTTGAGTTCACTCACCAAAAAGGTATTCTCACACTCTTGCCCCTGAGAGGACTCTGAGGTGTGTGAACTCCGTAAGGTCCTTATAGATGTAGTATCTGACTGAGCCAGGCAGCTGCTGGTTCCTGGTAACAGCATTCGATCCCCGACCGTCCTTTCACTTGGCTCCAGCGGGTATAGCAGTGTCTGTGAAGTGCTACTGACCTCCCTCAACTCTCGGGAGATGAAGGAGGGTGAATGGCTGGCTGTGACGGAGGAGGTCCGGCGACCATCGGCCCAGTTGCAGTTGTTACCTGAGTGCTGCCTCCGAGCCCCACCAATGCGGCAGAAGAGACACTTCACCTTCTCAATGGCTTTGCTCAAGACGGTCTTGCGCAGCAGAATGTAGACCCATGGATCCAAGATGGGGTTCACCGAAGCTATACGGATAGCTTGCAAGTCTGGGTTCTGCTGGATGTCTCTTACGATATCTGGACGGTACAGTTGATTCACAAAGACCCGGACCTAGAGGAGAAATGAACACATGTGTAAATAAACTCTATTCATAATTTGATGACTGAAGGCCAGGCTGACTTTTCAAGGCCAAGAGTTGGCTTAGCATCTGACTGTTGTAACAGGAAGAGAGAAGGGAGAATGGGTGAAGTACATGGCATTCTGCAATGTGAGATGAGAGCTATTTCCAGAATGGGAAAAAATTTCCAGCCACTTGATTTCAAATAGAGATAAAAGACCTTTTCCCCTTTTCCAGTTTATCTAAGTTACTAGAAAACCCAAGGGTCAATTAACCTTTTGTGAATTATTTTCTGAAAAACTTGCTGTCCCTGTTGTATTCTGAATCCTGAATTTAAAGCTCTGAGGTTTTTTGGAGTTCTCGTTTTCATTTAATAACGAACTCTTAATTCCTCCTATAACCAAATCTGCTATTAAGTGTGTTGGGTGTATAAGGAATGCCAAAATGTGCCTGTGAGCCATTCTGGGAGATCCAGCTAACATGAAAAGCTCTAATCCCACCGCCGCTTGCCACCCCACCTCCGTAAATACTTCTTTGGAAACAAAATTAGAGCCATTTTTTTTACCTCAAAGGCAAATTCTCTTTCAAGCACAGGCCTAGAACTGTGGATTCTTTGAGGTTAGAACACAGCTTTTGCTGGAAGACTTGAACACGCAACAAAAAGTTGTTGCTTTTTTAATACCTTCCAAAAGGTGCCTGTGGTAGCTTGTTAAAAGTTATTTTCTTGACAGACAATTTCCCTGGAATGAACTTCTTTTTTCCAAATAAAGAAAGAACATGATGATGCACAGTACTCAATTATGCCCTTGACAGTCTGTGCTGCCACTTTGGCAAGTCTTACTAAAATACATTACAGAAATGCTGGCTGCAGTCCCATGAACAGTTTCAACAAATGCATGGGATAGCAGTCGATAGGAAGTGAAGCCCATGTAACGATTTCCATAGGTGGCTTGTTGATTGGTTTATTTATTTTATTTGAATTCTGCCTTTGTTATTTTTATAAACAATAGCAGCTTGCATCTAACGCTGTGTCCTTCTCCTATTTCCCTCACCACAACCCTGTGAGATGAGATGGACTGAGAGAAAATGACTCATCCATGCCTAAGGCAGGACTTGAACTAACGGTCTTTCTATTTCTAGCCTATGCCTTAGCCGGTGGACCAAACTGGTTCTTGTTTCAGCAAAAAAAATTAAATTTTAGATGTCTGTGAAGATTTTCAGTCATCCAGGTAATGATTGTCGCAAAGGAGCTCCCTCCTCCAAAAGGCAGTTTGTTTTTTGGTTGAAGACATTTTGCTTCTCATCCAAGAGGTTTCTTCAGAAGTGAAGAAGCTTTTTGGATGGAAAACAAAATGTCTTCAAGAAAAAAATCAAACTCCAATTGCCTTTTTGGGGGGGAAAAGCACCTTTTGAATATTTTTATTTTTATTTATTTTTTATTTTTATTCATATTTATATCCCGCCCTTCTCCAGAGACTCAAGGCGGCTTACAATTTTTGAGATACAATTATTATATTAGATGCTTTCATGTAGAGGTTTGAGCCTGAAAATAGTAGTCCTCAATCCACTCAAAGTTAACAGCAATTTGCCAAATATCAGAAACACCATTTCCTGCTGAATTAAGTTACATGAACAAAGAAATCAGATACTACCCACAACTTAAATTTAAAAATGACAAAAGAAACATCCTGAAAAACATCAATGCCCCTTTGTGTGGCATTAAAATGTTGCATTTCTCTTGTATGCTTTGACAGTCAGCCATGTGGAGTCAGCTAGAAGCAGACTTAGAAGTCGATACCTGAGCCTTTCAAAAGACATAGCTGCTTTAATTAGATAAAAGGTGAATTGTATGTGTGCTTGTGTGTTGCAAAGCAGCTCTTTCAAATCCTTTGCCCAGCCCTAATCTGTGAGCCTGCTAACTGAAATAAATTTCCAGACTCCTCTATAATTTTTTAAAATAGCATGCACTTGTTACCACAACACAACTTGTAAGTATTGATCACTGTACTGCATATGAAACACTTCGAAAAACGTTTGAAATTTTGGATTTCACTCAAGCCCAAAACTCATGCAGAAGTCCTTAAAAAGTTGGACGACTTAAATGAATGGCAGAGAGGTTCTGTGCGGAAGGTTTATAGAACTTCTCTATCTTATTCCAAGGGTGCACATTTGGGACATAAGCTGGATTTTAGCAACTGTGGGTTGCAGTTGTGAAGGGTTCGTAAGGACTGTAGGATATGCCAATTTTATCTCCCCAGCTGGAAGAAAATTGCTGATTACAGGGGAGAAGATCTGGTAGGGAATTCCCCCATTTCTTTCCTACCAATTTCAGAGGTTGGCTTCTTCGGAAATGGGAAAACCCAAGATCAAAAATACCAGAAGTGGGAGAGGCTACATAAATGCTCTTCCTTTTATTTAATTTTTTTCAAAAAAGAACCCATATAATTTGTAATTCACAAAATAGATTTTTTTTTAAATTTTTATTCATATTTATATGCCACCCTTCTCCGGAGACTCAGGGTGGCTTACAATGTTTGGAGCACAACCCAATGTGCTTAGCAATAGTCTTCATTCCATTGTATATGCCTGCTTATTACTAAGCGGCATTGTTACAAAGTCAGCTTATTGCCCCCAACAATCTTGGGTCCTCAATTTACCTACCCCGAGAGGATGGAAGGCTGAGTCAACCTTGAGCCTGGTGGGATTCGAGCCTGCAGTAATTGCAGGCAGCTCGAACTAAGTGCTAGGCGTTTAATAGCCTGCACCACCAAGGCTCAAGAATAATGATGGAGTTCTCAGAATTGTCCAATGCTTTACAGTCATGGAGATAACAAGCCCTTGAATGTTCAGAAGCTGCAGCCTCTGACCCAGTATGACTATTGGGTAAATTGCAGATTAAGCTGTGTTTCAAATCTAAACTCTTGCTAGGTGAATTTACGCAAACACCAATATCAATCACAGCCGCCTATAGAAACAATATGCTAAAAATGATGTTGATCTTTCTACTCCCATTCTCAGCCTTTTGCAATTTACCATGCTGGAAATCAAATATTTATTTCCAAAGACATTATATTTACTTTAAAATATCATTAGACGTACTGCATTTAAAACAGCATGTCAAAGGTTTTTCTGCCCCTGCAACCATGCATTCTGCCCCTCAAGATTGAGAGCTGAAGAGTTGCTTGAATTGAGACCTGAAAGTTGAGTCGAGACTTGAAAATAAAAGCCTAGTTTCCACTCTCTCAGTGTGACAGAGGAGTTAAACTAACAATCCTGCACAGACAAGGCTTCCAAGGTTTCCTCCTAGTCATTGAACAGTTGCACTCATCCATATGCACCCTCCTTACAGGACAAAACCAAGACAATATTAGTGAACCTTTTAAGAATTAGAAAATGTGAAGTATTGTACATTATATTCGTTCCGACTTATGGAACGAACTGCCTCTGGACCTCCGTCTGGCCCCTGACCTCCGCACCTTCCGCCGCGATTTAAAGACCTGGTTGTTTGACCAAATTGGGCTGTGACTACCTCACCAGGGGTATGGGATAATTTTAAGTATCTTAATTTGGTTTTATTGGGCTTTATAATTGTTTAATCCTTTTTTAAATATTTATTGTATTGTACATTTTAATTGTGAGCCGCCCCGAGTCTTCGGAGATGGGGCGGCATATAAGTCCAATAAAATAAATAAATAAATAAATATTTGTTTTAACTTAAGTCTGCAAGCTTTCATACTAAATCATGGATGCCTCTGCTAATCAAAAGAACTGGAAGTTATATTCATATAAGGTTCAAGGTTCTGGTGCTGACATACAAAGTCCTTCAAGGCATGGGTCCGGGATATTTACGGGAGCGTCTCCTGCCGGCATCGAGAACCAACCGCCCTGTGCCGGCCCACAGGCAGGGGCTCCTTGGGGTCCCATCTGCGACTCAATGTTGCTTGGTGGTCCCCCAGGGAAGAGCCTATTCTGTGGCGGCCCCTGCCCTATGGAACCAACCGCCTCTGGGACTCCGTTTGGCCCCTGACCTTCGTACCTTCCACCATGATCTAAAAACTTGGCTCTTCGAACAGGCTGTGCTGTGCTGACCTCCAGGGAGGTGTTTTAAATTTAGTTAGGATTGGTGGGTTTTAGTGCAATTTGGCTTGTAATGTTTAATGTTATTTTTAGGTAATTTAATTTATTGTTGGTTTTTAGTTGTCAGCCGCCCCAAGTCCCTTTGGAGAGGGGGCGGCATACAAGTCAAATAAAATAAATAAATAAATAAAAATATAGGCGTATGTGGATACTAGTATATAATCATAGCAAGGAATGAGAAAGAAAATTTCTAATCAATAGTTTTGTTTATTAAACTGTAAATCATTGTAATTGCAATTAGGAATATATATCTGTATCTATATCTCTCTATCTATCCAAGCCCAACTTTGAAAGAATAAGACTTCCAACACACTTTTCTCATTCATTTTCATGTTTGCATCTTTCATGATAAGCAAATATTAGAGTTCTGTTTTAAAACTTTGAATGTCTATAATTGAATTATGCCACTGGCTGATATCACCTAAAATGTACATTTGTTAATCTTTATGTGCTAAAAGGTTTCTTGTTCTTTAAATATGACTCTTAGATTTCGTACATGAGTTGATTTAGTCCAATTATATTTTGACTAACCAACTGACCAGAAATTCAATTGGCTGAATATAAATGGTCAGATTTATAACCACTAGATGGCATACTAACTACATTTCTAGTAATTTCTTCTGTTTCCTGCTATCTAATTTGAGAAAGCATGAAAAAGATATAAGACAGTTGATTACCATTAGATCTTGTTCTGAATCGTTGGGGCAAACCCAGCATTTGGTTTTATATAGAATAAAAGTGGTGACAAAATAAAACAAAAATAATTTAATAGAACATCCAACCAATTAGAATAAGCAAATTCATGTCAGGTCTTTCATCTAATTCAGAGTACCGACAGGATTTAACTGAAGCAGTAATTCACTTTTCTTAATTTGTTTATAAATATATTACTATAGCTTAGATTAGACAATCCAAAATAGTGTTCTGGGAATCTCTAAATTCTTTTCAATTTTAATCAGAAAAACCTCAGTGAACCTAATAATGGTGAGATAATTTTTAAACATTTTCTGTCATTTGTGATATTATCAGTAATATACATATTTTAAAAAGTAGGGGAGAACATAATATTTTATACATTCAATTCTACTTCAAGTTTTTTTCTTTTTCTTTTCATGAACAGCAAGTGTGATATTGGGAACTGGGATAACTGAATAGAAAAAGGAGAACTGTAAAACAGCCTCTGATGTAAGACCAAATAGAATTTGAAATTCCTTGCTTGCAATTCAAAAATGTTTTATTGAAGTAGTGTTTTTCAACCTTGGCAACTTTGACAGATGCACTTCAACTCCCAGAATTCCCCAGCCAGCTAACCTAAGCTTGTTGAGGGATTCTGGGAGTTGAAGTATGCCTCTCTTAAAGATGCCAAGGTTAAGAAACACTATTAAAACAAATGGAACCTTGTTTTGAATGAAGTTGTAGGGATCTAGATTTCTAAGCCAAGTCATATCCACAAAATGAGAACCTCTGCATTACAACCCCAAAGCAGATCAGAGCTTTTGCTGTGACTATTTGTCAAATACATTTAAATAAATAAATAAAATAAAAGCTGTATATGTACCCTAAAGCCACTCTCTGTACCTTCTTAGAATATGGCCCTTTAACCTCTCACAGAAATTTCATAGCAAAAGCTCAGTTCTTCTTCAGTAGACCAGTTGCTACAAGAAATGTTCTGCAGAGGTAGACATTTCAAAAACAATGACCTGAGGAAGTAATAATTTTTCGCCTACGCTTCTTTGCAATTAACATTTTCAGTGGGGAAAATGGAGGAACTATTTAGAGGCTTGCCAAAGACTACAGTATCTGTAATTCCTAAGAAAAGATAGAGCCAATTCTGAAAATCAACCAAATCCAATGGAGTATTTGCACTGTCTAGTTGCTACATTGATAAATAAAAGAAATTAAAATGATGATTAACCAAATCCCTTTCCCTCTTCTGACAAAAGCTACATTTTATCTTAGAGTTATATGGTTCCTAGGCTTTTCTTTCTCTGTGGTTTCATCAAAGATGGAGCTTCAACCTTTGGCGAAACCTAACATTACTATATGGAAGTCTAATTTGATCAAGGCTAAAGGTAATGTGAGAAGAATCAGTTGAAACTCCCTCTTTTTATCTTATGGCAGATCCACCCATCTTGAGGGATGTTGTGGAACTGCCATGGTTCAAGCTGGCTGAAGATTATGGCTATACTAGGTAGGAAACATGGAAGCTGAAACTAAACCAATTTTTAGAATTATCAAATGTGCTGCAGTTGTCCTATGTAAGCCCACAAGCTGTATTCTTCCGAGTGGTTATCAACCTGCCTGGCCTGTAATAGATAAGTAATTTGATAATTAACAGGAAATGTGTAAAAACATGTGAAAAAGTCATTTCCCCAAGTTAAATGGATAAATAATAATGCCTTAGTATATAACAATTCATAATCATATCTAAATGAGTGATAAATACTGTACTGTCTAACAATTAACTGACAAATCATAAAATAATAGGGGGAAAGCAAGATTGCCAGCACAAATGACCCCAAATAAAGGATTCTGGACTTTTCTTTACATTTATACAGGGCCAGATGTAAGAAAGTGTCCTTGGCTTCTTTCAGACCCATGCTTAAGCAACTGTCACTATTTCTGAAGACTATACTGTGGCTGGAAGAGCTGATCTGAATTTCTTACATTTATGGGTAGCTTCCTTTCTCCTTTCTAAACTAATGAAATTGTCTGATACAGTAATTTCTGCTTCATTTCATAAGGCACTCCAGGGAAACTGATTCATGGTTTAAATCCCACTTGTTACACAAACAATGAGTACACTACATTTAAAAGCCTTCTGGTGAACAGGTCTTCTAGCAATGTGGATCCAACTGTTGACTGAATTCCCATTGCATTGTAATGGTTTCCCTCAATGTTTCTCAACTTTGGCAACATTAAGCTGTGTGGATTTCAATTCCCAGAATTCCCCAGTCAGCATGATTGGCTAGGGAATTCTGGGAGTTGAGGTCCACACATCTTAAAGTTGCCACGTTTAAAAGCCACTGGTTTAATGGATCACAGTAGAAGCCAGCTAGAGAGAAATTCCAACCATTAGGATGCCTAACTCAAAAGTTTCTCTTTTTATGAGAAAGCTGAGATATGCTTCCCAACAGAATAAAGCACTCCAGTTTGGGAGATGTTTCAGGGAAAGAAATCTCCATATTGGAAAGCAAAGTTCTACTCAATCTTTTCTTTACTATCAAATTCGCTTGATCCAGCTGCAACTTAATCAAACCAAGCTTAATGGTTTGGAGGAAGAAGGGGCGGCATACAAGTCAAATTAATAAATAATGGTTTGGTGACTCCATGGCTGCCTGCATCTATTTTTCTTGGCAATAATACAGGAGCGAATTGTCACAGACTTTTTCCAGAAAGTTCCCCCCAAAGCTAAGTGAGATCAGATCTGATTAGTACTTTAATTGGGAGAAACCCAAGAAATTCCAGGACAAGATAAGAAGTCGAACAAACAAAGCAAAGAAAAAGAAATACAACTATTTCTCCATTGCCTGGCAATAATATGATGAGTAGGAGTCAAACTCCATTTGAGACAGACTTTACTTTAATCAGATGTAATACAAGTTACAGCCATGGGGATAGGAAGGGTATATATAATTCCCTTCCTTCCCATGATAAATTTTAAAAACAGGCATGTTTTTTCAAATGATCCCACTGTTTAAAAGTATTATTGGAATGCTAGATTCTTAAAATATATTTCTGGGCTTCATCCATGTTGGAACTGCCACACTTTTACAGCTCAGACCCTAAAAGCAACTATTGTTTATTTCTCCAAAATTTAAAGAAAAGTGTTGCCAAAGGAAGAACATGTTACTTAGTCTTCTCACATTGATTTTTGGATCTTACATTTTGTAGTAAACTATATTAATGCAGATATTTCATGCTGAACCTTTTTTAAAAAGGGAATCCATAGATAGGCCTCAACTTATGACCATTCATTTAGCGATTACTTAAAGTTAAAATGATGCTGACATAACTTACGACCAGTTTTTATAGTTAGAACTATTGAAGCATTCCTACAGTCACATTATCAAAATGTAGGTACTTGGCAACTGGCATGTATTTAAAACAGTTGTGGGGGTCACGTGATCTCCATTTGAGACCTTTCCAGACAGCTTCTGACAAGCAAAGTCAATGGGGAATCTGGATTCACTTAATGACCATGGTGAGTCACTTAACCATGGCGAAAAAGGTTGTAAAATCAGATGCAACTCACTTAACAACAGCTTCACTGAGTGACAGATGTACTAGTTCCAATTATGGTCATAAGTGAAGGACTACTTGTATAATGTCTCTCTTAGCCAGGTTTTCTCTTCTCTGAGGCATTTCACAATCCTTCATATTTGATGCAATAATACATTGAAATAATAATAATAATAATAGTTTGGATAGTAGTGGGTTTAAAAACGTTATTTCTCCTTCATCATTTTACAATATGCAGATGCATTTACTGTGGGGCCGGTTAACTTTGGCATAGATTCTGCTTTAGCCTGAGGGAGCCTGAGGGCAGGACAAGAAGCAATGGGTGGAAACTAATCAAGGAGAGAAACAACTTAGACCTAAGGAGAAATTTCCTGACAGTTAGAACAACTTGCCTCCAGAAGTTGTGAATGCTCCAATACTGGGAGTCTTTAAGAAGAGATTGGATAACTATTGGTCTGAAGTGGTGTAGGGTTTCCTGCCTAAGCAGGGGGTTGGACTAGAAGACCTCCAAGGTCCCTTCCAACTCTGTTGTTCTATTCTAGCTTTATGCAAGTGTTTTTGCAAGCTACACCTAATTCAGTCCAAAAGCATTGAGCCTTTCAATGCTGTAATCCTGCAAATAGGTGAGATGGAATAAAGGCATGAGCAGATCCCAGATTTGAGTTTAATTAAAAAAAATACATTAAGTACAATTCATATCTGCTACATATTTAATATTTTTCTTCTTATATTTCATATAACATTGCAATTTATCGGAATCTCTGAGAGAGCCCCCATAAGGACTTTCATGCCAAATATTAAAAGGGCCTTGGTGGCTCAGGCAAGCCTGCTTAATTGCTGACTGCACATGGGTTGACTCAGCATCCAGGAAAATTGTAAGCTGCCCTGAGTCTCTGGAGAAGGGCGGCATATAAATGTAATTTTTAAAAAATGGCATTAAGATCTCAGCCTGCCTATCTCTGCCTTGGCTGATCAGTTTTGCCTGGTTAAATAAAGTTCTCAGATGATTTCAACCAAAGTCCCCCCGCCCTTTTTAAAAAAATCTAGTAGTCCCAAGGAACACAGAACTATCCTCTATTCTAAAGTTATCTGCCGCCTGCTTTCGACAATCAGGATCTAATCCCCAACATGACCAGCTACTGAATACATGCAAAATCCATTCTACTCAGTTTCAGGAAAGAAGAATGCCAGTGCTGGATGAACTTGATTCCTGGGGATGTTTGTATTCAGGAGTCAATTACTGAGTACTCAGCAAATAAGACAGGAACTGTTTTAATTGAAATGCAGCCCGGGGGAAGGATGACCCTTTTCCTCAAATATCATTCCCCCATCCCATCTGAATTGCCTGAGCTCCCAGACTGGGTGTGAAACATGCCCTGAGATCCTTCCAATGATCTCCCATATGTCAACGGTCTCCCATATGTCTACACAAGGGCACTGAACGCAAACTTTGTGCTGACTGCAAGACCACGGGTCCTGTATCTAGGTCCCAACACATATTTTGAAGTCTTACTAATGAAACAGGCCGTATCATGAGTCAACTTCCAACCTCGGATGAGCTGATATCCAGGAAAAAGTATTTTTCCCTTCTAAGTGCACACCTAAAGCATGTCTTACCATAAATGCTTTTTTTAAACAAAAAAACAAAAAAGCAAAGTCGCCTTCTACAGCAAACAAAGGAGGAGCTATCCACAAAATCTTTACATACCCTCATAAAATTCTCCTCTATTGCATTCCGATATGCAGCTTTATATAGGCAGCTAGTTAATATTAAGCAGGAAGACAATTTACAAAGTAACCTTTGCCCAGAAGATTGTGGTGCCTGTTTAGTCCTCGACTTACGATCCGAGTTGGGAACCAGAATCTCCATGGCTGAGCAAGGCTGCTGAGAGAGTCACGCCCAATTTTACGACTTATTTTGCTGTTGTTTTCTGCTTTTAAGCAAATCACTGCAGTGGCTCAAGGAATCAGGCTTCCCCGTTGACATTGCTTGTTGGACACTGGCTGGGACAACTGGCTGCAAATGGCAATCGCAGGATCACTGGGAAATTGCAACAGTCGTGAATACGTGCCAGTTGCAAGTCCACTTTTTTCAGTGCCACTGTCGCTAAACGAATGGTTATAAATTGAGAACTAGTTGTAAACAATCACAAACTTGGGCTCCTCCAGATGTGCTGTGATTCAGGCAATGGCTCTTTTCTGATCACAACTCCTGCTGACCACATGAACATCTCTATACAGATTTCTGGGCAATCATAAAAGCAGTTTTTTTCCCAGAACTATTTTTTTAAACTTTTTATTTTGTTTCTAGATCCAGTCCCCAAATTTCCCATTTAAACTGTTCAGCTCTGTGTGCTTCTGAAATATGCATTGGCTCTGCATACAAACCAGCTAAAAGGGGTTTGAAAGATCAACTAGAAACTATTTTATTTCACTGTCACATTTCTTGTCTTTATACACAGTGGATATAGCAGGCTCTTCCATCACACCTTTGTCCCCAGGCCATTACCACTTCTCAGGGACATTAAAGACTCTAACATGCCTAATATTAACGGAACTTGTACTGTTATGTCTTTGCCATCTTAAACTAAGATGCATACAACCAATTTTTTTTATAGGAAGAAAAGTTTCCATACATTTAAACACGTATCTTGAGAAGAGAAAATAGTTCTATATTCTGATAACAAAGCAATCTATTTTAATTTTCTATTTTTGGCAAAAATCAAGAAGGCACCACAAAGTCCCTGCTATTTTAATGCATCTGAGACATAAAGGGATCTGGGCTTCAATCATATACATCCAATGTTGTCATTTTGGACACACACCCACCCACCTTCTGTGAATGTCTTGGCTATTAGAAATGTCAATGGCGCCTCAAATAATAACCATGAGATTCTCCAGGTTGGTGTACCCCAATCCCAGTCATTTCAAATTGGTGATACTCATTGGAGGTAGTTGTTTGGGGTAGGGGAGAAAAGGGTAGGGATTAAATTCATAAATATAAGGGGGGAAAATTAAAATGTGTTTTTAAACAAGTATGTATACAAAGCTTTCCTATTTCAAATGGAGAAATTATGAAGGCTCTGTTCACTTCTGTTCCTTGACCAATTTCTATAACCTTCACTATAATGAAATATCAGATCTGTCTTTTATTTGACTTTTATTTCAAAATAAGAGTAAAATGACTTTCAGAGTGAAGTTCATAATTTCTGACATGTATTGATTCCCAGCATGTCTCAATACAGAAAACACTATAAGAATCTGTATTTGGGAAACCCATTGGAATTTCAAATACACATATGCAAATAAAATCAAATAATACTTTTGAGTGTTTTATTTGTTCTGGTCTTTGACTATAATTGATTTGATTTGGCTCATATGCACTGGCAGTCAATTCCCAATAGCAAATTCTAAATGTTAACAATGAACAGAAGACTAAATTTAGATTAACAAAGTACACCATGTCTAAATAAATAAATTGTAATATTTCTTTAACAGGATGGTCTGGTTCACATAACATTTTAAGGCACTGGTTAGGTGCATGACCTATTGAATCACAAACTCTCCAATTTATTTTAGTTTAGCTTAGGTCACTGAGTGATCCCAGTCTATGAGTAGGAAGCAGGTGGTTAGGTCTAATATGAAGTTCTGCTGTACTTAAAGTCCCATAGAGCACCAGTCACAGTCCTCCAATGTGTTATTCCAAAATAAAGTGTGTGTACTGATAAAATCTGGGTTCAAATTCCTGTTCAACAAGATAATTCATTGAGTCAACCTCAAAAGTTACTGTGAGCATAAAGCCAAGGGGAAAACAACCTATATATAGCTCTGAAATCTATCTGTTGGATTCATACAAGGGTCCTGATGATGTATCTTGGACCATTTTATTAATTCACAAGTAGAAATAACACGTTTTGTTTTTTTATGTGCTTCCCCCTCCTTTTACTATCCCCAGCATAGTTCGTTTCTATATGATTAATTTAATTGCTGGGATTATTAAGAAATGAAAGGAATGAGTTCCAGAGGATTTTACAAATTAAATTTACTTACTGTTTTACTATTTTCATAGTCAATTAACACTCATTGAGCATGATAACATTCATTGTTTTCCATTCCTCCTGTTCTTTTTTTTTTAATTGCTTACTGAAACTTTTTTGTCAGGTGTTTGAAGACAACATTTTCCCTTCAATACAAAATTCTGCAAAATTTCATTGGAGTATTGCTCTGCAGTATCAGAACCAGCCTACACGTATCTTCATATAAAAAAAATTACTACGAACAGACACTACTGAATTTGGACAAGTCAGAGTTGCACTGATATACCCATTTATTCATGTAATAAACAGAGTGATTCAAATCATTTTCTTGTACTAAGCTTCTTCACAGGGTCACTGCAAAGATAAAGCATGTAGACCCATGTCATTTGATACATAAATATTATGTTGAATACAACCCTTTTAATTCAAAATAAATAATCAGCAATAAATTGATTCTCATGTTATTAAGTAAGCACCTCTAAGCATTTATATTGGGGAGGAAACTTAACTGTATTCAATAGGATGCAAGCATGTAAGTGGACTATTTGTCCCAACTTGGCATCCAACTACTGTTTCCAATAGACAATTTGGACAATAATTTCTTATGTTATATTTCAGTTTGAATCTCAGATGGATTAAATAAGATCCCTACTGGAACAAATAAAAAATCCATCCAGTCCAGCTTTCTGTTCCCATAGCATTTAATGTAAAGTATTTTTTAATCTCCTGCATTATGCAACACTACCAACTAACAAGTGTTTTCTTATCCATTATCATCTTCTTTAGGTAGAGAGACTTCTAACTTTATTTGTATCTGTGAATACAGTTGTCAGACACTTGGCCACAAATTCCTGCCCTTGGGTGTCTTAATCACAATATCTTGAAAGTTAAGAGAATTCACAAATGTTGGTTTGCCTTTGTGGTTATTTCTGAAGCTTCTTTTTAGCATTCTATGGTATGAAATGCTGAGGAGCTTTGTGAGAAATGACCCCCCTCCTTCTATTAATGTGGAATGTGTAAAAAGCATGAAACGAAAGAAAATATTGCTGTTTTTCACCTGATTGAAAAATTTAGAGGAATGAATCCAGTCTTCTAGAGGTGTCTATTATGGAAAGCATAAGCCACAAGCACTTGCCCCAAGCTAACCAGCAAAAGGGTTTATGATAATGCTTTAAGGACTACTTAGCCACAATCCCACACCAGGAGTGTGTCACAGCAGGAAGCAGCAGCACCTTCACTGAACTTGTAAAAACTAAGCAGATATAGATCCAATCAATAACTGGATGAGAGACCACCAGGGTGCTGTATAGAGTGGCTTAGAAAACAACATTCCCAAGAAGCAAGAAATCACAAGCCATAATTGCAAGGGTGTGTTAGGCAGCCATATAAATTATGAAAGAAAAAGAGAAAGAAAAAAAGTTGCATGAATGTGTCCCTGTAGGCATCCAAAGTTGGAACGCAATTCAAGGAATATCTTATGTTTACCCTTTCTGAGGAATAAGTAGATCTGACCACTTTACACTGCAAATAGATGTGACAATATAACTGTTCCTCCGTGTTTAAAAGTCCCGAAAATTTAAGTCCTTTCCTAAAGTAAGCAAACAGTTGAAACAGAAACAAGTAGTGTAGCTCAGTCCTAATTTTACTACATTCAGAAAGCTTTCACAAGCAATTTATCCAAAAATAGCTACCATGTCAAAATGTGTGGGAGATTCCACCATTGCCCACTTCACCATCATTTAGCTTTTAGTAGGAACTGATACTTAGAATATATAGTTAGAAGAAACAGGTAATTCAATATTTGTACATATTGCAGCAATATCAGAAGGACTGAGTTATTATTACATTACTGATATCAAAAAACCCACTTGTGTGAAAGGAGGAAGTGAGTCCAATTTTAGCTACAGTATTTCCCATCCAGAAGCACACACTTCATTAAGCACAATTTCCTCCCTTCATTACCAGGCTACTACACATGAAATCTCCTTGTTCAAGATGAGTCTGAATAGTAGGGGATTTGTTTTTCATATCTCCCCCATCTGGGCCATTTCCATGTGAGAAAATAACAAGCGCTACAAGAAAACAATTATCCTTAATTTGCTACCAGATCTTTTGTGAGGAAATTACCAACCACCCTTTATGTTTACTTTCACCCTTACAAACAGGACTCGTTGTGCTACTAAGTCAAAGATCATGGAGCAAAACGTTGTCGTTTCAGTAAGAAACACCAATGGAAAGGTGTACAGTTACACACTGAAGAACATGACCTGGGCTACTTTTAAAATGCACTGGTATCACAGACCCGGTATTCATAGCTGGATTATTTTAGTTATGTAGCAAAACTGGCCCAACTAGTAAAATTATAGCATTAGTTGAATAACTCAAGCTTGTGGTTTGCCCAGTCTCTCTTGGACATGGATTTCTCTGCTTTTACTAACTTCTTGTTGGAAAGCAATTTTAGATTGTCTGTTGCCTACAAGAAGCCCCCTCTACTACATCCAACCATATTCTCCATTCTTCTCTCCAAAGGATCACTTAGCTTATAGAATGAAAGGGAGGAATAATAGCAAACATGCCTTGTCAGTTGTTTAATATATCCCTGCCAAGAAAAAGGAGCTTGCTGCATTTTATTGTAAAGTTTACAAGAGGGGGCAAGTATTAGCCAAGCCCTCAACTGTTGTTACTCTTTCTCCCTTCCTTGGAGCCAACTGGGAAAAAGAGAACGCCTACAGCCAGGCACAAAACAGTTATCAAAGTTGTCCATGCAACAATAAATAACTGCACGCAACTGTCACAGTGCTATCATTGTCACAGGAAAAAAACCTTGCTTTACTTGACAAGCACACTGCTAACGTTTTTTTTTTCTTTTTAAAGTTTTGGAAAAAAGGAATTGGGAACCCGTCTTTATCATACTGTTAAATTTTTTAGCCTGATATACATATCTCTAATAATTAAAGTTACTTTAACATTTGTTTGCTTAAGTGTATCTGGGAACCTTATACTAATGCTGTGAACACTGAACTGCAAGCAATTTCATAACGTTTGGCTGAAATGTTTTGCAATTTCAATATGCTCTACTTTAAGCCACACCTTAATCTGTATTTCTACAACATCCCATGAAAGCAACTTGTTTTTTTTTAATCAGTCTATCCAATAATCCAATGAAAGAAAGAAATTTGAATATAAAGGTGCAAAGCTATGCATCTGAAAAATAATTCCCTAAAAACACCATGATACTTTTGAAGAAAGTGAAGGTATACGATTTTAACGTCAAGTAATGTGCCACAATTATTCTGTGTGTGGATTGCTTGCATATTGCATAAACCATTTTCCTGCATGAGGCTAAAATTGACCATCATGAATTCATTTAAGAGATTGGCAATAACAGAGGTGTTTTGGGATCTTCTCAGCTGTTATGAATAGGTAAACAGCTAAAGAGCAGGTCAAAATGTTTCTTAGTGTTTTGTCTTAAATATTAGCATCACGTCAAGAAAAAAGAACTGAAGTGGGAATAGGCTCCTTGCTTTTGCTGGGCTAAAAAAGTTTTAGATCACATGTGTGACAACTACAAAAGGAGGGAACTTCATGTTTGCAGCACAATGTTTCCTTAAAGGAGATTAATGATAATATTGGAAAGAAAAGGATAAGCAGATTACTCACCACTAGCGGAATGGAACAAATCACTACGACCAAGGAAGTGGCAATGAGCAAGATGACCATCTGGATTTCTGCACCAGCCATGCGCCGGAAGCTCCTGCGCCGGCGAAAGTCTGACAGGCGGTTAGTGGCGTGGTCTGTCCCCAGGGAAGTGCGACGCATAAATTGCCTGTGCATGCGGATCAGGGCCGTGCACACCAAGATGTTGGAGACCACCGTGACCATAATGAGGAAGGAGCTGAAGCCAGCATACATGTACGAGAAAGCAGCATGGCTGGATATGTTCGTCTGCCAGTCTATGAAGCACCAGGTGTACGGGTACTGGAGCTTTGTCTTCCCCAAGCCCATGTTTGGCATGGCACAGAAGAGGACATTGGAAACGTAGATTGCGAAAAGAGTGAGGGCCGCCAGTTTCTTATCCACATAATGGCTGTAGAAGTAGGCATGGTTGATGGCCAGGTACCTCTCTATGGACATGGCGCAAATGATGCTGAGTCCGGACAGGCCAAAGAAGAGGAGGATGAAGCTGCTGTATTCACACAGGGGTTGGCCACCAGGCCATTCCTGTTTCAGATATGTAGCAATTGTCACCGGGCTGACCAGGCAAGTCCCCAAGAGGTCGGTGACAGCCAGTCCACAGACCAGCGTGTAGAAGGTGGTCTCTTTCTGCTCCTTCCTCGACTTGCAAAGAACCACGATGGCTACGAGGTTCCCCACCACTCCGAAAATGAACATGACCATGGGGATGGTCAGGGGTTTGCTGGTCTCAGCTCCTGTCCCATTGGAGGAGCTGTTGGTAACAGGGAGCATGGTGGGGTTCAACGCCATGGCAAAAAAGCCAAAAACAAAACGGAGAAGACCAAGCAAGAAAGCGTGGAGGAGAGGTGGATAAACTACAAGGGTTAAGGGTGCTAAAGTTCAGTTCGGAGAGGAAGGGAAACAAGAAGGGGGCAAACATAAGGGAAAGGGGAAAACCTGCATTTCAGAAGGAGAGAAGAAACGAGTTATTTCAGAAGCCCGGGGAGACAGTAGCCCCAATTCCTCAATAATAATAATAATAATAATTCTGCAGGTCAGGAAGAGGATCGCGGGTGGGTTTCCTGCCTGATTCTTTTGAGGTGTTCGACCTTCTACTCTTCCGATTAAAAACCGTACCTCTTTTGTCACGGCAGGGCTTCCCACCCGTCTTCTGGAAAAACTAGCGGTTGTTTCTTCGTTCTGTCAGATTCCGGAGCGAGGATGGCATCTGCGAGCAGATCAAGATTTCTTAGCCAGGGCTTCGCAAAGTTGGAAAGGTTCGAAAGTTTCGCGGACCCGCCGGTTTCGAAAGGCGCTGTCCCAGGTTCGCTGAAGGCGGCGGCAGCGGCGACTCCGCCACTCTCTTCTCCCTCCTCTCCGGCGGTCCGATCACAGCGCGGCGGCGTTGGCAGCAGAAGCCAGAGCGATACATCTCACTCCGAGACTCCCCATAGGAGAGGAGCTGGGAAACCGGGGGTGTGGGCGGGACGGACCGAGCGATCACCCGGAGATGCGGAGGATGGATGCCCCAAGTCAGCCCCACTTCCCTCATGCGCTACTCCCTCCGAGCGCGGCGCTTTGAACTCCTCTTCGGAGCGTTTGCCACTTCGGCTCCTTTCCAACGTCTCGGCCAGGGAGGCTCCGCCCACCCCATCCCCCCATTGGTCCAAGCGGGCCGAGAGAACTAGAGAGAGAGAGAGAGGCGCGGTTCGGAGGGGAAGGGCGCTCTGTGCGCGCGCGGGGAAAAGGGACTTTTCTTCCAGCCGGTGGGGCGCAAGAGTTGAGCGTGGCTGTCACTTCGGGAAGGGACGCGGCGGCTCTCTCTCTCTCTCTCTCTCTCTCTCTCTCTCTCTCTCCTCTCTCTCCTCTCCCTCTCCCTCCCTCCCTCTCTTTCTCTAAAAACCAGGACCTGGATGACTAATCTCCATAGACCAGGGGTCTTCAAACTTCACAGCTTTAAGACTTGTGGAGTTCAACTCCCAGAATTCCTGAGCTAACATGACTGGAGGAGGAATTCTAGGAATTGAAGTCCATAAGTCTTAAAGCTCTCAAGTATGAAGACCCCTGCCATAGACCAGGGGTCTCCAACCTTGCCTGGTGGACTTCAACTCCCAGAATTCTTCCTCCAATCATGTTAGCTCAGTAATTCTGGGAGTTGAACACCACAAGTCTTAAACTTGCCAAGTTTGAAGACCCCTGGTCTATGGAGATTCTCTCAGTCACCCAGGTCCTGATTATCCCAAAGGTGCTTTTTTCCCCAAGAGACAACTGGACTTTGTGGTTTTCCTTTGAAGATGTTTTGCTTCTCATCCAAGAAAGTCCAGTTGCCTCTTGAAAAAAGCACCTTTGGGACAACCAGGACCTGGATGACTGAGAGAAACTTGATTGCACCAAACTTGATTGCAGGAAATACGACTTCATCAACAGAGTGGTCAATGTCTGGAATACTCTACCTGGCTCTGTGGTTTCTTCCGCAAACCCCAAAAACTTTAACCTTGAACTGTCTACTATTGACCTCACCCTTTTCCTAAGAGGTCTGTAGGGGGCGTGCATAAGCGCACCAAACTGCCTACCGTCCCTATCCTATTGATTTTTTTTAATTCTTTTTTTTTCTTATTCATATCCATTTCATGTATTCATACCCATGTTTATACTTATACCTGTTATCTAATAATCACTTGACAAAATAAAATAAATTAAAAATAAAACTCCATAGACCAGGAGTCTCCAACCTTGGCAGCTTTAAGCCTGAGGACCTCAACTTCCAGAAAACAGGAAGAAAACCTGTTTGCCTCAAAAGTAAACGCCCTCAAGGGCACGATGCGGGGCTTAACTTTGGGGGAAATGGATTTTCTTCCTGGTTTGAAGCCGAATAAATCAGACCTGGGTGGTTGGGACCCTGGAAAACCATCATTTCCCAGGATAGGGACTCCAAACTGGGGGGTGGGGAGTGTGCAAGTGGAAGGAGAGATCGCTTCATTCTTGACTTGGTTTAGTCAAAATGCCAAAGCAGCGTTTCTCAACTTCACAACTTTTAAGATGTGTGGACTTCCAATTCACATAATTTCCCAGCTGGCATGGTGTTGAAAGTCTACTGCATCTTAAAAGTTGCCGAGGTTGAGAGAAACTGCATTAAAGTACAGGTAGTCCTTGACTTATGACCATAATTGAGCCCGATGTTTCTGTGGCTAAGCAAGACGTTTGTTTAAATGAGTTTTGCCCCATTTTGCGACCCTTCTTGCCATGGTTGTTAAGGCAACCACTGCGATGGTTAAGTTAGTGATACTGTTGTTAAGTGAATCTGGTTTCATCATTGACATCATTGGCTTGTAGGGGGGGGTCACGAAAGTTGATCACAAGACCCTGGGATACTGCAACCGTCATAAATATAAGTCAGTTGCCAAGAGGCTGAATTTTTACCATGGGGATGCTGCAGTGGTCAAAAGTGTGAAAAATAGGGAATTCTAATGTTTGGCCCACATAACAAAGTCTATGGTGAGGAGGAACAGAAAGGGTGATCAAATGCAACTCAACTTCAGTATTGATTTTTAAAAAACTGGTGGCTTCACTATCAATCTTTACATAATAACTGCTGTAATGATAGAGATTTTTGAAGATGTTAATAAATTGATCTGAGATTGATCTTCTACAGATGTTCCACAAGGAGATGAAGATCCCCCATAGAATATAAAATGTTATGCCTAACATTTAACCTTCAGCTTGCATCTTGAGGATTAATACACCTAACTGTTCAATCTTAGAGGCACTTGTTATAGAACATTTTTGCTGATATATTTTTTGCTAATGTATTCTTTTGGAACACAAATATTCAAAGAACGTTATCTGCCTGCAGATGGAAGATAGCAATAGCACTTAGACTTATATACCGCTTTACAGCCCTCTCTAAGCGGTTTACAGAGTCAGCATATTGCCCCCAACAGTTTGGGTCCTCATTTTACCGACCTTGGAAGGAGGGAAGGCTGAGGCAACCTTGAGCCTGGTGCGATTCAATCTGCCAAATTGCAGGCAGCTGGCTGCAGCAGAAGTAGCTTGCAGTACTGCACTCTAACCACTGTGCCACTGAGGCTCTAATAATGGTCATAAGTCAGTTTTTTCAGTGCTATTGTGACTTTGACTGGTCACTAAATGAACTGCTGTAAGTCAAGGATTACCTGTATAAAGAATGTGAAATTGATTATGTGCTATTTATTTGGTGGCCACTTTTAGCAACTATATTTTCTCCCTAACCTTTCAAGTCTTCCAACCATATGTCCATTTCCCCTTCAGCTGAGTCCACCTTACTTCTGATTGTCTTCTTTCCTTCCACCTTTCCCAACATTAAAGTCTTCTGCAGAGACAGGTCTTCCCACAATGTGTCTGAAGTAGAATAATTTGTGATTTGTGTGGAAACCCTGTATGAAAACCCAATAAGTTATTTATTTGTTTTCTTGGATGTCCACAGTATTCTCTGATGAGAAGTCTTCTCCAACAAAGTTCAAAAGTATGAATGCTGTTCCTGTTCTGCTTTTTTAAAGTTTAGGTTTCACTTTCAAAAAGTATCATAGAGAATATTGTGACTTGCATTATTCTGATATTTGTTGGTAAGAGATATATATATCACGTTTGAATATGTTTCCCAAGACCTTTGTGGCTGCTCTACCAAATGGTAGTCTGTGGCATTTTTCTTGACAGCTTGTTCTTCTTCTGTTGATGGTTGATCCCAAAAGGTGAAACTCTTCAACCCTTCAATAGCTTCACTGTCAGTTCTAAGACTTGTTGTTATGCCTGCTCTTGCCATTAGTTAAGATCTTCTTTAATCTTAGTTTCATTTTGAAGTCCTTGACCTTTATTAGTAGATTTTGCATCTTCAAAGGATTGGGCACTTGATAGTTCAACAAGTGGTGAGCACCTAGGATTTGCCTTAGTATGTTCTGTGAACCAAGCTATCATATTAACCATATATGGTTGCTTAGTAGTGATGTGTTGTTAAACCTGCATTTAATATTTAACATGTTGAGTGAGCCCAGGCACAGTGTGAGTGAAGAAAACTGTTTCATCCAGTTATTCACCAGGTGGTGGGGGCTGGGGATCAGGTCCAAGGTCAGAAGTGCCTTTAGAGAACTTTAGACCTTAAACTCAGAGATTACATCTGGACTAGAATTGGGGAATAAGCCCTATCTGTTGTAGGAAATGCAGAAAGAAACCAACAAATAAAACATCCATTCCAAATAAAGCATCTATTCCTACAAACGTCTGTGGAGATTCTCAGTCATCCAGGTCATGGTTGTCCCAAAACTGCTTTTTCAGGAGGCAACTGGACTTTCTTGATTTTTCTTTTGAAGATATTTTTCTTTTGAAAATGTTGTATGCCTACAAACATTTTTTTAAATATTAGAAGGAAAAATACTTCTTTTAGAAAGTTAGCACATTAAAAAATTTCCAATTCTTTTTGAAATAGCCTGTTCCAGTAATTCTCAATCTTTTCTTCACTGTGGACCGCCTTTAAAAGCCTTTTGTGGCCATGGACCACTGAGGTTTAACTCAAGATTTAAATTATAACATTTCTTCAAGTCTTTGAGGATCCCCTGTGATGACATTGTGCCTTCCCCAGGGGTCCGTGGACCACTAGACTAGTCTATTCCATCATTCCATCCAACAGTGCTGTCAAACTCCCGGCCTGCAGGCCAGATGTGTCACATGCTGGCCACGCCCATGCCCAGTTTAGTGAAGGGGGGAAAAGTCCAGATATGTCACGTGATGCCCCTGTAACCACATAAGTTTCATACCTCTGATATATAACATGGTTACTGGAGATACAGATTGAGTCTCTCTTAAACAAACATACACATGAGACTGAAGACAAAGGAAAGGAGGCCAGAAAAAAAGTAGAGGACATAGATGGGTTAAGGAAGGTGATTTTTAAGTAAGAGCTTTGATATCTGGAGAATAGATCTAGAGTGGTTTCAGACAGAGAGTTCCCATCCCTGTCAGTCAAAGGACATAGTGCAGTTCTGCTGCTTTTCCATCTTTCCTTATTATGGCAAGAAGACAAAAAAGCAAATGGACTAATGGGAAAACACAGGAGGATTACAAATGGGAGACTACAACAACTTGGCCTTCCCATAAAATTCTTTGAGTGAGACTGGACAATTGCACAGTAAAAACCTTGTCAGGACATACCTTAAACTTTTCCAAGAACATAGACCAAACGCCTACAGATATTTCTCCCTTGTTACTCATTAATTAAAAGTCATGTTTTCTTTTATGGCCGAATAGAAGAGATTCTTTGTCCATCATCCTATGTCTACTGTTTCACTTTAATTTGTGTGCTGTTTTCCCATGCACCAATGTTTTTTTCTTTCTTTCTGGAACCAACATTAAAATAATTTGTAGTAATAATATAGACACTCTTATATGAACTTGTTATGGTCATTTCATACAGAAAGCTGTGGACTGCAGCCAACTTTATCCTGTCTGTGTCTACATGAAACCAACACCCAGATTATAAAGGAGATGCAAGAGGATAAAGTGGTAATATTAAAATCTAGCTGCTCTGTTTCAGGCAACAGAAAGAGCATTTAATTTAGTGTTCCTTAATGAAGAAATTTCAAATATAAGCACTAAGCTTTATTTTTTCCCCTGACATACTAGTTTTCTTTATGCATGGAGATTTACAGTATCATTTGATTTATATCCCACCTTTACTGAGCACAAAATGATTATAAAGCATAAATAATGCTCCTGCCTCCTATAGGTGAAGTGAGGTGAGCTGAGAGATAATGACTGCTCCCAAATCACCCTAGAATTTATGGTTTCTTAGTTTCTAATCCTGAATCTTAACACCTACACCAAACTGGCTCTTCATTGGGAAATATTAGCTGCCCCTGATTTTATGGAGTTGGGCAACTCTAAATGTAATTAATTAATTAAGTGTCATTACCAGAGAAGAGGCCAGATCTCCTATAAGCTACAGGTATTAACAGTAATTGGGACTGGAATTTATCTTAACTATGGAATGAGGTGGTAAAGTATGATATCATGAGGCTGCCTCAATTAGTGGTGGCAATCCTGCAGTCCTTGTTGCTGTTAAGCAAGGATTGCGGGCCGTTAACTCTACCAGTGTTTCTTTAATGGTGCAGAATTGAGGAGTGGTCATCAAGTATCCTACTTTCCATCTCTATTCTGCTGTGCCATCAAGTCGGTTGCCACTGTTAGCAACTATATTTTCTCCCTAACCTTTCAAGTCTTCCAACCATGTGTCCGTTGCCCCTTCAACTGAGTCCTTGCTGCTGGTTGTCTTCTCTTTCCTTCCACCTTTCCCAACATTAAGAATAGAATAGAATAGAATAGAATAGAATAGAATAGAATACTTTATTGGCCAAGTGTGATTGGAAACACAAGGAATTTGTCTCAGTATACATAAAAGAAAAGATACATTTGTTAAGAATCAAGAATCATAACATACAACACTGATAGTCATAGGGTACAATCAGCAATCAGATCATACTAGGAAACAGTCAATATAAATCTTCTCAATCAATATAAATCTTCTCAGTCAATATACGTCTTCTCCAGACACATAGGTCTTTGCATAATGTGTCTGAAGTAGAACAATTTGTGCCTTGAGTGAAAACCCTGGGTTGATTTGTTCAATGAGTTATTTACTTGTTTTCTTGGCTGTCCACAGTATTCTCAGAAGTGAAGTCTTCTCGAACACCAAAGTTCAAAATTATCAATGCTGTTCCTGTTCTGCTTTTTTAAAGTTTAGATTGTATACATGAAAGGGTTAAAGTTGGAATAAGCAAAGGCCCTTCCCTTGGACTGTCTATGCTAATTGTTCACATTATTATTTCCAGTAGCTTTGGAAAGTTCCTTTATATATATGGATAATGCAGATCATGAGATGACATTTTTTTCAGATCATGGAACTTTTTTTTTGTTTAAATCTCAGAACTCCTGATCAAGAGCGGCAAATCAGCAATGTTGGAAAATTAGCAATAAAACAAAAAATAAACTTTTCATTGCCTACCCAAAAATTAACACTTCCAATGTACAAGACTTGAATTTCACAATTATTTGGGAAGTGAATGCTTTAGCCAAACAAATCAAGATTGAACGACTGGGTGTAATTGCTTTTTCTTAACTCATCATTCAATATTTGGAACAATTGATGCTCCTTGTCAGCAGAGATCATCTTTCTTGTAGATGTTTGCTTTTTAATGGCTGTCAGGTTCTGTCACAAAGATAGGTTGTTGCAAACAGCATAAAAGATACAGACAGTCCTCAACTTAAAACCATTCATTTAGTGACCATTTGAAGTTACAGTGATACTGAAAAGGGGGACTTAAAACTGGTTTTCAAATGTACAACCATTGTAGCATCCGCATGATCATGTGATCAAAATTCGGGCACTTGTCAACTGGCATGTCTTTATGACAGTTGTACCACCCTGGGGTCACGTGAGTATCTTTTGAAACCTTCCCAGTTGGCTTTTGACAAGCAAAATCAATGGGTGGGGAAGCCAGGTTCACTTAATGACCGCATGATTCACTTAATAACTGTGGCAAGAAAGATCATAAAATGGGGCAAAACTCGCTTAACAACTGTCTTGCTTGGCATTGGAATTTTGGAGCTCAGTTGTGGTCATAAATCAAGGCATACCTGCATTGACTGTCAGTCTCAAGGTGTTGCTTAAAAAACTCTATTCAGAAACTCACAGGAAATAACGTTACTTGCAATATGAAAATTTGTTGAAATCTCTTCAGCTGTTCCTTAGCCTTTAAAGGCAATTCAGATGCAACTCAGTGAGACTTATGCCTAAGCAAGGTGTGCATTGGATGCCACTTTGATGATTAAGCAGACATTGTGGGGACACACAGGATGCATGTACACAAATCCAGTCTGCAACGTGTAACATGAAAAGGGAGGAACTTCCTGGAATTGCTCTTATGCTACTAAGCAAGTCAGAAACTTGCGCCAGATTTCTAACTGCCTAAGCTTTTAGCTCCCTCAGCTATCATGGCCTGCTTAATGCCTAGAGAACTATCAATCAGAAGTTGGGGACAGGCAGAAATTTGCCTTGTATCCTTGTGCTTGTGACGAGATTCAAGGGTAGTGGTGAGATTCAAATAATTTAACAACCGGTTCTCTGCCATAATGATTTCTTCCAACAACCAGTTCACCAAACTGCTCAGAAAATTAACAACCAGTTCTCCCAAAGTACAAACTGGATGGATCCCTCCACTGCTCAAGGGACAGGCAGCTTAACACAGGTGATACAAACGCTGATGATGTCCCATCATGGATAAAGGAAGAAATGTCCCATCATGGATAAAGCCTAAGGGTTGGATTTTTTTTCTCCCTAGCACCTTGTAGAATCCAGTTTAATTCTCCCCAGGTTTCCACAGAATCTCCTTTGAACAACCAGAGTGTAAATTGTTGTCATTAAATCCTTTGTCCTTTTTAAAAATATTTTGTATCTTGTGCCTGTTTCTCTCTAGTGTACCCTGCTTTTATCTACCTCTCTCCCAGTGAAATTTGCTGATGTTTGTGAAATAAATATCTAGATATAATATTTTGCTAACTGAACTGAATGCCATACATGCTTGCTCTGACCTGGATTTAAAGACTTACTAGGAGAATGCTGGGTGCAAACTAAACTGGAAATCTCTCGCAGGTCATTTCCAATAGGGACATTTTTTGTGGCTGATCTTGGATTAGGGCCTGGTTACTTGAGGGATAACCTTTCTCTCATAGTATCTTCCCAGCTGATTCAGTCTTACTCTTGGACTCTCTTAATTAAGCAATGGGACTCTATTGTTCAGAAGAGCTATGGGCATGGTTCTTCACCCTGGTCTTCACTAAAGGAAGGAGAGGGAAATCCATTGCTTCATCACTCTCTCCATCTTTATGTTTTAATATGAGACTCTATGCAGCATAGGGTTGAACTGTGGAGTATTTGTGTTCTCTGTGCTTGATTGTTTGCTTGCAGATATTTATTACCTCTCTAGGTTGCTGAAGATACTCATTAAAATAATGAAATGTCTGCAGGTGTACAATCAAGCTCAGAGAGCACCAAATGTTCATTTTTTTATGTTTTATTGATTTTATGGTAATTTCCTTGTTTGATTGTTGTGGGCCTCCTTGAATTGTTGAGAGTTAAGCACCAGACAATTCTAATTAATAATAATAATAATAAACAGCTTAAAAATACCTAAGCAGGGTCAGACCTAATTAGGATTTCAGTTGGTCATTGATTAAACTGGGAAATCAAAAAACACATTGGAAGAAACCAGGCCAAACTACGTCCATGTGGTTGCCAAGACAATGACATGGAGGGTAGTCATCAGAAGACTAGCTGGATTCAAATAAATCCTTAATTCCCAAATCTTCAAAGGGTGTACTCAAATACTATTTTCTGGGCTAATGGCGAAGAAAACGAAGTGGATGCGTTCATGTTGAGCTCAGCTGAAGGAAACCAATTATTCTGTATGTTGCTGCCCAATATGACACTGAGCTCCTACAATCTGTGAAGTCCTTGAAATGTCTGGCACAACAGAAATCTTTTATTTTTCAAATAGAAAAATTTTTAACAATCCATTTGCCACAAGATTCCACATGGAGTTTTTGTTTTTCTTGAGCATGATTTGAGCAACATGAGTCCATTGTAAATTATGAAGGTTAATGGAGTTTGAGTTGCATAAAAAATGTCTATGTATAGTGCTCCAGCTACGAAGGCATCACACGTGCTCTGTTTGATTTTTAGCTATACCTTGTGGTAAGGGCTGGCTGCTGAAGTCCTTTTCTAGAATCTAAGACATATTGGAACAATCATAACAAACTCATATTTTTGTATCCAAAAGAAGATATATTATTTTATTGACTAAGAGAGAAGAAAAGTTATCAGGTTGATAAAGATCTTTTTCTCTTTCTCTTTCTTTTCCTTCCTTCCTTCCTTCCTTCCTTCCTTCCTTCCTTCCTTCCTTCCTTCTTCCTTCCTCATTGACAAAATTACCATCAAGTCAGTTGCAAAATGCTGCTTTGCGTGGAACAATTTATATCCTGTGATGACACTTTTAACACCCTCAAACAATAACATCTGCCTATCTCAGAACTTGGGGAAGCACTTTACAGACGAATAAAAATGCCAAATTCAGTTTTAACTTCTAGCTAACTGTGCAACTAACCATAAAACCACATGACTATTGTTACTACCATTATATTGTGCCTGATGAAAATCCAAAGTTTACAACTTGGCATCATCTTTTCAAAGAATCAAGAAGCAGGTGATATGCAAGTTTCAGGACTAGAATAATTTTTATATTAAAATAATTAGGAACCAAATCAGATTTGTTTCTAACTTGTTTAACAGGGCCCCCAAAGACTGCCATTTTATTTAGAAATCTGCCCTTACAAACAGTAAGCTTGATGAAAATGGCCACAGAAAAATTATACCAGAGTTCTCAATGCCAAATCTACCACATCACCGTAGACTATTGCTAAAAATTAGAGTATTAGGATAAGGGAAGGATGAAAAGTGACCTTTGTACATGAGTCTGACCTCATGACCTCCTTACAGTACTGTCTTGATTGAAATCACAGGACCATTGCCAGGAAAAACACAATAATTTAGCAATAATTATAATTACCTCTATCATAACTATAATTTTCATACTTAATGAAGGGAGGATCTCTCTCTGCTGATACTAAGCAACATTGCTCTTTATTATTATTATTATTTATTTCAGATGTTCTACTACAGACAAAGCATTAAACCTAATCAATAGGCTAATCCTCACAAGCTTCTAACCACAGGGCAAAAATTATTTTCAAGAATATGATCTGGGACATTGCCTTTGTCTCATCCCAGCCGCCATTAGAGGCAATTTAAATATCAACCTTTTCTAGTTTTTGAGAACTGTTTTTCTCTGTTTTCCCAACAGAATTTCAGCTTGGACATGAACTATAATGATTTCTTGATGAAATGGTTAATCTTGGCAACTTGAAAATGTTTGCTGTGGAATTCTGGAAGTTGAAGTCTGTACATCTTTGTTATGTATGCAGAGTTTAAAATGACTGGTTATTGTTGTAAAGTGTTTGAATTCATTGCTTGTAAAAGTGCGGGAAAACCCTGCACTCTGATTGGCTGGCAGCCACGGCAGCCGGCTATAAATAGCTGCTGTGGCTGAGCCGTTCGGGTCCGTTCTGAGCTGAAGTCACAATAAACTTTGAGCTGAAGCACTCCATGTCCTGCCTCTCTATGCGAACTTAACAATCTTCAAGTTGAGAAACATTGGATTAAAAGGTTGAAAGCTATCTTCAGTGGTTTCACTGTCAGTTTGAAAACTAATTGCTGTAGCTCTTGTTATTAACTCGATCTTTATATGTAATTTCAGTTCCATTTTCTCATTGGGTTCCTTGGTTTTTAGTACTAAAGATTGCAGATAGCATTTTTAACTATCAGAATGGTGTTATTTTTGAAAGAGTAGCTTGCTTAATATCGTATAGTATTGCAAGCTTGCACAATTCATATTCATAATTTATTCATTTAATTATTTATCTATTAATCACATATATATGGCCTCCCATCTCACAAAAGTGACTCTGGATGGCATACAATTTCATTTCACCAATAAATTCTACAGCTATTTACTTAAGCCATGTTGAATTGGGTGGGAAACAGATAGTCCTTGACTTACAACCATTCATTTAACAGTTGTTCAAAGTTACAACAGCATTGAAAAAAGTGACTTACAACCTGTCCTCACACTTACAACTTTCACAGCATTCCCATAATAATCATGTGATCAAAACATAAGCTCTTGGCGATTATCCATATATTTATGACACTTGAAGCACTGCAGGAACATGTCCTAGTTAGTTCCTAGTCAGTTTCTGATATGCAAAGTCAATGGGGGAAGCTGGATTCATTTAATGACCATGTGATTCACTTAACAACCATGGCAAAAAGGTTGTGAAATGGAGTGCGACTCACTTAATAATCGCCTTGCTTAGCAACAGAAATTCTGTTCACTTCAGTTATGGTTGTAAGTTGAGGCCTGTCTGTAGTATTTCCTCCCACTTTGTGGAGGAGTGTCTGGGAAGCAGCTCTGTCTCTCTCTGAGGGCACCTTGTGCTGCAGAAGGGTATCCTTCTAGGAGTGCATTCCTGGCAATTAATGAAGGAAGGAAGGGTGGGTGGGAGAATATCCACATACCTTTACAAGAAAAGATGGGCATGTGAAAACAATGGCTGACTGTTGTTTCCTGAGCCAAAAAGGTGATCTCAGTGTTCTAAAAATTGAGAAGATGTCCTGCATCCAAGAAATCGCTGCCCATGGGCAAAAATAATACAAAGCCCTTAGCAATCCACTTTGGTGGTTCTTGCTGCTCTGGGGAGATGAACTTCCTATCGTACGATCAGCTGGCAGAGGCCCAGGAATATTGTGTATCAAAATGTGCTGCTAAAACACATGAAGGGTGTGTTTTCTCAGGGAACCAAAACTGAGAAATATGTCAGAATGAAGGACAAGCACCAATGACAGTCAGGAAAACCAGCGCCAAGTCCTTGTAATGGGGGAGGGCTACATTTGCTCTCAATCTGTGCATAGACTATTGGTGGTTACTATGAGTTTTGGATTAAGCTCTGGTGAGAACTCAGCCCATGGCAGCCTATTCCATCACCATGTTTAGACAAGTAAGAGTTTACTGTGATACGTGAACCAACAAATAGGTTGGCATAATTAAATAATTAAATAAGAAGAATGAAAGGCAACTGAACAATATAATGCACCATTATTCTAGCATAATGATACAGTAGCTGCATGGCTCTTGTAATTCATCAGCAGTAATTCAGCATTATTGTAGTGTAATGATAAAACCACCTCCTTGCCCAGTGGAGCAGCTATCTGCAAAGACCACAGAATGAATGGGGTTGTGCCTGGAGGTATTTTTCTTGGCACCTATCAGGCTTCCTGTCACCTGAGCTTTTGGTATCAAAAGCATACATTTTAATTTTAAAAAATGGGAACCTGCCATACTGCAAAGCACAGTACTAGCCTGTAGCATCTTATCTGATTCTAAGAACATCCATGGGAATCCAATGGGAAACTTGGTCTTTTTTTAGAATAAGGCAATAATGAGAATTTAATTCAGAGCTTAGTTTAGAAAGTTGTCTACCAGCTCAGAGAAACAACAAAAGTAAACAAGGATGGAAGTGAGGCCCTGACTTGCAGGAAAGGGGCAAGTAGCATTCAAGCTTAAGATTAGCTTTTCCCAGGGCAACTATTTTTTGAATGAGCACGTTCTCCCCTTTCCTCAGCAGCCATTTTGCAGAAATGCCTAAGCATGTTCTCTTTTCCAGTAGCAAAAAATGTTGCAGTAGATTAACATACTATGGTTGGGCTTATACAACATGCTAAATCCAGGCAAACTGAGTGAGCATAGTTGCGTTCAAAAAGCATACTGTGCCTAAATAAACCATGATGGCCTGAATCCAATACAATCAATCAGTTCATATGAACATCAGGTAATCCACAAAGAAAATGTCATTCTGGGCACAGGTTTTAAAGAAGAAGATGATACCCTGCCAATAATCTACTGAAGCCAGGAAGTAGTCCAGATAACAATGATCTTTAAAAGAGCCTATCTCTGCACCTCTCATTAACAGGAATGGCTATGTTGCAAATTAGTGCAAAGGTATGCATTATTGTACAATCCAATTCAGAACTCTCTGAAATTTCTACTCTTTTGAAGTAAATGTTGAAATCTCATCAGATTGAATAAGAACTGGCAGGAAATGAAGGGGAAATTTCCTGAACATTGGGCGGTATGTAACAAAATGAAATTCAGCGGTGAAAAAAGTAAGGTTGTACATTTTGTTAAGTTTGCATGAAGAGACAGATGCGGAGTGCTTCAAGCTCTTTGTTTATTAGTGACTACAGCTCAGAACGAACCCACTTTGGCTGGGCTGCGGCTGCTACTTATAGCCAGCTATAAGTTGACAGCCAATCAGAGTGCAGGGTTTTCCCACACTTTTTAAACCAATCATTTCTTACATTTTACAAGAACAGTTCAAACTAAACCAATGATTTTAAACCTGCATACATAACACATTTAGGCCAGAAAAACAAAATGCACAGGTACAGTATACAGTAGAATCTCTGTTCCATAACTTTGGCGATGTCTTCGTCTTCTAATGTTTCGTCTTCAGGAGTTTCTGGCTCAGGGGTTGTGCCTGATTGCCACCCGAGTATGTGTTTGTGACCAGATTAAAAAATTTTGTGAATTTTTTGGTCAGAACCCAATTTGATCATGGTCAGAAGCATTCGTGACCAGGGGTTCTACTGTATGTGGTACCTCGCTCAATAGTAGTAACTGTGAGAGGCATCTTGGAGTACTAGTGGACAATCATTTAAATAGGAGCCAGCAGTGTGCTGCAGCTGCCAGAAAAACCAACACAGTTCTAGGCTGCATAAACAGACAGATAGAATCAAAATCATGTGAAGTGTTAATACCACTTTATAATGCTTTGGTAAGGCCACGCTTGGAATATTGCATGCAGTGTTGGTTACCACCAGGTAAAAAAGATGTTGAGACTCTAGATAGAGTGCAGAGAAGAGCAACGCAGATGATTAGGGGACTGAAGGCTAAAATATATAAAGAACGGTTCCTGGAATTGGGTATATCTAGTTTGATGAAAAGAAGGACTAGGGGTGACATGATAGCAGTGTTCCAATATTTCAGGGGCTGCCACAAGAAGAGGGAGTCAAGCTATTCTCCAAAGCACCTGAGGGCAGGAAAAGAAGCAATGGGTGGAAACTAATCAAGGAGAGAAGCAACCTAGAACTAAGGAGAAATTTCCTGACAGAACAATTAATCAGTGGAACAACTTGCCTCCAGAAGTTGTAAATTCTCCAACACTGGAAATTTTAAAGAAAAGATTGGATAGCCATTTGTCTGAAATGCTATAGGGTTTCCTGCCTAAGCAGGGGGTTGGACTAGAAGACCTCCAAGGTCCCTCCCAACTATTCTATTCTATTCTATTCTATTCTATTCTATTCTATTCTATTCTATTCTATTCTATTCTATTTTCACCTAACATTGTGCACTTCTGATTGTAGCAAAAGGCATTCTGTTCAAAGGTGAAAATTAGGCTTCTGAAGAAATGTTGAAATCTGATCAGATTATTGTTCGTTCAAGGACAAACTATTTTACTCTTTATGGATCTTAGAACTATTGTGGTTTTCCAGTAAATGATTCATACAAAAGCTAGTGAATTCTTGCATTCTGTAGAATTTCATATCTTATTTCCTGTGTTCTTTGTAACACAAGTTATTGATTTAGCTCGTAGGAAGAAAACAACAGACTCATTGGGTCTGATTGAAGCATACTAGATATCTAGTGTGGCATTTTATATTTAATATTATCTGGTCAGATTTCTTCTGGGAATATTTCAGTCTTGGATGATGTCAACCCCATCTCACTGCTTTGTTTCCAACATCAGAACTTTACTGCTTTGGAAAGTGTATTTTTCATTTCATTAGCACTATCACAGGGGTGTCAAACTCACATCGTCAGTGGCATCATGATGCACTATCATAGCATAAATGGATTGGAGCTTGCAATATCTTTATAATGTTTATCTAAACTGGTGGACATTACACCAAGTTTGCAGTAGTGCATTCCAGAAACTGATTGCAATAGCCAGTATTCTTGAATGCATTGAATTTACTCTGCTTAAGGTTGGTCACTGGCAGAGCTGCCCTGCATGAGTAAACAGAAGCCACTGATAGAAAAAGGGAGGGAAGAAATATAACATTATTACTAGCTAGCTAGTTGTATTAGCTGGTAGAAGAAATCTAAAACTATTACTAACTGGGTTCACACTATACCTTTAACCAGGGCAGTTGAAGGTGTACTAACTGCATTTGCACAACATACTAAACCTAAATTTATCTTTTAACTGTGATTATATTATATATTTTTTAAATTGTAGCTTAGCATGTTGCCTCAATCATGTAGACAGACAGACAGACAGACAGACAGACAGACAGACAGACAGACAGACAGTTGATAGATAGATAGATGCGGTGCAGCAGTGGTTAGAGTGCAGTACTGCAGGCTACTTCTGCTGACTGTCGGCTGCCTGCAATTTGGCAGTTCAAATCTTACCAGTCTCAAGGTTGACTCAGCCTTCCATCCTTCCTAGGTGGGTAAAATAATTGTTGGGGGCAATATGCTGACTCTGTAAACTGCTTAGAGAGGGCTGTGAAGCACTGTGAAGTGGTATATAAGTCTAAGTGCTATTGCTATTATACTGCAGAGACCCAGAATATTCTTATTTTAGGAACCAGGGTAAATACGTTGTGTAAATCCAGTCATTCTGTAATTTACAAAAAAAAAAGCTTCTCAATTTTGGCATCCTTTTGAATGTATCCTATTGGACCCAATATTTTTATAATATAGGAGACCAGTGGTCTTTTAAGTATCTAACAATTTTGACATGTTATTTGGTGTTGTGCCTCTGCAACCTTGTGAGTCACCCACCTTTTACCAAGTAAATGAAAGTAGCTATAACTGTGTTTACCCAGGGCAGAAGCTAGGAGGAGAGAATAAACAAACAGTGCAAAAGAGGAGTGTTTTTATAATCATAACAAGCAAAAGTTAGAAGGAGCATGCAAATAGGAACCTGCTTCACATGCTAAACCATATATAACAAGGTATATGAAATTTGGCACGTATGTTCCTCTTGGCTTCTAGGTGCTTACTAAGAAAGGATTTTTCAAAATGACCATCAGATCATTAGTATTTGGTATATTATTATTAACACGCTCTGATGCTAAGGAGTTCTACTCCCCCTCCCCACCTGAAAAGAAATCTGTTCCAAATGCAAAACACAAGCAGAGAAGAGGAGTTTCAGTTTCAATTTTACAGCAGCAACCAGCTTTAGTACAGAACAGTTGAGCTAAGCCATCCCAGGCTCCTTGCTGTCTCCTTCTTGCTCATACAGCAAATACTGCTTCAGTTTCCAAACAGCCCTCAACTCTCATACACTGACAGGACGCTAGCCAGATGAATACCGATGGATGCTGGTAGGCAGAGGCACAATTTCTTTTCCTTCTTTTCCTCCCCAAAAACTAAGCCCGATCACATAGTTTCGTAGCGAAGCACAGGTATCAAGCTAGTAGCCTATAAAAATGGCTACTTCCATGGCTTGTTCCATGTCTGTTCAATAAATCACATTTAAAACAAATCATAGCTTTGTGTTATATGTAAGAAAAGCTATAGTATTGAAACCAAATACTTATTTTGGGTAAAACTAGCTTGCCTTTGTTGTTTCTGTTATGTAAAGAACTAAGTATCTCTGGTTCCACTATAATAGGAAACATCAGCATTTTTATTAGCAAACTTCAGCAAATGTACGGTACAATGAAACATTTTTTATTTCTACTTGGAAAAACCACAAGAAAGCATTTGTGTTGTTATAATGTGCATAGGTTACTTTATGAAAGTTATTTTGTTTTCCATAAAAGGTTGTTCTTAAATAAAAAGGGCCCACCTGGAAAAAGATATGCATGTAAAAAAAATCAGCAAAAAAACCTTTAGATAAATACATTTATATACAGTATTTCAAGCTACAGTCCTTGCTGTTCAAAAATAGCTTATTAAAATTGTTTTACTGGATATATGTTTTACTGGACAATTTCCTGCTATGACTTAAGATGATTATTTTATACTGACTGTATACATGTTAAAATCTGAACTTTGATTCTTCGGCAATGTCTTCAGTCCTATCTACTCCCAACGCAAACTTGCCCTGGGCATGTCTTTTTTGTCTTCTGCTGGGTCTTCATGGTACATTCATCATGTCCACAACCCACAAATGGAACAGGCTTAAATAATCCTTCGCTATACAATGGTTGAAGTAGCATTTTCCCTTATTTCAACACAGAACAAGGACAGGCTCAGGGTGTGTAAAATCTATTAGGCTTTGTCACCTATTTACCTTGGAGAGAAATCAGATGACTGGCAGGAACTAGGAATAGAAGAAATAGAGGCAAGATAGTGATCAGCATAGAATACCTTAGTGGGACTCAAATTTTTTTTACTACCGGTTCTGTGGGCATGGCTTGGTGGGCGTGGCAGGGAAAGAATACTGTAAAATCTCCAGTCAGAGGTGGTATTTGCCGGTTCTCCGAACTACTCAAAATTTCCGCTACTGGTTCTCCAGAACTGGTCAGAACCTGCTGAATACCACCTCTGATAGAATAGCAAATTTAAGATAGTATAAATTTAAGGTATTAAGATAGCTAAGATATCCTTTACTGTCATTTTTATTCTGAGCACAATGACACACATTAAAAAATGAAATTCTGTTGCCTGTTCTCAAATACACACCCCCTATACATAATACACATGGGAGTTGAAGTCCACAAGTCTTAAAGTTGCTAAGGTTGGAGACCTGTAACTATATCTATATCTATATCTATATCTATATCTATATCTATATCTATATCTGTTTTTGTAGATTTTCACGGGTAAAGGTATGTAGGTCTTGGTGTATTCGGGTCTTGTCCCATGTAAGATTGAGAATACCTTGGCGACGTTTTGACGAGATCCCACTCGCCATCTTCAGGCTGGTGTCTTCGGCTTTGTGCTTCTGCCAGCAGATGGCGAATGGGATCTCGTTGAAACATCGCCAAGGTATTCTCAATCTTACACGGGACAAGACCCGAATACACCAAGACCTACATATATATGTTGTGGCCCCGCCTCCTGAGCCTGTGCTGACAGAGGAAGAGGACCTGGATGATGAAGAGGCATCATCATCATCATCATCATCATCATCATCATCATCATCATTTTAACCATTGTCTATCCACTGCCATGCATGCAGCCTCCCTGGGATCCATTTTTGCTGACAGAGGACTGCAGAAGACTGTTACGGCCAAAAAGGGAGCCTGGTGGGCCATGTGCATCCCTCCTGAGCTCCATTTTCATTGGCAGAGGCACCGCGGGCCAGTCCTTCGCTGTTTCCAGAGTGGCCCCACAGGCCAGATCTAAGCCCTCCTTCCCTGTGGGCCGGATCCTTGAGTTTGAAACCCTAGTCAATGGTATCAAAAGCTCCTGAAAGATTGAAGCACACAAGGATAGATGCATGACATCTGTCCTGGCTCCACAACAGGTCAACTATATTTGCAAACAAAGCTGTCTCCATACTAAATCCTGAGCTGAAATACAACTGAAATAAGTCTAGGTAATAAGTTCTCATCAACTGCAGATGGACCATTTTCTGATCAACCTTCTCTAAAAAGGTAAGAAAATGGGGAAGATCTGTGGTCCTGAGTGTTTTGAGCAGGATGGTGAAGTTTTTTCTTCTTCTTTCTTTCCTGCCTTCTTTCTTTTCAACAAGAACAACATCTTTTGTCGAAAAAAAGATCTGGTTGATGTCTGTGAAATTACAATCAAGAAGGCAGAATTAATTTGCAAAATCAGGAACCTCTGGAATATGATGCCTGAGCATCAGCTGTGTTCTTTGGTAGTCTCCCTTTTTTATTTCAGTTATATCTAATTTTAAAATTAACATAAGTTTTAGACATTGTCCCTTTTCTACCTGTTTCTGACATTTAGATAAAGGTAAAGGTTCCCCTCGCACATGCGTGCTAACAATAGCAATAGCACTTAGACTTATATACCGCTTTACAGTGCTTTACAGCCCTCTCTAAGCAGTTTACAGAGTCAGCATATTGCCCCCAACTATCTGGGTCCTCATTTTACCCACCTCAGAAGGAAGGAAGGCTGAGTCAAGCTTGAGCTAGTGAGATTCAAACTGCCAAATTGTAGGCAGCTGGCTGTCACAGACTCTAACCACTGCGCCACCGGGGCTCGTTGCATGATGGAGCAGTGCTGAAGGTTGGGATTACTTTAATCAGAAATGAGGTGTTAGGTTAACACTGCACAACATCTTCAACAAAACAAGTGACCAGACACATGATATTATGTCTCAGTTCAAGAACTTGAAGTTGTCTTAAATCCACCACATTCCAGTTTAACCAGTTTGTGGATCAAGCTGAGAACAACTTCCCTGGAAACCTTTGACTTTAACGCTCTAATCGTATTCTTTTTAGAGTCTAGCCATGTATCTCAACAGCTTTAGAAATATGTTTTTGTGTGTGCCAATGTTAGAACATTTTAAGAAAACAAAAGCTGGATTTGGTATAGATTCTACTCAAGTAACCCAATTGCCTGATTAGTCTTCTTCTTGGATGGGCTTGGTGGAATCGTTTGTTACCACTGATTCCCTCCTGCAGCACACAAGGCACTTCTCAGCCAAGCTCTTCTGGTGTTCCATTCTGTCAATATCCCATGTTTTCCAAACATGGCTTCTACAATTGTCTGTTGTATATTTTTCCAAGGTGATCAGATTTGTGTACAAGTAATTGAAATCTTAGACATTAAATTTGTGCAAGCAGAGATCTGAAACTGTGAACAGTCATAATTTCTATACAACTGGACATCTACAAATATCTATCTATTATCTTTCTATTTTCTTTCTTTCTTTTTTCTCACCTTCCTTCCTCCCTCCCTCCCCCTTTCTTTCTTTCCTTCTTTCTTTCTTTCTTTCTTTCTTTCTTTCTTTCTTTCTTTCTTTCTTTCTTTCCGTCTTTCCATCTTTCTCTCTTTGGATGATACTCCTTGGATTTATTTATTCATCACTGCCCATCTCATTCACAGAGTGACAAATTTAACCATCATCTGTGAAGGCCTTTCTTTGGTTTTCACCATATTTAGTGATAAAGAGTCCTCAAGATAATACCATTGTACATTTTGGCAGGTTACTACCCATAATAAGCAGTAGCATTTCTATCTATTGTTAGGTGACCCTTTTTTTTAAAGGACAAATCTGAAAAAGGGTCAGATCTGAAAGAGGTTTGTAAGGGTAAAATTTTTAATTGTTGATGTTTATGATTTTGCTTTACAGGTGAAACTCAAAAAATTAGAATATCGTGAAAAAGTCCATTTATTTCAGTAATGCAACTTAAAAGGTGAAACTAATATATGAGGTAGACTCATTACATGCAAAGCAATATAGTTCAAGCCATGATTTGTCATAATTGTGATGATTATGGCTTACAGCTCATAATTGTGATGATTATGGCTTACAGATTATGGCAGCTTTCTTAAATAAAGGGCTATTCTTTGTAATACAGATCTTTATCTAAATTTAACTTTACAAACTTTATGGAGTTAAGTTAAATGACTGCAGTGAACCTTGATGAGCTTCTCAGAGGCAAGAATCTTTGCTTTATTGAGGTGCAGGCACAAGACAGATAGTCCTTGACTTACGACCACAAAAGAGCCCAAAATTTATGTTGTTAAGTTAGAATTTGTTAAGTGAGTTTGGCCCCATTTTACGTCATTTCTTGCCACAATTGTACATGAATCACTGCAGTTGATAAATTAGCAATCTGGTTGTTAAGTGAATCTGGCTTCCTCATTGACTTTGCTTGTCAGAAGGTTGCAAAAGTGATCACATGACACTACCCCAGGTACATTCCAATGGTCATAAGTATGAACCAGTTGCCAAGCATCTGAATTTTGATTACATGATCATGGGAATGCTGAAAATGTTGTAACTGTGAAAAACAGTCATCAATCACTTTTTTCAGTGCCATTGTAACTTTGAACGGTCACTAAATGAACCTTTGTAAGTCAAGGAAACTTAAAATCAATGCAGGACCTCCAAAAGCAAGGGATACATATAGATTGGTGGGCATTTCTTTAGTTACAAAATAGGTATTAAAAAGATAGAAAAGATTTTGCATCTGAAACCACAACAATTGGATAAAATACTAACAGATCCAGACAAACAAAAAATTACAAAAATTTATAAGTATCTGCTGGAGGTAGAATTGGAGGAAGAGATTATTAAGGGATACATGATAGCCTGGACGCAAAATATTGGCCATAATGTAAATTTGACAGAATGGGAAAGTATTTGGAACCAAAATTATAAATTAACGAAATCAGCTGCATTATAAAGAGAACAGCTATAAGATGGTTTATAGATGGTACTTGCCCCTTTGAGATTGAAAATGTATCCCAACATGAGTCCGGCATATTGGAAGTGCAAAAAGAAAGAAGGTACATTCTATCACATGTGGTGGTCCTGCCCAGAGACTCAAAAATATTGGCTAAAAATTAAAAATGGCTGCAAGAGATCACTAACGAACAAATAGAATTAGAACCGAATTATTCTTACTGGGGATATGTAAAAGAAATATGGGAGAAATACAAAATATATAGTATTACATATTTTAACGGTAGCTAGAATTGCTTATGCCCAGTGTTGGAAACATACATGTATACCACCAGATGAACTGATTATCCAAAAATAATGTCTTGTGCCGAGATGGATAAATTAACTCTGATGTTACAAGAAAAGGAGGAGTCCGCGATTATAGGATAGAAAAATGGTATGACTGGATTGAGCTAAGATAGATGGATGATGAAAAATTAATGATAAGCAACATATAGGTTAAATGCTTACATTCGCATAAATTGTATATATTTGTAAATAATGCACAAAATAGTAGTATAAGATGAATGCCAGAAACTGTTAATGTCAAGATATTTACACTTTTGTTTGTTTTTAAAGTTATAAAAGATTAATAAAGTTTATTAAAAAGAGATCTGCTGGTTCAGAAAAGTAGCTGCCTGGGCAGAGCCAAGTTGTGAAACTGTTTTAGTTGTTTTCTGGAAGACGAACTAGATGCTCTCTCCATCTCTGCTGACTCATTGTGAGGCCCAGATGTTTTGCTATAAATAAATACAATGCTAAAGGCTGGTCCTTTCAACTTCCTTTACTTTTTAAGTTAAAAGAAAACTTTAAATTACAATTAGAGCTAGAGTTAGTGTTAATTAGGGTTAGTTAGGTAGAGATAGAGGCACAGATAGAGTTTGAGGTCAAGATTGAGGTCGAGATAAAGATGGAGATGGTAGAAATAGAGGTGATAGAGATAATAAGGAAAAGTTATAGGGATAGAGAGAAAGAGATAGAAATATAGAGACAGAGATGAGAAAGAGCTAGAGATGAGATAGAGACAGATAAGACAGACAGACACATACACATACGCACACAGAGAGAGAGAGAGAGATTGAATTTGGCCTGGATCTTTAAACATATATCTATTTCACAGAGTCATTCAATAAATTGCAATGCCAAGCTGTGTCAGATCAAAACAGATTTATTTGATAGAACAGAACAATCAATAAATATATTATTAGTAAATATCTACAGAGTCTTTTCTTCTTTCATTCCTTTTAAATAGTCCTTCAAGGAATTAGAAGTCACTATGAGAGATTCACAGTTCTTCCTCTCATAACCTCTTCTTAGATATAGCTAAGCCTCTTTAGAAAGTCCCTTTCTCTTTAGGTTATAGATCTTCTCTCAGATCCCTTTGCTATATCGTCTCATACACAGACCTCAGTCTGTCAGATCCCAATATCTCCTCAGAGTCTTGGATCTTCTCAGTATCTCCGATCTCCTCAGACAAAAATGAGTCTCCACAGAATCTCCTCAGAGAAAATGACAGTTGACAGCCCCTTTATACTCAGGGCATGTCCTACAGTATCACAGTGGGGTGCTCAATGCCACCTTGTCATTGGTGGGTTTGATCACCCCATCAAACTCCACTAATTTGTAAACTGCATAGTAGCTCCAGAAAGTTCTACTTTCTAGAGAGAGAGAGAGAGAGAGAGGAGAGAGAGAGAGAGAGAGAGAGAGAGAGAGAGAGAGAGAGAGAGAGAGAGAGAGAGAGAGAGAGAGAGAGAGATCAGGAATCCTAGTTGCCCCTGGTTTTGAGCTATCTTCATGAAAGAGACTCTGCTAATTATTCCTTTTTAAATGTTCTTGTTTTAAGGATAATAGGGCAAGGTTTTAAAATAGTATCCTATATTATAATCATTTTAATTTGGGGTTATTAATGATTTAAATAAATGGTTTTAATAACTAGTTTTTCATGACTGAAAAGTAGTTTTATAGGAAAATATATTCTCAGTTTAGTAAAACAAGACATTCCTGAAGCTGAAGTGAGTTAAGCAGTGACCCATGTGAATGCAACTCCGCTTACCTAAACATTTAGCTACCCTGATGAACTTAATAGTTTAAGAAGTTATGGCTTATTCAACTGTATTGTGGCTCCAAAACAAGTGTTCTAAAGCTTAGGACTCTGTAGTCAGTGTTGACGAATTGTAGTAACAGATGTGCTATCGCTTAATATTACTTGGAACAACAACAAAGAGGCCACACCAACATGTTTTTATCAGTGCGAAAAATCATATCCACCTTTCAGAAGATATTATGCATGACAAATTGCCAGCCATTCAAACCAGATCTTTTCATTAATTCATAACATCTTGTACTTACTAAGATTATCTTTCTTTCAAAATATAGGTGTTAAACGGTAGGTGTTAATGTTATCATCTGTTTACAGAGGTGTTTCCCTGTAACAATGTTTTGCTAGAACATTTAGGGGAAAATGAGTAATGCAGAGCTGGCTTGAAGCTACTCTCCTATTTCACACCTTGTAGTAGTTCATATATGCTCTCTTTCAGGACACTCTGCTCCCTTTTATGTTCTCCTACTTCCAGGTTTTTCTTCAAACTGTTAGAGGAAATTCATGATCACCAAATATCTTGAGTAGAGACAGAACATTATGAAGGCATGAGGAACCTGGGGTCCTCCTGGATGCACGGCCTGGATGGAGGAGCAGGTGGGAGTGCCAGGGCCTTTGCCCAGGTCTGGCTGGTTGCCAGCTTGCCTGCCTTGACCGGATGCCCTGCGTCAGTCACTCATGCCCTTGCATACCATCCACTCAGCTTGACTCTGCGGTGGTGATGGAGTTTCAGTTCTCCCATGTTATACATTGGTTGCCAGTTGTGCTCGGGTGAGATTCAAGGTTTTAACTTTAACATACAAAGTCCTACATGACATGGGTCCTCATTATCTAAGGGAGCGACTGCTGCCGACATTGAATACTAACGCCCTGTGAACTCATAGACAGGGACTCCTTGGGTCCCGTCGGCCGAACAATCCGGCAGCCACCTTGATCAATCCTTCCCTTGCTTCCCTGACACCTTCATGACCTGAAGACCTGGTTGTTTAAAAATGGGCTGTGACCCCTGGGAGGGGTGGTTTTAGATTTTGGATTGATTTTAAGTTTGTATTTTGCAATTATGTTTTGGGGCTGTTTAGTTTAATTCTTTTTTAAGTATTTATTGTTATTGTTCTTTTGACTGTGAGCCACCCCGAGTCTTTGGAGATGCGGCGGCATATAAGTCCCACTAATAAATAAATAATAAATAAATGTTTGCATGGGTTTAGTTTTTAGTGGGCTTTGTGTATATCTGAGTGTGTTCTCTTTTTAATGCTTACTCCTGGCAAATATAGTACCCTCTTTCTTTATGCACTGATAGTATTATTTTGGTCACAGAGGTCCATGTTTGGGAAAGAAGTTTGTTGTTAGCATATGGTATAGCGCAAGGGCAGATTATATGGTGCACTTCGGATGAGTCTGTCACAATTTCTTGATTCCAGCAATGCTGACTGGGAATAAGTACAACTTGCTCAGCTACTACTATCTAACCCCTTATTATAGGTCCTCCATCTACCAGCAAACAGAGGTTTCTGAAAAGCCATCTTCTCGTGGAGAATATGCAAATCTGAGAATGATGCCTTTTGTGTTCCCATATTTCAAGGGAATTATGAAGTTGGCCAAGACTTTGGTTTTCCAAGAAGGCTGGTCAAATTACCTCTTTGATCAGATAAAAACACTGGCTAAGTTTAGTGCTCAGTGGAAACCCTTTATAAGCGTTTTGTGTGAAATAGAAAAAAAATGAACATGATATATGATTTTGATGATTATAAAAAAATGGATTATAGGAAAAATTGAAAGTCATACTGTAGCCACAGAGTAAGAGGTTACTACATTTATAACCTCTGGAAAAGAAGAATTGGAAGCTATTTCTTCAACATTTTTAATATGTTTTTACTTTTGTTTTCTCTTTTTTCCTTTGTTTTTCCCTCTCTTTTCTTCTTCTTTTCTTGCTTAAATTTTTATAAAAGTTTAAAAAAAATCCGAGAACACAATTTTGTATCAGTCCTCTGCAATTTGAGGGCAGACGATGGATTGGTGAGAAGTCCTGCTTTGTCCCATTATGGGATGGGACAAGGTGCCCTTTATTACCATCATCTTCCATCCATCTCCATAGTCACATGTATATATTTTTTTATCTTCCGCAAAATGAAAGTTTAGCAAAGAAAGAAGAAGGGAGGAGGGCACTGGCTTCTCCTGGACTAGCTAGTGCTTGGGAATGCAGAAGGAGGAGGTCAGCATTGAGACATCCACCTAACACCATAAAGCTTCTGCAGACAGTAAAGACCAGAGGCTGGATGGAAGCCTTTTGATCTCAAGAACATGTTTGTTTGTTTGTTTGTTTGTTTGTTTGTTTGTTTGTTTATTTAGTCAATCACTTACAAGATAATAAGTATAAGGATAAACATAGTTGTGAATGCATGAAATGAATACATATAAGTAAAATAAAAGAAACAATAGGACAGGGACAATAGGCACATTGGTGCACTTATGCCCCTACAGACCTCTTAGGAAAGGGGTGAGGTCAATAGTAGATAGTCTAAGGTTAAAATTTTTGGGGTTTAGGGAAGAAACCACAGAGTTGGGTAGAGTATTCCAGACATTGACCACTCTGTTGCTGAAGTCGTATTTCCTGCAATCAAGTTTGGTGCGGTTAACCTTGAGTTTGTATCTATTGTGTGCTCTTGTATTGTTATGGTTGAAGCTGAAGTATTCCTTGACTGGAAGGAGACCAGATTTGTTTTTCCACCAAAGTGATCTTTTTGATCAACATGGAGCAACAAGAGGAGAGAAATAGGCAACAAGAAAAACATCAAGGGAAAGGGCCCATCAAAGAAAAGCCCAGCCAAAACAGGAAATCAATGCAGTGGAAGCTTGAATATAGGACTACATATATTCCAGATTACACTGATCTGGGCAATTTAGCTAACCACCCTGCCATGATTATTTCTTCTTCCTTAATCTCTCCTCTTATACTCAATATATTTTGGGTGGAAATGGTTTAAATGCTTTTTTTCGGTTTTGGTTGTTAGGAAAACTGGCTGAAGACCAGGCTGCAAATGCTTTAATTTAATAATTAAGGTAATGTTCCTCCAATTAAGTGCTAGTAAGATACATATTGGACTATTATCCCGATCTTCCCAGGGGGATTAGAGTGTAGTCTAAAACAACGGCAAGCTTAGAGAAGGAGGAATAAAATCATGCTTAAACATTGCCCTTGCTTTCTTTCTTAGTCCCTGAAGTGGGAAATAATATGTTGACTGGATCACATAAGAAGAAACAGAGAATGTGGGTCAACAGAAGCAGAAGAAAGTATTTGCATTCTTGCAATTCCGTGCTGATCTTTACTACTGACTCTTGTATTTTTAGCATCTGACTAAGAGCCAAACTATGTATGATACTAATCATATGTTTAAGTGAATGGTGCTTTACCTAGCTGATTCTGATTTGTAGCATGAGTAGGGATTGAAAGGCACTCTGAAACATGCTTTCCATCCAGTTAGGATCTTGCACTTTTTTTGGTTGAAAATTCTCCATACTTGGACAGAAAATAGCTATGACTGAAGCAGAAAGCATAACAGGATCCTAAAGGCAAATTAATCTAAACCAAAAGCCTCTTTATGGTTAGGGCTCTGAATCTGCTTTTTGCAAAACTAAAACTAAACACATTAAACATATGACTAGAATCACATATAGGTGACTCCTTTCTTAATTTCTGTCCAGGTTTGAAATCATCTCCAATTCCAAGATAGTAGCACTGTCTGGGGAACCAAGTGATTTATTTGTGGTTCAGCTGCAGTATGGTTGTTTCATGACAAAATGTTTGTTTCTGTTCTTCTAAGATTCCATGGTTCCATTTCCCCATTGGTGAAATTAATCTCCTGAACATGATATTCTGCAAGGTTCATGCTGGCTTGGCCAGTCCCTTTAGAAGACGCTGGTAGGAGGGGAATTGGCAAGAATTTTGTTGATTGTTCCTTTTTCTGCTTTAAATCAAGGACGAGCCCTTCTCTTCTTTCTTTGGGAGTAAAGCAAAGAAGGGTTTTTATTGCTGCACAATTGATAGCCACTTTGGGCAGGATAATTTTGTTCCTTCCATGCCAGTTCAAGGTGGAATAAGTGAAGATAACTCCAAATCACTCAGTTTGACCTTGAAGTAGATGGCATGTTGTTATAGATTTGCAGCCAAACAAAAGCACTTACCAGTATGATTTACTCAGCCAAATTTCTCCATTTTCTCCAGACATGAGCAGGGGCAACTGCAGTGATGGTCAGAATGGTGGGCACAGGTAGGTGAGTGAAGATTGGAACTTTTATACATACATGCAACACACATCAAAAATGTTGAAACTTTGATTGCTTGACTACTATTTTGAAGTCAGGGACTATCACCATGGACACCCCCTCAGTTGGGAGGAATACACCATCACCTTAAAGTTCCCATTGCATTCTCATCAATATATATTAATCCAAAGGAAGTGTATTCTAAATGTGACTTAGAAAATAAGCAAAGAATAAACCAAATCTTGGTCTTGTTTCTTCGGCTCAGAGAGCATTACCTTGCAAAAATTCCTACCTTGCCATTAGTTTGCTTTGCTGAGACATTTGTAAGGGAAGCTCTAGTGAGCCATAAAAGCCATGCAAGAATGCTAGGTGTTATTTTGATATCTGCTGACTCTACAACTGAATATGATATTATGGCAAATTTAGCAATTGGTAGCAGCTAATCTAATTGGCTCTTTATTACTCCAGAATCACAAGGAGCAAAACCTCAAGGCCATTTGCTACAGAGCAATGCTAGAAGATTGCCCTCATCATGGTTTGTTTGTACGATCCAGTCTGGGTCAGTCACTGAGACCAGAGATTTAGTCTTCTGAGTGTTTGGACTCATGTTGGAGCCCATCCTCACAGAACTTCTAGCAGAGCATGTGCTAGAGCTAGATATGCTTATCTAGCTACAAACGTTACAGCGTGCTATAATGGGTTGTTTAATACTCTAGGTTTTGTTCAATCTTCTTAAATAGCCAACTGTAGTTGCCTTGATAGGCTTGAAACAAAGGTCTCCTTCACCTATTTTAAAGTCTGCAGTAAGGTTCTTAAAATAGGATTTTCCCCATCCCCCCCTTGATGTGGCACAAGAAGGCTATTAAAAAGCATACCCAAATAGTCGGATCTGGATAAGGTTTGCTTATGTGCTTTGTCACAGCTTCTGACTCTTACGATAGATTTCATTTGGTCAAGACAGGGTGAGTCTCCTTTAAAGGTCTGACTGCATTGATAATATGCTCGGATCTGTGTTACCTCAGAATGTTCTGAGAGCCAGCTACGCAGAGCAAGAGGCAATTATAGTTTGTGGGAAAATGTTAAGTCCTGGAGAGGGGGAGAGAGACTATGTTTCAGAACTGGATGATGGCAGTGCTGACCAATTTCCTTATACCGTTTTTCATTGTCCATTTGCATTTATTATTTATTTGTTTGTTTGTTTCTTTATCATTCCTTTACTACTTTATAGATAACTCAAGGTGGTGAACATACCCAATACTCCTTCTTCCTCCTATTTTCTCCACAACAACCTCTGAGTTGAGTTTGGCTGAAACTCCTGGTTTCTCAGCCACCACCTTCACCACTGCACCAAATCAAGGATCCCTAGTAGCATAGTGGTTAGAATGCAGTATTACAGGCTAACTCTGCCTACAGCCTGGAGATTGATCCTGACAGGCCTGGAGGTTGACTCAGCCTTCCATCCTTCTGAGATCGGCCAAATGAGGACCCAGATTGTAGGGGGAAATATGCTGACATTGATAAACCACTCAGAAAGTGTTGTAAAGCACTATGGAGTACACTAAGTGCTATTGCTATTCCTAAACTGGCTCCCATGGATTGACAATTCAGATTTTCCTTTAACCTTTCAGAGTTTAAATCCACATGCAAGTATGGAAGGCTGGAATTTGGGTTGTGACAGTATATTGCACATTCTATCACCCCACTAATTTGTGGAGGGATGTCTGTTTTGATTAGTGCCATTGAATGGGGTAGTAAATCATTGAATTCATTTACATAATGGCATCATTCACTTCAATTTACAATATTTGTACAAAAATATCATTACATAAAGATACAAATGTCACTGCACAGTGGATATAAATGGACCTAAATGATATAATCTGGATAATTTGCATAATGGTTCCTTGTACAAATGATAAACATGGCAGCAGAAATTCAGTTTGCTCCACATGAAAGATGTTATATTGAAGTCTAATAGATTTCACTCTACTGGAAAATGAATGTTTTTTATCTTCTGGCTTGCATTTTGGTGCCACTGAGCTACACAACTGCCATGCTGGGAGAATGCAGGAGTCCAGATGTATTTCTGCAGATGAGTTAAGGACCTGTTTGTTCCCTATATTTTCAAAAACTTGAGATTGGAAAAAAAAATCAAAGTACAGCAATATGCAATATGATTACACCAAACTCAGTAAAATGAAACACTAAATAAAACATAAGAAATCAACTAACATAGCATATACTTGAGTAACAAATTTAGATGGTAATGAATTATTTTGCCTCACTTGAATTTTGTAAGTCCTACTGCAGGAAGGATCTTGATTGGGAGAGATATGTTCTTATCACAATAACACAGGTTGCTATTCATTAATAAAGGAAATGTACAAGCTGTTTTATATTCAGCTTTTATTTTGTACAACTCACAGTGGCATAGATTTTCCCCACAACAACACTGTGAGATAGGCAAAACTAAGAGACAGAAGGCTAGAACTCAGTCTCACAGTTTTTAGTCCAGCATCTTAATATGTGTACCAAATTCATTCTTTTAATGATCCTTAATTAACCTGATGGGATCTTGGAGGCCTGCCTTCTCGATGACCTTTGGAATAGCCCCTCACCTGAGATCAGAGGATACCTACCCCTTTAGTCTTCTGGAGAGGGTCGCCAACCTTTGGACCTCAGGGACCATCAAACTCATAATTTTAAATCGCGCAGACCACTAATATGAATTTTGACTGTCGGTGGCTTGCTGACATTGGTGGGAAAGTCAGTCCCATATTCCAGAGCTGCAGTAGTCACAGGACTGTCCCTTTGGTCATCCTGGAGCAGCTGCTCCTCCACCCGGTGCACCGGCCTGCCATGGACTGGAGGAGCTGCTCTGGGATGACCAAAGGGCCAGTTTGTGAATACTGCAGCTCTGGAATATGGCTTTCCTGCCAATGTCAAGCCATCCCAAGGATTTCCCTCCCGCTGTTGGTCTTACCTTCCAGTTCCAGCTCGCATGGCTCTACTCAAGGTAAGGTTTACGCTTGGCTGAAGGGTGGGGTCCAGCAGTTGGGCAGGCCTTGTGTTCCCATGAAGCCTGGATTAATTGCTTTGGGTGGAATGCTTTGGGGGGACATTTTTCTGTGGACCACCAAAATTTTCTCACAGCCCACCAGTGGTTCCCGCCCACCAGTTGGCAACCACTGTTCTGGAGAGCTGTGAAGATTTAGTCCTTCCTGCAATCATTTGCTAGGGTGGCTGGGGTTGAGCTGGGTGCTCTGGTGCCAGGGCTGGGGGAGATAAGTTTTGTTTTTAACCATGTTTAATGAATTGTTGTAAGCTGCCTAAAGTCAATGTATAAGATAGGCAGCCACATAAGTCCTGAAAATAATTAAAATAAATAAATAATGCACATTTCTCACAGGTGATGTGCAGGTAATTTTTGATTGACAACCATATGTTTCATGGTTATTGAAGTTATGATGGCACTGAAAAAGAGACTCACCACCAATATTCACACCTGCAATCATTCGCACCATCCCCATGGTCGTGTGATCAACATTCACGTGTTTGGCAATTGGCACATATTTATGAGGGTTGCAGCATGGAGTCATGTGATCACCATCATAAAAGCCACGGTGGTGCAGTGGTTAGAGTGCAGTACTACAGGCTACTTCTGCTGGCTGCCGTCTGCCTGCAATTCGGCAGTTCGAATTTCACCTGGCTCAAGGTTGACTCAGTCTTCCATCCTTCCAAGATGGGTAAAATGAGGACCCAGTTTGTTGGGGGCAATATGCTGACTCTGTAAACTGCTTAGAGAGGACTGCAAAGCAGTGTGGAAGCTGTTAAGTTTGCATGAAGAGACAGACATGGAGTGCTTCAAGCTCTTTAGTTTATTAGTGACTACAGCTCAGAATGGACCGCTTTGGCTGGGCTGCGGCTGCTACTTATAGGCAGCAGCGCGGTTGCCAGCCAATCAGAGTGCAGGGTTTTCCGCACTTTTAAACCAATCATTTCTAACATTTTACAAGAACAGTTCAAACTAAACCAATGACTTCAAACCTGCATACATAACACCCCTCCCCACTAGGTTCAGTCCATACTCAAACCCCATCTATCTAATGTATTCTTTTAAATAGGTGGGGCTCTTACGTGTCGTTGAGACCTCGTGGTTCAGATGTTTTAAGGTTCTCACCCAGTGAGAGAGGAATGTGTCTGCTGACATTTCCATACTTGGACTTCTAGTAATAGTACAACCTGTTTGGTTGCTACAACCTGGTCTCTCCTCCCAATCCATCTCCAACCCAATGTCAGCACCTAAGTCAGGTAGTGATGTACAGTCTTCCACTTGTAAGAATGGATTTTGGCATTGTGACAGGTTTTGGGATGGTTCCTGTTGTGTTGGCTCGTTACACATGGGGTTGATTCTTGCTTGCTGATTATCCTCATGATCCTCCCCTTCCCCCCTAGATGAGGCACTAGGTGTCGGAACCAGAGAGGAGCAATTGCGATGTTCCTGAGGTAATCTGGATCTAAGCTGATCAATGTGCCTGCTCCAGAGGACACCATCCTCTGTTTGTACCCTGTAAGACCTAGGGCCTGTGATTTGGGTTATCTCAGCAGGAATCCATAATGGTTCACCCATAAGGTTCTTAGCATAAACAGAATCACCCACAGTGAATGTGAATTTTGCTAGTGGAATCTAGTGGTGCGTTGGATGCGTAAGTGGGATGAAGGCAGTCAAGGGAGACCTGAGTTTCCTACCCATCAACAATTCTGCTGGGGATAAGTTAGTTGATGGGTTGGGAGTGATATGCTGGACACTGAGTAGTTTTTCAACTTTCTCAGTGATGTCCCCAGGACCCAATTGCTGAAGTTTTTCCTTGGTAAATCGTACCATCGTTCAGCCGGCCGTTAGCGAAGGATGCCCAGGGGCTGTCAGGGCATGTCTGATACTGTGCTGTGCTAGATAGGATTCAAAAAGGTTGGATGTAAATTGAGGACCATTGTCAGAAACGAGGACATCAGGTAACCCATGAGTTACAAAAGCTTCTTAAGCTGTTTGATGACAGCTTCAGCTGTGGTGGATGCCATAGGGATAACCTCTAGCCATTTGGAATATGCATCTACTATAATAAGGAAAGTGTGCCCTCTGGTAGGGCCAGCAAAGTCAATGTGAATCCTAGACCATGGGCCCCTAGGACATTCCCATTCCTGTTTGGGGGGAGAGGTGGGGCAGGCCTGACTTCCTGACAGATGCAACCCAGTGGGACAGGATGCAACCCAGTGTTCAACCATTTTGTCAATACCTGGCCACCATACATAACTCCTGGCCAATCCCTTCATTCTGACAATTCCTGGATGACCCTCATGTAATATTTCCAAAACCTCTTTTTGTAGTTTTGCAGGAATAACCACCCTGTTACCCACAAAATACATCCTCTTAATACAGATAATTCAGTTTGCCTGGATTTAAAAGGTTGGGCAAGTTGAGGTAGATCTTGAAGTGGCCAACCTTTCTTAATCCAGCCTATAACAGGAGCCAATAAAGTGTCTTTGGCAGTCTCTCTGGCAATTTCAGCAGCGTGTACTGGAAGCTTGGCAACAGTTTCTAGAAAAAAGGTGTATGTCTCAGGAGGAGGATCCTCAATGTGTGAAGGAAGAGGGCAGCGACTCAAAGCATCTGCATGCCCAATGTCTTTTCCTGGCCTGTGGATGAGTTTGTATGAATAAACAGCAAGAAATTCAGTCCATCTCAGCATTCTTGGTGACAGGATCGCGGGCGTTGGTTTGTCCCCTTCCACAATGCCTAAAAGAGGTTTGTGATCTGTGACAATAGTAAATGTTCTCCCATATAGATACTCATGGAATTTCTTGATAGCTGCAACAATTCCCAAGGCTCCCTTGTCCAGTTGGCTGTAATTTCTCTCTGCTTTAGTCAAGGTGCGAGAGTAAAATGCAATAGGGGCTTCCCTCCTGCTGGGAAGCATGTGGCTCAACACCCCCCCCACTCCAAAAGGGGATGCATCACAAGTCAGTACAACAGGCAAATTCTCAGAGAACTGTATCAGTACAGAATCAGAAGTGATTTGTCTCTTAATAGTGTTAAAGGCAGCTTGTTCTTTCCTGCCCCAGACCCATGCAGACTTTTTGTCTAGTAATCTGTGTAGTGGTTCTGCAATGGTTGCCTTCTGAGGTAGAAACATGTGATAGAAGTTAATGAGTCCCAGGAAAGCTTGCAAGTCTGTTTTGCATTTGGCCTGGGGGCTTCTTTGATTGCCTGAACCTTGGCATTTGTGGGGTGGATACCATGTTTGTCAATCATATAGGCTAAGAACTCTACCTTGTCAATTCTAAGTGTGCATTTTTCTTCTTTGACTTTTAACCCGCTTTCTTGAATCTGGTTAGGACTTCTCTGAGTCTCTCATGTAACTGAGTGTCATTTTCAGCAGAGATTAACACATCATCAAAATAAGGCACTACCCCTGGCAGTCCTTGGAGCATTTTTTCCATAAGGCTTTGGAAGATGCCTGGTGCCACACTTACTGCAAATTGCAACCTTTTGCATTTGAAAGCACCTCTATGAGTCACAATGGTTTGGGCCTCTGCAGTGGATCATCAACTGTTAGTTGTTGATATGCCTGGGCCAGATCCAATTTGGCAAAGACTGTGCCCCCGCCAAGAGAATGTAGTAAATGATGCACCACTGGAACTGGATATGCACTCTGTTGAAGCGCATGGTTCAATGTCCCCTTGTAGTCTCTGCAGATTCTCACAGACCCATCAGCCTTGACTGGTGTGACTATGGGTGTCTCCCACCTGGAGTGGTCAGTGGGCTCTAAAACCCCTTGAGCTATTAGTTTATCTAATTGGGACCCTTCTGGGCTTTAAATGGATCGGTGGCACCTTGGGATCTAGATTGAAAGTGATAGGGGTCCCCAAGTACTTGCCTAATCCGTCGCTGAAGACCTCTGGAAACTCAGACTTCAAGGCCTCCTCCCATTCAGTGTTGCTCACGTGATTGATGCCAGTCACCTCGATGCCCAGCGGGTTGAACCACTCAAGTCCCAGCAAACTTGGGCGATCCTTGTCCACGATGGTCAGGGGCAGGCGTTTGGTGTGGCCTTTGAACTTCATGTTGAATTCTCTTGTTCCAACTACTGGAATCTTGTTCCCTTGGTAGTCTTTAAGAGTCAGTGCTTGCTTCTTGAAGTGATTCTTCTGAATGTTTGGGAGTAGTCTGTGAATAGTGTCCCATGACACCATAGATAGATATGAGCCTGAGTCCACTTCCATTTGGCAAGGCCTTCCCTCAATGAGTACCTTGACATGCACTTTTCTGTTATTGATAGAAGATGAATGACCAATAGTTACTGTCTGATGAGCTTCATTCTTCCCCTTTGTTTCTGTGCTGCATCCCATTTTCTTACTGAGATTGTTGGGCTTGAATTCTTTGTCTTTGTTTGCAGGAAATTTCCTTCGGTTGGGTGGAGTTCTGGATGATTTGCAGACTCTTGCTAGGTGTCCTCTTTTTTCACAATGGAGGCAAATGGTGTCTAAAAACTTGCATTCAGTGCGAGGGTGGCTTCCCTCACAACCTCTGCAGTAGAAATCTTGCCTCTTCCTATCCAGGTCTTTCTTTTTCCGCTCCATTCTGAGTCTGTAAATTCCCTCTTCCACCTCACTGCAATCTGATTCAGAATCTAGGTCATCACAATGGTTTGTGGTAGACTTTTCCCCACCAGAATGGTTTGTGGCCCTGTTCATCTTCCTCATGGCTGCTGCTGAGGACTTGGTAGCTTCTGCTGAAGAGGCTTCTTCTATGGCTTCTTTTAGCGTGATCTTAGGTTTCATTAATAACTTGCTCTGTAATACCTTGTCTTTAAGGCCCAGAACAAATCAATTGGACATGGCCTCTTCTAAACTGTTAAATTCGCATGCACCCCCAATGTCTCTTAAACTTGCCACGAAGTTGTTTACGTTTTCATTTTCCCCCTGATCACGACGGTAAAACTCGTGTCCCTTAATGAGGCACGATACTTGTGGCGCGTAATGAGCTCTTAACAGCTTTTCTAAGTCAGGCCATTCCATTACCTTCACGTCTGCAGCTCCCGCCAATGCCTTCGCCATCTTGAAAACTGCCGGACCGCGTAAGAAAGACCGCCCTCTTCCGTTTCTCGGAAATGTTGGCTAGATCGTTTCCTTCCAGATACATTTGGAAACGATCTGCATATGACTCCCAGTCTTCTGCCATCGGATCGACGGGGCTGGGGGTGTTCAGCGCAGCCATCTCCTCTTCTTCTGTTCCGCGTTGCCTTCTTCTTCAGGGGAATCCCATCCTCGTCGCCAGTGTTAAGTTTGCATGAAGAGACAGACGCGGAGTGCTTCAAGCTCTTTTGTTTATTAGTGTCTACAGCTCAGAACGGACCCGCTTTGGCTGGGCTGCGACTGCTACTTATAGGCAGCAGCCGCAGTTGCCAGCCAATCAGAGTGCAGGGTTTTCCGCGCTTTTAAACCAATCATTTCTAACATTTTACAAGAACAGTTCAAACTAAACCAATTACTTCAAACCTGCATACATAACAGAAGCGATGTATATGTCTAAGTGCTATTGCTATCTGTAACCTTCCCAGCCAGCTTCAAACAAGCAAGGTCGATGGGGGAAGCTGGATATGCTTAACAATCATGTGATTCACTTACCTGCAGTGATTTCCTTAACAACTATGGGAAAAATCAGGCACAATTCACTTAAAGACCGCTTTCTTTAACAACAGAAATTCTGGTTCTAATTGTGGTCGTAAGTCAAGGACTTCCTGTATGTATATATGTACATATATGGTAATTCTTTCTTGTTTAGTTTTTTAAAGTCTGGCAAACTTACTGGGCTCTTTTGAACGAGACAGAGAGATCTTTTCCTTGTCTGCACTATTGGCCATTTTAAAGATTTTGAAAAGAATACACACGCACACATATATCGAATGTTTCAGAATGTAAATGCAATCTCTCATTGCCTCATCTAGATTTACTGTCACAGGACCAGCAAAACAAAATGATAATTTAAACCCACCCCCTGCCAGCAGCCTCCATGACAGAATTACTTCAATATGAATGAAATTAATATGAGTGAAGACATAGAGAGATAGAAAGGAAGTTAGGGAAATTAATTTGATTCATATTGCCTGATTAACAACGCAAGACAAACACATATTTTACAATGCAGCTGAGCTCAGATGTAATAGGTGAATCAGTCATAATTTAGTTACATAATAGATGCCACCTCTGATGTCCTGTCTTTCTTTATACTGAGAATGTGTCATGAATGCTACTTTGTGAATTTCTAATGGAAAATTTAGTAAAAGGATTTTTTTAAGCTCAATTTTTGGAAGTACTGGAAAATTACAATGTCTTTTCATTGGAGTGATTTGAAAAAATAGAGAGAGGAAGAGAGAGTGGGAGAAAAGAAGAGGAAGATACCATGATGCTTTGAAAATAAGATACAAGTCACATGAATGTGGCCACCCCAGTGACAATAAATGATTTTTCTTGACTAACTTTGCTGCAATGCCGGTAGGATAATGCTCAGCTCAGTGGCAGAATCTCTGCTTTGCATATTCAATTGCTGGCAAACCCCATTTTTAACAAATCCCCAGATGGGCAGGTAATGGCCCAGGTAGTAACCTGCAGGCAGAGCATATGTAGAGATCCCTCATCTATGCTGATGTTAAAGAATATAGATTTATTCATCCTTTGTGAATAAAAAAGACACTGGATGCAGATACAGATTAACAGAGTTGGAAGGAACCTTGTAGGTCCATGATGGCAAACCTATGGCATGTGTGTGGGAAGTGGCATGCAGAGCCACTTCTTTCGGCACATGAGTGGTCTCCCGGAAGAGCCTCACTGTGCATGCGCATGTGCCCTTGCCCAACAGCTGATTGTTGGGTATCTGGTGCTGCATGTGCAGAGGGCGGGGAGGCCATGGGAGATGCACGCGTATGTGCACAGATGTATGGGGTGTGCAAGGTCTCGTGCGCATGCGCAGAGATGCATGGTGCGAAGAGGGATCGTGCATGTATGCACAGAGATGCGCGGTGCATGCGGGGGGGTCACACATTGCCTTCTGGGTGCTGGCACGCGAGTGTGCATGCGACTGCACACACAATGTTTGGCACGGGAGCCCAAAAAGGTTAGCCACCACTGTTGTAGGTCATTTAGTCCAACCCCCCTCCCAAGCAGACCCTAAACCATTCTGATTGATTTATTTGATTTGTCAATCGCTTACTAGATAATAGGTATAAACATAGTTATGAATACATGAAATGGATACACATAAGAAAAATAAAAGAAACAATAGGACAGGGACGGTAGGCATGCTGGTGCGCTTATGCATGCCCCCTACAGACCTCTTAGAAAAGGGGTGAGGTCAATAGTAGACAATCTAAGGTTAAAGTTTTTGGGGTTTGGGGAAGAAACCACAGAGTCAGGTAGAGTTTTCCAGACATTGACCACTCTGTTGCTGAAGTCATATTTCTTGCAATCAAGTTTGGTGCGGTTTACCTTGAGTTTGTATCTATTGTGTGCTCTTGTATTGTTATGGTTGATGCTGGAGTATTCATTGACAGGTAGGACATTGCAATGTATGATTTTATATACTATACTTAGATCGGACTGAAGATGGCGTAGTTCTAGGTTTTCTAGGTCTAGAGTTTCAAGTCTAGTGTCATAAGGTATTCTGCAATGAGTAGTGGAGTGGAGAACTCTTCTTGTGAAATATTTCTGGACTTTCTCAACTGTGTTAATATCAGATATGTAATGTGGGTTCCAGACTGATGAGCTGTATTCGAGTATTTCTGACAGGTGGCTGTCCAGCTCTTCTTGAAAGCCTTCAGTGATGAAGCTCCCCCAACTTCCAAAGGCAAGCTTTAGGTGCCTTGGAAAACAGCTTGACCCCTTCCTTTCTGTGGCAGCTCCTCAAATATTGAAATGAGTACACATTCAAAGGGAATGAGGGCTCTACAAACAGCTGTCTATTCCTGTTGCTATCAACAGGAAGTTAGAAACTTCTCCCACTGAGCAGTTGTACCACTTCATTGCCTTACTGAATAATTAACTTGTAATTCTGAGTAAGTTCAGAATTTAGACCTTTGGATGGCCAATCCAGGATATCCAGCTTGTTAGGCTAGGATAGAAATAGGTTAGGCTCAGCTTAGGGCTATAGGTCATACTTAAAAGATGGGGGAGAGCTGCCATTAAAAGTTATTACCAGATTGTATTTTTTTAATGTGACAGAAAGAGGAAGCTATTAGGGGTGTGTATAACTGGAGACTAATCCTATGTTTATTAAACACAAAGAGTATCTTTGGGAAGGTTTAAAAGTCAAGATATTAGATGCAACCACACACTTTTTTACACGTGCCACATATGCATGCACATTAAAAATCCTCACCGCTTTGACTTTTTGGTCTCACCTGGGGATCTCCTGTAGGAAAGAAACTTAGATTTTGTTCTGTTTTCTCATGTTTGCATTCAAATGTGTTGTTTAGAAGTTGAGGCAGGGCAACTGGACTTCCATTGTTTGTTTGTTTGTTGTTGTTTGAAATGTTTCATTGCTTATCCAAGTAGCTTCTTCAGTGGCTTCTTTCAGACAGCTCTACCTGGATGACTGAAACTCTTAAACAATATTCAAAAGCCATGTTGCTCTTAATTCAGAAAAAGTAGGCTGTCTCTGAGTAGTTCTGGAATATCCATCTGATGAACACACTTAAATAGGGCAGCCATGACCATCCGTCTTCCCACCTTGCAGGTTCATACAATGACAAGTTTCAAGGCTCAAGGACTTAAAACTACACTTAAAAAGAGAAGTTGAATTCTTCGGGTAATAAATTCATTTCATAAAAGAATGTACATCAGTGTTTATTGTCACAAAATCCCAGAACATTTTGGGATGCAAAACTAGTTTCTGCTGAGGGCCACAGCTGGCATCCATACTACAACAGGTAGAGCTGAGCCAAGGTAATGAAAGAGAGCAAAATTAAAATTTAAATTGTTCATGTTTGCTAAACATATATGTTCAATGTATGAAATATTTAATATTTTTTTTCATTGGACACATTAAACAATACCTTTAGTAGAAACTTTTGTAGAAGCTGAGGATTTCACTTAAGGCCTATAGGGTGATGTAACCCTATACTAATTGTATGTTATAGAAACAATCTCTCCTGCAAGAAGTTGATGTGGTGGACCATTGTTCATCACAAAATTACATTTTGCTAATCTGAGTTTGTGGCACTCTTCAGTTTAGTTTCTTAGCACTACTGCAAGGTCAATAACTCTATGCTTCTACTATTTTCCAGAAAAATCTCCTGGATCAGTAGTGGTATTCAATTTTTTTTACTACTAGTTCTGTGAAGTGGCTTGGTGGACATGCTGTGGCTTGGTGGGTGTGGCTTGGCTTGGTAGGGTGACAGGGGAAGGATACTTTAAAATCCACATTTCTACCCCACTCCAGGGGAAAGAACTGTAAAATCCCCATGCCCTCCCCACCCCACTAACCTGCTTTCCAGCTCTGTTCTCCTATGCAGGGCAACAAAAGAAGACCCAGCTGATCAGCTGGGAGAGCAGAGAATAAATGGGGCGGTCCAACCAGAGTGGTATTTACCGATTCTGCAAGCTTCAAATTTCATCGGGTTCTCCAGAACTTGTCAGAACTGGCTGAATACCACCTCTGTCCTGGATGTTTATTTGATAGAAAGAAAAAGCAAGGGTTCTATCTTGATGAACCCTCAAGGAAATGTGATCCTTCATTGAAGCACTAACTTCCCACCAATACAAGATCCACTTGGCTAAAATTACTTCCCTGTCACATTTCTAAGAGACTGGTAATCTGACAGGTAGACTCCCATAAAAGAGGGATATATTGATTTCGTTATCATTTAGGAATAATGGAGAGGACCTTTGAACTGCTATAAACAGTGAGTCATGATCATTCGTAGTGGAAAGAAGTTGAGCAAAATTAGACTGCAAACTTTATTAAGTGAGTTCACTGTTGGTGAAAGAAGTATGGGTTTATGCAATCTTCACCATGAATAATCTGCATGGTAAAATCTTACATTTGTTTAGTATATAAAAAGGGATGTATGCCTTTAAGACTTCACACAGTGGCATTATATAATCATCAATATACAAACATGTAATTCTATATTCATATATCTTTATATATCTTTGAAAGAGCATAGGTTCCTGCTTGATTTTCCTTTTTGATTGAGCTAAATAACTTCTTCCTCGTTCAATATGCCAAGATGATTTGTTCTGTGATTATTGGAACATTTCTGCCTAAAATTTACAATATATAGACAGAGATAATCCATAAATGCTGAAAAGCAAACACAGCTCATGGCAGCAAAACAAAATAAAACAGTGGCTTCTGAACTGTCAGTATTTGGGAGAAACTCACCATTTAATCTAGAAGTAGAAGGCCTTCCAGGAAATAGGCATCACCTTTAAAGCCTGTGAGCAGCTTGATTACAATCATTCTGTGATAAGGAATCCTCCAATCACATCCTCCATTTCACCCTTCATTCTTGTAAATAGAGGTTGACTAGAAACAAGGACAAATTTCCTAACGGTGAGAGCAATCAACCACTGACATAGCTCACCTTCAGAAGTTGTGGGTGCTCCACCACTGGAGGCTTTCAAAAAATAGACCAGACAACTATTTGTCTGAAATGGTATAGGGTCTTGTGCTTCAGCAGTGGGTTGGACTTGAAGACCTCCAAGGCAGAGGTGGTACTCAGCAGGTTCTGACCAGTTCTGGAGAACCAGTAGTGGAAATTTTGAGTAGTTCGGAGAACCGTCAAATACCACCCCTGACTGGAGATTTTACAGTATCCTTCCCCAGCCATGCCCACCAAGCCATGCCCATAGAACCGGTAGCAGTGGTGGGATTCAAATTGTTTTACTACTGGTTCTATAGGCGCAGTGGTGGGGGGCTTGGTGGGCAAGGTAGAAAGGATACTGTAAAATCCCCATTGCCTCCCCACCCCACTAACCTGCTTTCCAGTTCCGTTCTCTTGTGCAGGGCAACAAAAGAAGACCCAGCCAATCAGCTGGGACTTGGGAGGCAGAGAATATATGGGGCGGAGGACCAGTGAGGGTATTCTGAACTACTCAAAATTTCCCACTACCCTCCAACTCAAAACTCTGCTGCACCGGTTTCTCCAGAACTGGTCAGAACCTGCTGAATACCACCTCTGCCCTGATCTAAGGCAATTGAATTCAGGAGGTGGGGTGAAGTAAGAACAAAGAGATTGCCTTCAAGCTCCATGGTGTTGAGGCTTTACAAAGAAAAGAGTAGTTTTATTACGGTTTTGAATGAGCCACTGTTGAGATAGAAATAAATCAGCCTTCTTTTATGATGAGCCTTTTATGATTATAATAATGTGAGATTGAACAACCATGGAGCTGATTCTCAAAGAACCCAGATGGAAATGCCTGATGATTATCTATAGTCTTCTATGGGTATTCTACTTATAAGAGAAGATTTTGTTAATCTGCAAACGAGAATGATTCCCTGTGATGTCATCCTGACTTTAGAATGTGCTTCTAAAGGATGCAGCATTTTATTCTTTTCAGTAGCAGATTAAACATTTGTAATAATATTTTAATAATATATATTAAGCCTGAATCCATGGGAAGATAGCATTCTATAAATCTTATTAATTTATTAGAAAATAATCAACAAAATAGAACATTACAAATGCATTGGGAAAAAATACCAGAATAAAGTGATGTGTCTTAGCAGTTTTTATATTTATGAATTCTTTTGTAATAAACTTTGATCTTTGTGTCATTGTGGAGGTTTTTTAGTGTGTGTGTGCTTTTTAAGTTTTAAAATAATGATAATGATGTGTGAGGCACTGGCTATGGAAACACATTCTTTAAATGGTTTAGCTAATTTTTTTTAGCTTCACGCAGTAGCTGGCATGTGAAGAGAAAACAAAAGGGTGACGTTATTATTCTAAGGCAGGGGAATATTACCAGAGGAGAAGACAGGCTATAGTATAGTGCTCTTCTGAACATAAAATGTAGATGTTTGTCTCCTATGCTAACACTGACTGACTGGACATTGGCTTCAGTGGACTCCAAATACCATTGTTGGCAATGATCTGGCACTGCAAAATGATGCTGATTTAATTTAATTTAAAATTAACATTTAATTTAAAATTATCTGACACTGCAAAATGAGACTGAGGGATGGGAAATCAATATTTTAAAATAAAAAATTTAAATTTTTTTAAAAGATGTTATGAAATATAGATTAAATTCCTACTTTAGATTTCTACTTTCTGCTGAGGTTCTCTGGCCTTCTTGCCATCATATACTTTCCTCTACCATAAAAATATATTTTGTCCTGTTCAATGGATGTTTAGATTTGCAGGCCATTAGAATTCCAATGCTCCTAGTAAGCAAGGATGACTTCCAGAATCTCCACTAAAAAGAAAGAGAAAGATGGGGAATGTGAGCTACTCTTCCAGTAGAGCAGATACCAATATGGCTCAGAATAGCTGAACAATTGATATGCAGTTTTAATAGTTTGTGGAAGTCAAAATCAGGAAGACAAAATTCTAACAACAGTTTTAACTTTTTTATAACCTTAACCTTCAATGTCAGATTAAGAGGGGGTGGGCAGAGAGGAGAATGCTTACCCTGATAACACCAATTGTCATGTTTGTTTATTATATCAGCTTCAGTAAGCTTTTGGTAGCAAGAGGACCATGAAGAACCTTTGTTTTTCCATGGGCTGAATGCTGTTGTAAGAATTATATTAGACAAAGTAGGTAAGTTGGAACATAAACATGGGTATTTTCCATTTCTCCCCTGCTCGGGAAATATAGGGTGAAATATGGAGAGATATGCCCAAATAAACCAAAAATGTTAACTCTGCTTCATGTTTGATTGGTCTGTTTAGTTAGCTAAATAATAATGTGCTAACAACTTAGACCTCTGCCTTCATCTGAGGGTTATTTCTAATGGTGCCAAAAGAATTATTCCAATACTCCTAGTAAGCAAGGATGACTTCCAGAATCTCCACTAAAAAGAAAGAGAAAGATGGGGAATGTGAGCTACTCTTCCAGTAGAGCAGATACCAATATGACTCAGAATAGCTGAACAATTGATATGCAGTTTTAATAGTTTGTGGAAGTCAAAATCAGGAAGACAAAATTCTAACAACAGTTTTAACTTTTTTTATAACCTTAACCTTCAATGTCAGATTAAGAGTGGGGGTGGGCAGAGAGGAGAATGCTTACCCTGATAACACCAATTGTCATGTTTGTTTATTATATCAGCTTCAGTAAGCTTTTGGTAGCAAGAGGACCATGAAGAACCTTTTGTTTTCCATGGGCTGAATGCTGTTGTAAGAATTATATTAGACAAAGTAGGTAAGTTGGAACATAAACATGGGTATTTTCCATTTCTCCCCCTGCTTCGGGAAATATAGGGGTGAAATATGGAGATATGCCCAAATAAACCAAAATGTTAACTCTGCTTCATGTTTGATTGGTCTGTTTAGTTAGCTAAATAATAATGTGCTAACAACTTAGACCTCTGCCTTCATCTTAGGGTTATTTCTAATGGTGCCAAAAGAATTCCCAGGATAAGGGAATAATTAAAGAGTAAGGTAAAGGTTCCCCTTGCACATACATGCTAGTTGTTTCTGGTTCTAGGAGGCAGTGTTCAACTCCGTTACAAAGCAGAAGAGCCAGTGCTGTCCGAAGATGTCTCCGGGGTCCCTAATGCTGAAGGCACACGGAACGCTGATACCTTCCCACCAAAGTGGTCCCTACTTTTCCACTTGCATTTTTACATGCTTTCGAACTGCTAGGTTGGCAGAAACTGGGACAAGTAATGGGAGCTCACTCTGCTATGTGGCGCTAGGGATTCGAACCACCGAACTGCCGACCTTTCTGATCGACAAGCTCAATGTCTTAGCCACTGATCCATCGTTTCCCTCACAATTAAAGAGTACATCTCTTCATTTTCAGCCTCATTCCAAGGATTGCAATGGACTGGAGAGATGCCAGCAGCTGTCCTTCAAGTCTGTTATATTCTTATCAAAATAGTTGCTATTATTACTAGCCGCTTTTAAATACATTTTTTTCATGCACTTCAATCACCAATAATATTACTAGGATATTGCTGTTCATATGGTCCTATAAAACATTTCTAAGTCCTTGGTTTTCATCTTGGATGTCTCTGTGCTTTATGAAAAATGGCTCTCTGTGTGTTCAGAAGCCTCTTTTTCCCTTCCCCAGTTGTATCTCCTTAGAGTGAGGATAGTGTGCTAATGACAACAGAGAAGCAGCCGTGTTCACAAGAGAAAAAGGAAGAAGATTGTACAGTGCTTCAAATTTATTTGAGGAAAATTATAAAGCATCTTCTAAATGACACTGCATATGTATAGGTCTGATATATTCTCTGTATCAGAATGCCTTTCTCTCTCTTGAAAGCGAGTAGGATATGATAAGTGGGACATGATAAGATAAGATACTTTAGTTTGTCACGCATGTATGAGAAAACAAGTATAAGTATGAAAACATAAGTATAAACTGGTATAAGTATATACATAATAAATGAGTATGAATAAACAGGAACAGTAGGACAGGGACGGTAGGCATGCTGGTGCGCTTATGACTTACAGACCTCTTAGGAGAGGAGTGAGGTCCACAGTAGACAGTTTAAGTTTTGGGGGTTTGAGGATGTAACAACAGAGTCAGGTAGTGAGTTCCAGGCATTGACCACTCTGTTGCTGAAGTAGTATTTTCTGCAATCGAGTTTGGAGCGGTTTACTTTGAATTTGTATCTATTGTTTGCCTGTGTGTTATTGTGGTTGAAGCTGAAGTAGTCATTGACAGGTAGGACGTTGTAGCAGACAATTTTGTGTACTAAGCTTAGATCAGACCATAGTGGCGTAGTTCTAAGTTGTCTAGGTCTAAAATTTCAAGCCTGGTGGCATAAGGTAATATATTGCGAGCTGAGGAGTGGAGTACTCTTCTCGTGAAATACCTCTGGACCCGTTCAATTGTATGAATGTCTGTTATACAGTGTAGATTCCAGGCAGACAGGCTGTATTTGAGAATTGGTCTGGTGAAGGTTTTGTATGCCCTGGTTTGCAGTTCAATGTTACCAGAGAAGAAACTTTGCAAAATTAGGTTAACAACTCTTAATGGCTTTTTGGCAATGCTGTTACAATGAATTCTGGGGTTTAGAGCTTTTGAAATTAGTACTCCTAGGTCATGCATAGATCTGTCTATGCTGTTGAATATAAGATCAACGATCAGGCAAAGTTTATGTTGTAAACACTGACTTATTTATACAATGTCTTGTTTGATGAGGAATCTTAGATGTGTCAGTTGCATTGTTCTTACCTACTTTTGTTTCACCCAAAAACAAATAGGGAGGGAGAGAGAGAAAAAAAGGCTTTTAATCCATTGGAAATTCTGAAGTAAACATGTCTCAATCTGTTGGCCTCCACTCGTTCCCTCAGCCTCATTCAGCTTTTTTCAACTTTACATATTGTTTTGGGGGTTCAGGGCTAGATTGTAACTTTGGGCTTTTAAAGATGGCTGAAGGTAAAAAGACATGACACACAAAACTGCTATTTTGGGGAGTATTCATTGACTTTTAATGTCCTTTCTCATCTTCCATATTTAGGACACTTACTTGGCATCATTCCTCACAATTCTTAGGAATCTGGCTGGCTGGCAGATAGGAGAGACATAGCAAGACTGAACATGCTTTTTGAATATATGTGTGTGTGTGTGTGTGTGTGTGTAGATAGATAGATAGATAGATAGATATAGATATAGATATATAGATATATAGATATATAGATATATAGATATATATAGATATATTTTGCTGGCACAAGCACAAAGCCGAAGACACCAGCCTGAAGATGGCAAGCGGGATCTCGTCAAAACGTCGCCAAGGTATTCTCAATCTTACACGGACAAGACCGAATACACCAAGACCCACACACACACACACACACACACACACAACATCCACATACACTTGCATCTATATTTGAATATTTGTTATCTGAATGTATATCTATATATGCCACCCAGCTGTAAAACTTGTTTCTGATGCAGCATTACCTTGAAAATCTCTTTGTAAAGATGGTCAAAAGAAGAATATTTTCAGAGATGAGATTCAGGTTTTGTATTCCTTTCTTTTATTACTATTAAGCCAAATAAGAAATTATGAAAGACCCAAAGTAGGTTTCTAATTTCCTTTAAATTACAGTCCAACTGAACTGAAAATTGCTTCAATTCTTCTGACTGGGGATGAGCTGAGAAGGATAGAACTGCTCCATTTCATTTCCTGCTTTGAAGGATCCATATTAAAAAAATCTGTAAATCAAACTCAAAATTCACTGTGGGATTTTTTTTTTTTTGCCTTCTCCAGGAGAAAAAAACTTTATAAAAAGCTTGGCAAATATCCAGCCTCTGCCAACAAAAATGGAGCTCAGGAGGGCTGTGTGCGGCCTTCCTGAGTTCCATTTTTACTGGCAGAGGGTTGCCGGAGGCCGTCCCAGACGAAAATGGAGCTCGTGAGCCTGTTTTCATTGGCAGAGTCCTTGGGCCACCACAGGCCTCCCCGACACAAGTGATGTCAAACTGGCCATGCCCACCCTAACCCCCCAAGGTCAAACACAATCCTGATGTGGCCCTCAATGAAATGGAGTTTGACACCCCTGCTTTAGGGGAATCAAGACTTTCCAAATTTTATAAATATTTCTATTCTGTTCAAACAATGGTATGCGGGTTTCATAATAATTTATTAGTTGTGTTTCTGCTGGGAAAACTGAACCAATGTCAGAAGTTTCAGTCATTTTTATATGCCGCCTTCTTCAGCTTCTGCTGTTTGTCAACCTTTGCTTTGATGATATTCCCTCTTCTTTTTGGCTCCTACTCTCATCCCTTTCTAAATTCTTCTGTTTCCACTCCAGTCTTCATGTTTCAGAGGTCTGTTTCTCTCTTCTCCTGCAGCTTGCCATAAAGACAACATTTTTGATACTGGGAATATGATTATACAACAGATCCTGGCTGTAACATTAGTGATAAAAGAGAAAGGGCTGACTATTCATAAAGCTAAGCTTGTCAGGCCTTTGATAAATATTTTGCTTACTCACATTTCAAGATTTTCCTTTCATTCTCAATTACAGCCTAATTATGAATATCCACATGACTGTGTTGTAGGGCAAACAGCTTTTTCATGCCAAGGGAAATCTCACTTAAAACAATCTGGTCTCCAGAATCATTTGGAACAGTGGGGGTGGGTATGATACTGCATAGAATTACCCATGTACTTATCAGAAACCAAGCTTCTTAGCCAAAGGTGATATTCAGCAGGATCTGACCAGTTCTGGAGAACTGGTAGCAGAAATTTTGAGTAGTTTGGAGAACCGGCAAATGCCACCTCTGACTGGAGATTTTACAGTATCCTTCCCCTGCCACGTCCCCAAGCCACTCACAGAACCGGTAGTAAAATTTTTGAATCCCACCACTGTTCTGGGCTATTAAACAAACCCATGCTAAATGTATCCAAGACCATCATCAGGATTATCTAAGTTTGGGCTAAAATGTGAAGTTGCTCTGCGGTCCAGTTTTCCCAGAAATATGTAGGTGGCACCATTTCTTTATGTCTTAAACAAAAGATTTTGCTTCTGGGCCACAGGCTTTAGCATTCTCTGCCTTCTAGGTGTGAATATCAGAGATCAAACACAACCTGAAGAGGAAAATCACTTTTTAAAAAAATCAAAACAAGGTCCATTACCTTCCAGCTTACAAAAGAAAATGAGTGGAAACAATAAACTTTCATAGCAATTATTAACTATGGAATAGGACATGCTGGAGTTTTGATTGAGTGATAATTTGGGATACTAGGAGGGATTTTTCTGTGGCTAAGAACAAACAGTTTTTCTAAAAACATGAGTTATGCTGAAAATGCCATTTTTTCTCTATGTTAATGAGCATTGGAACATTAATGGAACACTAAATGTCCTCCATTTAGAATAGGACTAATTATTTAATGGGTTTGTTGGAATTCCCTTATTAAGTTTGTCTTTCATTGGATTATTACCTGGGCTGAGTTCTTGCTATCCTTGTCAGTTTCATCCTACTTTATTAAAGTGAGTAACATTCTTTTCTCTGGGTCAAAAAGGATTATGGAGGGGTTATTTAAGGACAGGAATAGTTCCTTTGGATCTGACAGGATTATATAAAGTGGAAAGCAGAATCTAGTCTCTGCTACATAAGATCAGGAGAAATGTCCTAGGAGTTTTGCCTCAACACAGATAGTTGTGGAACAGTTTTTTTAGCTTGCTATTTCATCTCATCTTCACATTTCTCCTGATCCATCCATTCAGCTCCTCTAGCTTCCCTTAGAGCCACTGGTGACATAAGAACATTTTCTGTGTCACCCAACAATTAGGTGTACCTATCCATTTCTGTGGGTTGGAATGAACCCTGTAGGTTGAGCAACTAATCAGGTTGATTCCTTCTGCTAAATTGCTCTAACCATCCACCCACTCATCTTCTTTATTCGGTGTTTTTTTTGGTAATGCCTTGCTTTTGTTTTCTTCCAGAAATGGGAATATGGTGCAGACATCCTATCTCAGCCAACACAAGAGATCTGCTGCCTCTTGCACAGAACTTAAGAGGTCTGCTTTTCAAATCCTGCTTTGTTGTCTACTTCCTTAAAAGGGTATAGTTGATCATTACCACTGAAGAAAGTTAGAGAACAAACTGGGTTTTAAAAGATCTTCTGAAAGCTTTACAGTGTCCATCTAACTTTAACCTTACTATATAAAAGACATTCCTTTGTAATTTATTTATGATAAGATTTAATGTTGTGTTAATACAAGATGTTCTATTCATTCATTTCCATTGCCTTTACATTCATCTAACGCTAAACAAAACCCCAACTGATTGTTTTAAAAGGCTTGAAATATTTGGCGTGTACTTTTTAGGCTACATTTTATTTATCCACTTAGTCAATCCTGTATGTTCCCATTGTTGTCTTAGTATTTCTACTTAATTAGTTCTGAATAGTATTGTATAAATGCTTCTCCCCTTAGATTTTAGGAGCTAGTTATCCTGGCCTCATGCCAATACTCCATAATCTATGACTGGGCTTCCTCATAAATTCTTCTTAAACAAACTATATAGAATGAATAAGGTGTTTTTTTTTTACAAAAAACATATTTTAATATAGTTACCATTAAAGTCCAAATTTATGGGGAACAGCATTTGGACAGGCAATATATAGCCGAGCCACAAAATAACTCTGAACAGCTGAGACATCTGTTGGTCTAGAATTTAATCAAGAAAGAATAGTTTCTATCAGACACAGGAAATGGCGGATGGGATCAAATGGTTAAACCGCAAACCCAAGTCAAACTAAAATAAGCTAGGTAGAATTGGTACAGTCCGCTGAACCACAGCTGACGTCTGCTATCCTAGAGGATAGCTTATGATCTTTAGCAGAAAAGAAATCCTGTAGAATATGACCTTTTAGACTTTATGACTAAGAAATTTGAAAACTGTGTTTTAAAAATGAGATATGATTCTGACCAGAACTGAAGTCAGAAAGATGAAGGATTACAATCCCCAAAGCCCAAAATCATATAAAATCCAAGAAACATGAGAAGGTGATACAGAGAGAGTATTGTGTTGTTAGGCTGGACTTATCTCAATATATGGACATGGAACTTGTGCATAGAAATGTATCTTTGAGATTCATGCTGATCCATCATTTGTTCAATACCTACACATTTCCGCTGTAAGATTTCACAGTCTTAAGAATTTATGAACCACAACTGTCCCCAATTCTTCTTCCAATGTCTCTTTACTTTCCTATTGATTTGACCCTTATTCTTTCCTTTTTCTAGAGGATATAAAGGGTTAAGCATTTCACCAGGCAGGATGGCCAAACTGAAAACAGGAAATTCCTGGCCACAGACTTTGGTTTTGGAGATCTGATGCCACAATATTTGCTTTTGTAATTGGTAACTTTAGCAAGGGCATTCAAATTGGCTGCCATGTTGGTGGGACAGGATTGTCCTTAGGAACTTGCTCTGAGGATGTGTAAGGATTTTATCATAAGAATAAGAAGGGTGCTTTTACGCTGATACATATTCTCCATGGTGCCACAAATGGAACAATTGGTTCTTTCGTTTAAAGATTTGCTTTCCATAAAAAAGGAAATAGTTATTAAGAACTTTAACCAAATATCAAATAAACTTAGCAGAAAGTCTTCCATTGTTTCCAAAACATTTTGGGACATATCCCCAATAGCATAAGTTTTCTTGGGTATCTTTCAAGGAAACCTATTTATTAGACACTTTTGCCATCCACAGAGATGATAATTGGACGTGATTCATTGCCTCCTTCTCACTATGTTTCACACCTAAAACAGAGAAGAGGGTTTCAGCTACATAACTAGTTCAATGGATATCACAGCCCTTCCTGTATGGCAACTGTTAAGTTTGCATGAAGAGTCAGACGCGAAGAGCTTCAGTGAAGAGTTTATTAGTGACTACAGCTCGAATGGACCCAACTTGGCTGGGCTACGGCTGCTTCTTATAGCCAGCAGCCGTGGTTGCCAGCCAATCAGAGTCGGGTTTTCCGCACTTTTTAAACCAATCCTATTTGACATTTTACAAGAACAATTCAAACTAAACCAATGACATTCAAACCTACATACATAACAGCAGCGTTGCAAATCATATTCCCAAGATGATGATTTGCTAATGGCAGGTTAATAACAGCTGTTTACCATCTTAATTAAAACAATAAGTTTAACTGTCAATCCAAGTTGTTAATATTTGTCAAATGATATTTCAAATATAGACACGGATGCAGATTTAGAAAATGAAGAATATACTCTGCTATCTAATCAACATAAGTTGATTTGTGGGTGAGCAAAGAAAAAATGTGACTATTATAGCACACAGTTAGTCTTCCACATGCCTTTTCAATCATGTGCTATATTGCTTTAGCATGATGTGTGATTTCCCACAATTCATAAGATCTTGAAGATATGGGTATATCTCCTGGCATGGGGGTCAGAAAATAGGGCACAGCCACTGAGATGCCGATGAGGTAGGGTCTGGATATTTGTATATAGTTTTATTTTGGCTACTGGCTATGAATTTTTGCTGCACTGTAATTTGATATATATTCCTCCTGATTTTCTTTCCATTCCCTTTGATACTTGATATCTTGGCATGTTATGCCTCTGATGGCTGGATTAAATATTTTCCCCATCCTTTCTGGATAAAGCATGCTTTCCCCATTACTTCTGACAGCAGCAGGGAAGATAAATTTTCTTACAAAATGTTCAAATGATATAGGCTTTTCTTCCATTAATAGCTGTTCTTCATAACTTGCTTTGCAAGCTATGTGCTGGATTTTCTTTCTCCTTCATGAAATGAAAAACAGTTGATAAAAATGTGACCTGTAAAATTGTAAATAAAATTAAAAACTGAAATGGTGTCACTTTTGATATAATGCAAAAGTGCTATGTTCCCTGGTTAGAATAGGAAAGTACATCTGAAACTTTTATAGCGTAATAAATGTGTAAGCCTAGGTTGTAATCCAGAGTTCAAATGATCCTGCTGTTTTAGATATATGCAGCACATTCCAGTCATTAGCTTTCCAGAAGTATTAGAATTTTTATCACTCAGAATTCCAATCTAACCATGCAAAAAAAAATGTTATTTGTCTCCTAGGAAAGAAAACCAGGATTTCTCCTTAAGGTGCTCAATTTCTGTTTCTTTAGTGTGACTCCTGAAAGAGTGACTACCCTAGTTTTTACTCATCTCCTTTTATTTCTTGTGGAACATTGATGTAAACTCTTTCTCTGTTAATTGATGGCTTAGATAGTTTTTTTTTGGATTTCCCGTTATCTTTTTTTGGGAGGGGGAAACGGCAGCATTTTTCCATATCATGGTTTCTCACCTGGCATTACCAGCCATTAGCCAAGAACACAGGATGTTTGTTTTGGGGGTTGCAACAAACAGTACTAAGATGACTGCAGCTCTCAAATGGATGGTGACCTTTTGCTTGTGTTCCAATAATGTATGTACACTGCATCTATTAATCACTTCAAGTAAACAGATGTCTAATTAGGTGACATCGAGTAGAACAAGCACAGTATGTAACAAAAACATGCAGTTAAGAACTGGAGGTATAACAGTCGTTCCATAAAAGTCCTGCTTCTGGGTTTTGAAGCACTTTTAATGGAAAAAATACATGAAATGGGGGCTTATCATGACATTTGATTTCATCCCAAGAAAGGAACTGTATTTTGCAGCAAAGTCAAAATCACTGGGCTTTGATAACAAATCTCTTTTGCAACTGGCATACAAGTTCTGGTCTGATCTAAGCAGGACGATTACCAGCCTATTCCTCTGCTCACATAGGGCTGATGGATTTATAAATAACAGTGAGCTATGCTGTAGGACAGGCCACAGCATAATGCTAAGTCATAAAAACACCTTGGTGTTGCAGGCTGTTAAACACCTAGCACTTAGCTCCAGCTGCCTGCAATTAGTGCAGGCTCAAATCCCACCAGGCTGAAGGTTGACTCAGCCTTCCATCCTCCCGGGTAGGTAAATTGAGGACCCAAGATTGTTGGGGCAATAAGCTGACTTTGTAAAAATGCCGCTTGGGAGGGGGCGGGGTCAAAAGCCCTAGTAATAAGCAGGCATATACAGTAGAATGAAGGCTATTGCTGAGCACATTGGGTTGTGCTCCAAAGATTGTAAGCCGCCCTGAGTCTCCGGAGAAGGGCAGCATATAAATGCGAATTAAAAAAAAAACCAGAACGGCTAGATTCATACTTCGTTGCTACATCAAGGCAGACAAATATATCATGTTGAATCCGCCCTGTGGCTCGCTCAACAAACCAACCTTGATTTAGCATTATGCATGGACAGCCTCATTTTCTCTGTACTAATTGGATATGCCTGAGGAAAAAATGATTAGCGGTTCTAGTAATTTGCATTTGATCTTCTTCAATTGCTTATGCAACTTTCCTCTGACTAATCTTTAATACTAGCCATCCATGAAGCACAGGATAAAAAATTGGGATTGTTCTAATCCCGAAGCCCTCTCTTTGCACTGCTAATATAAATGTGATTTCTATGTAGGCAGAAATGGAGGTCTCTATTGACCTGAGGAGAAGGGGATGCTTCACTGCACACACCCATTTCCTGTGCACGGTCAGAATGTTTTCCCTCACTTGCTCTGAATGGGGAAGCTCTTCCAGGGTGTAGCTCTTACTTATCTGTTTCATCTTTAGAAGTATGATTGAAATGTAGTACTTGAAACAGTGGTTCTCCCTTTAACTGAAAATGAATTATATGAGTATTACCCGATCCTTCTTAGGACAGGCAAATTGCTCAATTACAATTGAGCAATTGTAGGTCGATGCTATGCAAATAACCTGAACCTCTTGCATATTGAAATCTTGCAATAATCAGAGGACTTGTTGAATATGGGGTCAATATGGCTCTGCCCTCATGCCCCATCTGGCCATCTGCAATGTGATTTGGTTGATTTATCTGCCAGTTTGTGAAGATAATGGACTGTCATTCAAATTCTAAAGCTTCTCATTTGGCAAAGTTCCGTATAAAAAACCCTTCATTCAGTGACTGGCTTGATAAACAGTGCTAAGCTATCATGGAGTCTGGCTTAAAGTGTTGTGGAAACACAATCATGCTACCACACGAATCATAGCGTATGATTTAAAAACTGTATTTCCTACTAACCCTGGTTTATTTTTAAAAAAAGAAGAAATGTTTCTAAATGGTCTACAGCAATAAGTGAGTCTATTTTCTCTCAAGACTTTATGACATGAATTGTGGGTCAATATATATGATGGTGTGATTATCTATACCTACCTATATCTGTATCAATATGGTGCAAAACAGTTACAAACAAATAGGGCAATTACACTAATCAATTCCTCCATAGTATGAGACCAGCCAGCCTATTGCTGTTAAAAGGTCATATTTTCATAGAATGTACAACCCACTTCATTACACATAACTTCAGTTTGGCTTTAAGAGTAGCACTAAAAGAGGAGATAAAGCAAAGATTATATAAATATGATTTCATTTTGCCTGAAGAGAACATGATGTGATTTACACACTGAGTAATTAGCAATTTAAGAGATTTTCTCTGGTAAAATGAAGCCAATGTATATTTTATCTTGGAATTGTCAGCTGTCCGGTGTTTACTGAGGTAAATTGAATAAGTGGTTGTTTGTTTTGGATGCTGTTCCTATTGTTTATTTTATTACCTGGCTCAGATTAGCAACATTAGAAAGGCACTGAAGACCTGGTTTTGCCAGTGGGCCTGGGGAACCCAGAGAGGGATGAAACCCACCAGATGGCTAGTGTGATCCGCTGTCATCGGGGTGGGGGGTGGGAGTTGTTTTTTGTTTTTTGTTTAGTTTTGTTTTGTTTTTTTGTTTTCCCAAATTTTGTTCTATTGTACTTTACTAATTTATTTGATTCTTTAGTTCTTATTGTTTTTATTTTTATTTTTTGTTTTAAATATGATTTTACATTGTGTAAGCCTCCTCGAGTTGCCATGGGTGAATAGGTGGCAATATAAATCAAACAAACAAACAAACAAACAAACAAACAAACATGATGATGTACTTAAATATATTTATTAAGAAGCACACACAGAGACACATGCAAAGAAAAAACTTTGTAGTATGTTCTTATAAGCCTGCTACAATGCTGGCAATCAAGCATTTGGGAACAAGAGCAATGAATGCTGTGCCAAATATTTTCTAATTCTAGGAAAGATCTGTTTATCATTATCAAGAAGCATATTCTTCCCGCACTGAATCCTCACAACAGCTCTTTGAGGAAAGTTAGGCCAACAGAGTGTAAATGGCTTAAAATCAAGATCTGGGACATGCTAAGAACTTCAACTTGATCTGCTAACTTGCCTCTTTGGATGCTAGACCACACTGAATAATTTCAATAGAAGAGAATACATGTAGTTCAGGGTTAAATTGCTGGGTTTGCTACCTTGTTTTGTAAATTGATCCATAGATATAGTGCAGTTCTTTAATTGTTCACACTGTCTGCAAGTTCTGGAAAACATTATTTACTTGACATTCCATGCATATGAATTGTTAGTTAATTTCGCAATCTCAAATCTGCAAACTGTTTTGATATTTACACTTCAATTTTAGATGCAGACAACACAGACTCATCCCCAGCAGCCTGTGACTCAACAGTGAAGGGTCACAGTGCAGAAAAACATCCTGTAGCCAAGAAGGCTACACACCCATTTGTACTACTCAGGTGACCCTTAGGACACAGATAAACCTCCAAGTGGCCTCAACAACTCTCTAAAAGGATGCAAATGACCAGCTGTCTGCAAGGAGTATAAATCCTTCCATTCCCCACCATCCAGTCAGAGTTGAAGAAGCTTTTTGGATGAGAAGCGAAACGACTTCAAAAGAAAAAACAAGAAAGTCCAATTGCCTACTGAAAAAAGCACCTTTGGGACAAAAAATGTTGACAAATTTTGTTTTTAAACTTTCTGACATCTTAAGTGTTACCAAAAACAATTTCTTCAAATCACTTAATCAGAAAGTCCTTATTTAAATGTCCCTGTTGTAATTGGTTAATGTATTGTTTTCTGTATATAATGTAATGTATTGTTACCAAAAGAAAAATCACTTTTACCCAATTTTGGATAATTTACCCAGATTTGGGAAACACTGCCTTAAACTAAGAGTTACCAAGTGCTTAGGTAACAAACCCTTTTCTCTGATGGATCATCTTTTTCTTTAGGGATACATCACAAAGATAGTCAGTTCCTATCCCTTCTACAAAGACAAAAAGAAATTGAAAACTTATATTTATAAGATGAGCTGTGGTGGCCCAGTGGTTAGAGTGCAGTACTGCCGGCTGCTTCTGCTGCCTGCTGGCTGCCTGCAGTTTGGCAGTTCAAATCCCAACAGGCTCAAGGTTGACTCAGCCTTCCATCCTTCCAAGGTGGGTAAAATGAGGACCCAGATTGTTGGGGGCAATATGCTGACTCTGTAAAACCACTTAGAAAGGGCTTTAAAGCACTATAAAGCTTTATATAAGTCTAAGTGCTATTGTTATTTTAAATTAAAGTTTTGCTCAGGTGCAAAACAAGAATATTATTTTGCCACATTCAAACAGAATATATGATAAACAATTCCTTTTAATACCAGTATAAAGAAAATACTGTAAACATTGTATTGGCTGTCAACAGCACAATTCCAGACATGGTTCTCTTTGCGATGCAGTTCTGGCACTAGGCCAGAAAGTCCAGCTGGAGATCAAGACAACATTTCTAGATGGTAGGATACAATCAGGTTCATTTTAAGCATTTCCTAGTTGGAAAGCAATGCTGGCATTTATCCATAGCAATGAGGGTCTAATTATCCTTGGTGATTTTTAATGCCTCATATATGCATTCTGGGCTAGCGTAGCAACATATGCTAGTTGAAGTGGTTATACTTACAGTTCCCTGACTCATTCAAGTGATGGTAGCTGAATCCTTTCACAGATTAAAAAAAATGAAGTCATCTGTCGGTATTTTCACTCTAATGCCAAGATGTTGTATTATTCTTTATGCAAAGGGCATGGGGGAGATACAGCAGTCAGCCAATATAGAGCAGATTCTGTATTGATTCTGTTATGTATGCAGAGTTTTAAATGACTGGGTATTGTTGTAAAGTGTTTGAATTCATTGGTTGTAAAAGTGCGGGAAAACCCTGCACTCTGATTGGCTGGCAGCCGTGGCACGGCTGAGCCAGTTGGGTCCGTTCTGAGCTGAAGTCACAATAAACTTTGAGTTGAAGCACTCCGCGTCCTGCCTCTCTATGCGAACTTAACACTGGCGACGAAGGTGGGATTCCCCTGAAGAGAAGGCAACGCGGAACAGAGAAGAGTGAGATGGCTGCGCTGAACACCCCCCCAGCCCCATTCGACCTGAAGAATGAAGACTGGGAGTCCTATGCAGATCGGTTTCAGATGTTTTTGGAAGGAAGCGATGTTGCCGCCATTTCTGAGCAGCGGAAGAGGGCGGTTTTTCTCACGTATTGTGGTCTGGCAGTTTTCAAGATGACGAAGGCATTAGCGGGCGCAGCAGATGTGAAGGTAATGGCATGGCCTGATCTAGAGAGGCTTTTAAGGGCACACTATGCACCCCAAGTATTATGCCTCATTAAGAGACATGAGTTTTATCGCTGCGATCAGGGGGAAGACGAAAGCATAAATGACTTCGTGGCAAGTTTAAGAGACATTGGGGGTGCATGCGAATTCAGCAGCTTAGAGGAGGCCATGCGATCGTTTGTTTTGGGCCTTAAAGACAAGGTTTTGCAGAGCAAATTACTGATGAAACCCAAGATCACGCTGAAAGAAGCCATAGAGGAAGCATCTTCAGCAGAAGCCACCAAATCCTCAGCAGCAGCCATGAGAAAGATGAACAAGACTACGGGCCATTTAGATGGGGAAAAGATCACTACAACTCATTTTGATGAACTTGAATCTGAGTCAGAATACAGTGGAGAAGAAGAAGAAATCAACAGACTGAGAATGGAGCGGAAAAGAAATGACCTGAGAAGGAAGAGGTGTGATTTCCACTGCATAGGTTGTGGGGAAACCACCCCGCACTGAATGCAAGTTCCTGGACACCATTTGCCTCCGATGTGAAAAAGGAGGGCACCTTGCAAGAGTCTGCAAATCATCCAGAACTCCACCTAACAGAAGAAAGTTTGCTACAAACAACAAAGACAGAGAAGTCAAGCCAAACAACACCAGTGAGAAAATGAGGCGCAACACAGAAGCAAATGGAAGGAATGAAACTCATCAAACAGTAACTATTGGTCATTCTTCCTCTTTAATTAACAGGAAAGTGCATGTCAAGGTATTCATTGAAGGAAGGCCTTGCCAAATGGAAGTGGACTCAGGTTCATACTTATCCATGGTGTCATGGGACACTATTCAGAGACTGATACCAGACATTCAGAAGACTCACTTCAAGAAGTAGGCATTAACTCTTAAAGACTACCAAGGGAACAAGATTCTGGTAGTTGGAACAAGAGAATTCAACGTGAAGTTCAAAGGTCACATCAAGCGCCTACCCCTGACCATCGTGGATAAAGATCGCCCAAGTTTGCTGGGGCTAGAATGGATCAACCTGCTGGGCATCGAAGTGACTGGCATCAATCACATAAGCAACACTGAGTGGGAAGAGTCCTTGAAGTCTGAGTTTCCAGAGGTCTTCAGCGACGGATTAGGCAAGTACTTGGGGACCCCTATCACATTTAACCTAGATCCCAAGGTACAACCAATCAGATTAAAACCCAGAAGGGTACCCTTTGCATTGAAGGAAAAAATTGATGAACAATCAGATAAACTTATAGCCCAAGGGGTGCTGGAGCCCACAGACCACTCCAGGTGGGAAACACCCATAGTCACGCCAGTCAAGGCTGACGGTTCTGTGAGAATCTGCGGGATTACAAGGGGACATTGAACCATGCGCTACAGCAGAGCGCATATCCGGTTCCAGTGGTTCATCATTTATTACATTCTCTGGCGGGGCACAGTCTTCGCCAAATTGGACCTGGCCCAAGCATACCAGCAGTTAACAGTAGATGATCTAACTGCAGAAGCCCAAACCATTGTAACCCATCAGGGTGCATTCAAATGCAAGAGGTTACAATTCGAGTAAGTGTGGCGCCAGGCATCTTTCAAAGCCTCATGGAAAGGATGCTACAAGGGTTGCCGGGAGTGGTGCCTTATTTTGATGACATTTTAATCTCTGCTGAAAATGACACTCAGTTACACGAGAAACTCAGAGAAGTTCTAACCAGGTTCAAAAAGCGGGTTAAAAGTCAAAAAGAGAAATGCACACTAAGAACTGACAAAGTAGAATTCTTGGGTTATATGATTGATAAACATGGCATCCACCCCACAGAAGCCAAAGTTCAGGCAATCAAAGAAGCCCCAAGGTCTAAATGCAAAACTGATTTACAAGCATTCATGGGACTTATTAATTTCTATCATATGTTTCTACCTCAGAAAGCAACCACTGCAGAACCCTTACACAGATTACTGGATAAAAAATCTGCATGGGTCTGGGGCACAAAAGAAGAAGCTGCATTTAACAACATCAAGAGACAAATCACTTCTGATTGTGTCCTGATACAGTTTTCTGAGAATTTACCTGTAGTATTAACTTGTGATGCATCCCCTTTTGGATTGGGGGAGGTGTGTTGAGCCACATGCTTCCCAGTGGAAGGGAAGCCCCTATTGCATTTTACTCTCGCACTTTGACCAAAGCAGAGAGAAACTACAGTCAACTGGACAAGGAAGCGTTGGCTATCGTGGCAGCAGTCAAGAAGTTCCATGAGTACGTTTATGGGAGAAGGTTCGCCATTGTTACAGATCACAAACCTCTTTTAGGCATTGTGGTAGGGGACAGACCAATGCCCACCATCCTGTCACCAAGAATGCTGAGATGGACTGAATTTCTTGCTGCTTATTCATATAAACTCATTCACAGACCGGGAAAAGACATTGGGCACGCTAATGCTTTGAGTTGTTGCCCACTTCCTTTGCACACTGAGGACCCTGCTCCAGAAATTTACACCTTCTTTCTAGAAACTGTTGCCAAACTTCCAGTTCATGCTGCTGAAATTGCTAGACAAACTGCCAAAGATACTTCATTGGCTCCTATTGTAGGCTGGATTAAAAAGGGTTGGCCACTACATGATCTACCTCAAGCTTCACAACCTTTTAAATCCAGACAAACTGAATTATCTGTCTTGAGGGGATGTATTTTGTGGGGTAACAGGGTGGTTATTCCTGCAAAATTGCAGAAAGAGGTTTTGGAAATGTTACATGAGGGTCATCCGGGTATTGTCAGAATGAAGGGATTGGCCAGGAGTTATGTATGGTGGCCTGGTATAGAAAAAATGGTTGAAACCTGGGTTGCATCCTGCCCAACTGCCAGCAAGTAAGGCCTGCTCCACCCCTCGCCCCTAAACTAGAATGGGAATGTCCTAGGGGTCCATGGTCCAGGATTCACATTGATTTTGCTGGCCCTACCAGAGGGCACACTTTCTTTATTGTAGTTGATGCATACTCCAGATGGTTAGAGGTTATCCCCATGGTTTCCACCACTGCAGACGCTGTTATCAAACATCTTAAGAAACTTTTTGTAACTCATGGGTTACCTGATGTACTTGTTTCTGACAATGGTCCTCAATTTACTGCTAATCTTTTGAATCATATTTAGCAGCAGGGTATCAGACACGCCCTTACTGCCCCTGGGCATCCTTCATCTAACGGCCGGGCTGAACGCATGGTACATTTTACCAAGGAGAAACTCCAACAATTGGGTCCAGGCGACATCACTGAGAAAGTTGAAAAACTACTCAATATCCAACACATCACTCCTAGTCCATCCACTAACTTAACTCCTGCCGAGCTTTTGATGGGGAGAAAACTCAGGTCTACCCTAGACTGCCTTCACCCCACTTATGCACCCAACGCACCTCTAGATTCCACCAGCAAAGCGCGCACATTCACTGTGGGTGATTCTGTTTATGCTAAGAACCTTGTGGGTAAACCACTATGGATTCCTGCTGAGATAACCCAGGTCACAGGCCCCAGGTCTTACAGGGTTCACACTGAGGATGGTGTCTTGTGGAGTAGGCACATAGACCAATTGCGGTCCAGACTGCCTCTGGAGCATCGCCCTTGCTCCTCGCTGGATCCCATGCCCTCAGCCAGCCAGCCACCTCAGGGATCCCTGGCTAACATGTGCCATATGCTAAATAAATAATAATGTATTCTTTGATCTAGGACTGTGATGGTGAACCTATGGCATGTGTGCCAGAGCTGGCACACAGATTCCTCTCTGTGGGCACGTGAGCCATCGTCCCAGCTCAGCTCTGCCACACATGCGCACACGCCTTCTGCCAGCCAGTTGATCTTTATATCTCTGCTACACATGTGCGGGGTGCATGCGTGAGGGCAGGGTGCATGCATAAGGGTGGGGTCCATGTGTGGGACATGCATGTGCATATGTGAGGGGCGGGGTGCATGTTCAGGGATGCACATGCATGCACAGGGGATGCGCGCGCATTGCATTTTGGGGATTTGGGGCACTTGGTGCTGAAAAGGTTAACCATCACTGATCTAGGATGTAAGGCTACAGAGATTTTCATGAGGGAGACCAAAAAAGGGCCTTGGTGGCTCAGGCTGTTCAATGCCTACACTTAAGTTCCAGCTGTCTACAATTACTGTAGGCCCGAATCCCACCAGGCTCAAGGTTGACTCAGCCTTCCATCCTCTCGGGGTAGGTAAATTGAGGACCCAAGATTGTTGGGGGCAATAAGCTGACTTGGTAAAAATGCCGCTTAGTAATAAGCAGGCGTATACAATGGAATGAAGGTTATTGCTGAGCACACTGGGTTGTATCCCAAAAAATTGTAAGCCGCCCTGAGTCTTCGGAGAAGGGCGGCATATAAATGTAATTAAAAAAATAAAAAAATAAAAAATAAAAACCATGGTGGCAAAATTTACAACAGAGTGAAGACAGAACTCCTTATTGTGGATAAGACTCATGGAGGCTTCTTTCTGTGACTCTGAAAATCCACACTTTCTCTATTGGCAGTGTTCTCCATCCTACAGCATTTTTCTGTTTTAATTTTCTTTCAATAGAGGCAGGGATCACTCACTGATTGGGAACGATGTTCATTTGACAAATCCATCCCTCCAATGACCACCTGATCATGCAATTTACATGCAACATTGCAGTCACATGTTTATCCCTAGAAAGATTATATATCTGGTGGAAGTTAATAGTTTTAAAGTTGAATACTAGGAAGTTGGCTCTCTGAATGGACATTTCTAACATCAGATGGCCTCAATTGCCCCATTTGGAAATCCAGGTGGAAGGAATTTGATATAATTAAGGGAGGTGGATTCACATTGATATTTTGCAAGGCGGTTACATAAGAGAGAGAAAGGGAAGATGTTTAGGGATTAGAAGGTCTTCTTATTTTAATGTACAAATGTAACTACCTAGAATACCATTATAATGGATCAAGTTGGGCCCTTTTGTCTTTGCAGAACCTTTGGTTGGTCACTTTTCCCAAGATGATAAACCCCTATTTTTTCTTCTGGGTAGGAAAAACATTCATAATTCTTTATGGCATACTGGTGAAAAAAGTGTGAAATGTTTTCAGTGCCTACATGTATAATAGTAAGAGAAAGCTCTCTGCCTTATGATGAAAACATGCATAAACAAGATTTATAAGATGACCCCTGATCTGTCTTAGAGACAACGGCAGACAGGGAAATTCCCGTCAGAAAAACAAGGAAAGAATTCTGAACAGTTTGTCCTTGTAAAAACCTCTATAGCTGTCTTGGAAATATCAAAATATTTTCTGATTTTATTTGTTTCTCTGTTTCTCTGCTCTTTTTGCATAAAGATCAGGTCACCTCTCATCCCAGTATTTGGCATACGCACACAATCTGTTGGAGCCATTGGTGAGCTAAAGAATATCAGCCATGATTTCTTTGCTCGCTTCATAATATTGGCCTGACATATTTTGATAGTTCAAAAAAAAAGAATTACATACTTCCCAGTTTGAATCCTAATATATAATAATACTAACTCTATACCCATGCTTTGCTATAAAGCTATGTGATTGGGCTTAGTTTTGGGGAAGGAAAATAAGGCATAAAATTGTGCCTCTTGTCTACCAGCATCCATTGGTATTCATCTGGCTAGTGTCCTGTCAGTGTGTGAGAGAGTTGAGGGTTGTTTGGAAACTGAAGCAGTATTTGCTGTGTGAGCAAGAAGGAGACATCAAGGAGCCTGGGTGTGGCTTAGTTCAACTGTTCTGTACTAAAGCTGCTTGGTGCTGTGAAACTAAAACTAAACTGTGGTCTTCTGCTTGTGTTTTGCATTTGGAACAGATTTCTTTTCAGGTGGGGAGGGGGAGTAGAACTCCTTAGCATCAGAGCGTGTTAATAATAATATATGAAATACTAATGTTCTGATGATCATTTTGAAAAATCCTTTCTTAGTGAGCACCTAGAAGCCAAGAGGAACATACGTGCCAAATTTCAAGTTTGTAGGCTTTACGGTTCTGGAGATTTTGTGATGATGTATGAGTGGTATTTCGCTTTTATAAATGTAGATAATATATACCTATGTAAAATAGCAAACAGACTTGAAGATGGAGATCCCTAAAGTTGATAGAAACAAGATTCCTTAAATACAGACTGTATTAAGATGGATGCACTTCGAAATATTATCTTAAAATCGAGAAGCCTTTTGGGTTAAGTTCTTAATGAAAAAGTGGACAATGCTGGGCTCACAGGTTGATGTGATGCTCTCCTCCTTGTCCCTAAAGTCAAATGGTAGGTGGTCTTTTTTCATTTGGGTGTTTTAAATAGGCTTCAGATTGAAAAAGGTACAATAATGAAGGCAGAGGCTGAAAAAGCATTTGAGTTCTTAAAACCTCTAGAGTGGTTTTTTTTTTCATTTTTGGGGAGGAGACAATAGGGCAGGTCTGCTGTCCCACACCAGTCCCAAATATGAAACTAACTGGGCTGAAAAATTTGCCTCCTCCATACATTGTTATAATGCCATGAGTCAGCCAGGTTCCTATAATTCCTCTAGTTAGGACAACAAAGGTCAACATGGACAGATAGGTTGAAGAAGTAGCTCAGCCTTGTCCTAAGGCTAACAGACAGTGTGGGTTGGACCTGGAAACAGGACCATTAAAACCATGGACCTTGCCCTCCTCTGGGAAACCCTCTTCCATGATTTGAGCTCTACTGGGCTGTGCCTCCTTAAGTTATGGATGTGCTAATTGGGATTCCTATCTGGTGACTTGACTCAGCCTTAGCACTGGATTTTGGCTCCTTGCTTGTGTCTGAACTGTTGATTAGAATTAGAATTAGAATTAGAATTCTTTACTGGTCCAGAGTGATTGGATATTCAATGAATTTGTCTCTGGTGTTACAGCGGCTTCTTTATCTTCTTAATGAAAAGAAGGACTAGGGGTGTCACGATATGAGTGTTCCAATATCTCAGGGGCTGCCACAAAGAAGAAGGGGGTCAAGCTATTCTCCAAAGCACCTGAGGGCAGGACAAGAAGCAATGGATGGAGACTAATCAAGGAGAGAAGCAACTTAGAACTAAGGAGAAATTTCCTGACAGTTAAAACAATTAATCAGAGGAACAACTTGCCTCTAGAAGTTGTAAATGCTCCAACACTGGAAGTTTTTAAGAAGAGATTGGATAACCATTTGTCTGAAATAGCAATAGCACTTGGACTTATATATCACTTCATAGCGTTTAACAGCCCTCTCTAACCATATTACAGAGTCAGCCTCTTGCCCCCAACAATCTGAGTCCTCATTTTACCCACCTCCGAAGGATGGAAGGCTGAGTCAACTTTGAGCTTGGTAAGATTTGAACTGCCAAATTGCAGGCAGCCGGCTGTCAGCAGAAGCAGCCTGCAGTACTGCATTCTAACCACTGCGCCACTGTGGCTCTTGGTATAGGGTTTCCTGCCTAAGCAGGGGCTTGGACTAGAAGGCCTCAAAAATCCCTTCCAACTCTGGGAGATGGGCGGAGCTGGTGTCGCCACTTACGGAGGTGATCTTGACTCCTGAGATCACCCCCGATACTGCTGCTTTGGGATGGTCCCCCGGGATCTAAACCGACTCGTAGGGTTGGTGAAAGTTGGAGGCGGCAGAATCATTCTATGATGGCTATTTCAGAGGAAAAGAGGGAAATGGAGGACATGAAGAATTGATTGTGGAACTTCCAAAGGAAGGTGCAATGATAAGTGAAGAAGAAGAACAACTTGGAGCAGTAGGTGGTTTACCTAGAGAACAAAAAGAAGTTAGAACGACTAGAGCAAAACAACCTATATATAAGACTTAAAATGGAAGGGAAAAATTGATTTCAATGAATATAAATGGACTCAATTCAATTGCCAAAAGAAGGAAAATATTTCATAGATTAGAGAAATTAAAATTTGATATAATTTGTCTGCAAGAGGTCCATATTAAAAAACAATATGAATATGTATTAAGGCAAAGAAAGTTAGGAAAGCTATTTACATCACTGGCTCAATATAAAAAAACAGGAGTGGCTCTATATATTAAATATATTATTGCAGAATTGATTTATACAGATGAAGATGGGAGGATTTTAATGGTGGAGATAATGGATAACAATACTAAAATGCTTTTGATAGCAATATACGCACCAAGTGAGAATCAAGAAGGATTTTATAAGAAATTATATCAAAAAGTGATTGAATTAGACTATGCAAATATCTTTCTGATGGGAGATTTAATGGGATAATTAATGATCAACTTGACTACAAATCTGAAAGAACTAAAAAGAAAATTAGAAGAAAGCTAACCAAGTTCTTCTTTCAAATGATAGAAGAAATGAATATTAAAGATATATGGAGAGAGAGAAATATTGGAAATAAAGAATTTACTTTTTATTCAAATAGACATGAATCATGGTCAAGAATAGATATGGTATGGGCATCTGCAGATAAGCTCTCCGATATACAGAAAATTCAAATCGAAAGTGGGACCTGGGCGGATCACAATCCACTGATAGTTGCCTGGAAAGGACAGAGGAGAAGATCTAGATGGACATTAAGTAACATGATTTTGAAAGAAGAAGAATTTAAAAAGAGAATTGAGACAGAACTTATCTTTTTCTTCAAGGAAAACAGAAAAGAAGATACATCACTACAAACTTGCTGGGATGCGATGAAGGCTTATACAAGAGGTCAGATAATTGACTACATAAGGAAAAGAAATATTGAACGGAAGAAGACACTTAAAATATTGGAAGATGATTTCATGAAATTGGAAAAGAACTACAACAATCAAAGGGAAAGATATTAAAAGGAAAATGGATGTGATTAAACATAAAATGGCTTTAATGGACAAGGAAAAGTCGCTCAAAAGATTAAAGCTAAACAAAATTACTTTGAAAATGCTAATAAGCCAGGAAGATGGTTAGCGTATAAAATTAGAAAGGAAAGAGAAACAAAGAAAATTAGCCAATTAATAGATGGAAAAGGGAATATACAGCATGGGAATGACGAAAAGAAAAAAATTATTCGAGACTACTATGAAAAACTGTACTCTCAAGAAGATATTCTAGAAGAAGAAATTAAACAGTATCTACAAAAGACAAGACTACCACAGATACCTAAAGGCATTGAAACAATGCTAGAAGGGAACATAACCATGATGGAATTGACAGAAGCCTTGAAGAAACAAAATACAGGAAAAGCACCAGGCCCAGGTGGCTTACCGGCGGAATTTTACAAGACCTTCCAGGAAGTGTTAAGCGCTCCCCTTCTAGAAGTGATGAATGAAGTGCTACTAAAAAAGAGAATACCTGAGACATGGTTGGAAGCTTATATTACCCTTATACCTAAAGAAGAAATGGACCTACAACAAGTTAAAAATTATAGACCTATCTCATTGTTGAATTCAGATTATAAAATCTTTGCTTCAATTCTGGCAGAAAGAATGAAAAGATACTTAAATGAATTTATTCACACGGATCAAAATGGATTTTGCCAAAACGACAAATCAAGCAAAATGTGAGAATAATTTTAGATACTTTGGAGTATTATGAAGCACACCCTGAAAAACAGATGGCACTGATGTTTTTAGATGCTCAAAAGCATTTGACAATGTGAACTGGAGGTTTTGATATTGCAAATGATGCAAATGGGCTTTGGAAAAACTTTATACAGGCTATTGAGACAATATATAATAATCAAACAGTGAAGATATTGGTAAATGGAGAGTTGACAGAATCTATAGGGATAAGAAAAGGAACTAGACAAGGTTGTCCTCTGTCGCCCTGCTGTTTGTTTTAACACTAGAAGTACTGAATAGAGCTATCAGAGAAGATGAAGAAATAAGAGGAATGAAAATTAAAAAAAGAAGAATATAAACTACAGGCGTTTGCAGACGATTTGGTATTCATACTAGAGGATCCACTTAAATCAGCACCTAAGTTAATAGAACAAATAGAAGAATATGGAACGGTGGCAGGTCTAAAAATTAATAAAGACAAAACAAAGATCCTAACAAAGAATATGTTAGCAAAATGCAAGAAAGATTTAGAAGATTTATTAGAGATACAGATTGCAAATAAAGTTAAATATTTGGGAATATATATAACGTCAAGATGCAGTACTTTGAAAGAAGACAATTATATAAAACTCAAACAGCAGATAGTGACAGATCTTGAAAGATGGGAAAATATACAACTATCCCTTATTGGCAGAATATTGACAGTTAAGATGAATGTATTACCTAGAATTCTATATTTATTTCAGACAATCCCAATTAGACTTGGGAAAGAGTACTTTGAAGATTTAAATAAAATCACATCAAAATTTATATGGCAGGGCAAAAAGCCAAGAATTAAATTTAAGCTATTACAAGATGCAAGGTTAAGAGGGGAATTTGCACTACCAAATTGGGAATTGTATTATCAAGCTGCAAGTTTGATGTGGGTGAAAGAATGGATAACATTGAGAAATAATAGATTGTTAACTTTAGAGGGTCATGATTTATTACTAGGATGGCATGCTTTCTTATGGTATAAGGGAACTAAAAAACAAGGATATTTTAGAAGATACTATGTTCGAGAAGCTTTATTTTTAAATTGGGAAAAAACTAGAAAACAACATTATATACAAATTCCATTATGGGTATCTACTATTGAAGCTTTCTCATATTCAATAATATATAAGAAGGAACAAACAGTTAGATATGGAGAGATTTTAAATGAAAAGGGTGAACTCAAATCGATGCAAACACTACAAGAACAAGGTATAAAAATGAATTGGTTTTCATATTTGCAAATACAATCTAGATATGATGAGGATGTTAGGACTGAAGGTATTTATAAAAAACAACTGAACTAGATAAAATTTTGATGGGTACGAACGAAAAAGTGATTAAAAAACTCTATGGTCATTTATTAGAAGTTAGAATGGAAGAGGAGCAGGTTAAGGAAACAATGATTGCTTGGGGAAAATTTTGGTTATGGGATAGATCTAGAGAGATGGCAAACACTGTGGGATCAGAATTATAAAATGACAATGTCAACTGCATATAAAGAAAATTTGTATAAGATGTTTTACAGGTGGCACCTATCCCGAGAAGGATTGCAAGAATGTTCAAGGACAAATCGGATAAGTGTTGGAAATGTCATCAGATACCTGGCTCCTACTACCACATGTGGTGGACTTGCACTGATGCTAAAAGATATTGGACTAAAATCCACATGTGGTTGGAAAAAATGACACAACAACATATAGACTTGAAACCTGAGATATTCCTGTTGGGAATTGTACCAGAGACACTTAACAAAGAACTGAAATATTTGATTGTTAATGTACTGACAGCTGCCAGAATTGTATTTGCTAAAAACTGGAGAAATGATAAGACACCTACGCAGGAGGAAGTGATTAAGAAGATTTTAGACTGTGCCGAAATGAGTAGATTAACATTTGAAATTAGGGTTCAAGAAGAAAAGCAGTTTTATAAGATATGGCATATGTTCTATCAATGGTTAGATAAAAAAGTTTGGTAATATATTTTTGGGAATATAAAGATAGATAGAACTGTTGAAACAATATAGAGATCATAATATAATAGAGGATTAATAATAATGATTATAGTTTTTCCTGTTTGTAATATTGAGTATGAATAATGAGGAGAAGGCACTGTGATTTTTGACCGACCGACATACTTGAAATTGATATGGATTTATGTGTTGTATGTTTGTTTGTTACGTTTGTTTTTTTGGAAAAATAAAACCTTTATTTTTAAAAAAAGGAAATACCAGTTCAACGAACCGATTTAAAATTAACATCCAGTTTGCCTGAACCGTCCCGAACCGGCTGAATCCCAGCCCTGGAAAGGAGTCTTGGGGGAAGGGGGCTGCTTCCTTCTTTGTAAATACTGTATATATATGTATGCATAGGAGAATGGTATAACTGATGTCACAAATAACTGCAAAAATGTATACAGAATTTGTTTTTTAAAGGTGAAAATTTAATAAACTTTATTTTAAAAAAACCCCTTCCAACTCTGATATTCTATTCTTTCCTATTACTCTCTTTCTGCAAGGACAAGAGCTGAATGGACTGGAAACTGAATATGAATTAATGAGTGATGCCATGGCAAAGTTTTCATCCTCATCTGAAGGCAGAAGCCTACTGCAAGGAAAAGGCACACACACTACCTGTTGATGCTGTTCTATACTCCTTGGCATCAACAATATAATTAGGACACCTTGTCATGCCTCAGTGTATGGCTAGCCAAGACTTGAAATTAAAATAGGTGTATTTTTATGCAGCAGAATGTTGAATTCATTGCAATTCTTGGACTCAGAATCTTTACTTCTGAACATGTGCCTTTTTCAGTAGAAAAGAATATCTATAGCTCAGGGTTGATCTGTAGAGTCTTTGAGACTCTCTGAAGGTTTTTGCTTGCAGATATTTCTTTAAAAAAATTTATTTATACATTTTTCTTTAACATACAAAAAAGTGCTTAGTAAAGGGTGTATTGTCTGGGTCAATTTGCTTATACATAATAATAGTAGTCATAATATTATTACTTGTACATAGTGGTATTCTTCCAACTTCTAATTTCTACCTCTATTATCTAACCATTGGTAAAACAAATCCCATGCTGAAAAATATTCTGTATCTTCTTTATCTTTAATGTTAACCTATCCATTTTCGCCAATCTAATATTTTTTTAAATTATATTTTCATCTATAGGAGTTTCCTCATTTTTCCGATGTTATGCAAATACAATTCTTGCTGCTGTCAAAACATGCAGTATTAAATATATGTTCCCTTTGTCATATTTTTTCTGGTAATATACCTATGAAAAATATTTCTGGCTTTAAATATATCTGTTGCTCCTTGGCATCAACAATATAATTAGGACACCTTGTCATGTCTCATTATGTGGCTAGCCAAGACTTGAAATTAAACAGGTGTATTTCTATGCATCAGAATGTTGAACTCCTTGCAGTTCTTGGACTCAGAATCTTTACTTCTGAATGTAGTGTTGTAGCCTGCCAGCTGCCAGCAGAGCTGTTGGCAGACTCGGATAATGAGGAGGTTGGGGAGGAACATATCCCAGTCCTGGAGTCTGGGGAAGGCTCTGATGAGGGCTCTGCATCAGAGGCAGAGATGGGGCCAGGGCCACCTGACAGTTATCAGCTGCCTTCAGAGTCAGAGGTCAGTGGGACAGAAGAACAGCTGTAGCTTGTTCCCAGTGTGTGGATGCGCAGAGCTGCCAGGAGAAGGGAACAGTTAAGGAACAAGGATGGACTTGGGAGTAAAGGCTCAGGTGGATGATGGATGCCCCCTCCCATAGGGAATAAAGAGGAGTGGTGTTTGCAGGAGACAATGAGTTCAATTCATTAGAGTGAAGGTCTGTTCCTGACTTCTCATCAAGTAATTTCTGCTACAGCATGGCGTTTGAAAGATATTGGCCTATTAGATTTGCTTCAGATATAGGTATCAGAATTCAACAAAGTGGTTATAAGTTTGCTATACAGAAAGTCCTTGACTTACAGCAGTTCATTTAGTAACAATGGCACTGAAAAAAGTGACTTATGTCCATTTTTATAGTTATGTTCAGAGAAGCTTCCCCATGATCATGTGATCAAGATTCAGATGCTTAGCAACTGTTTCATATTTATGACCATTGTTATGTCCCAAGATCATGGGAGCACTTTTTGTGACCTTCTGACCTTCCCCCTCCTCAAGCAATGAGGAAGTCGGATTCATTTAACATCTGGGTTGCTAATTTATCAACTGGAGTGATTCACTTAACAACTGAGGCAAGAGAGGTCGTAAAATGGGGCAAAACTCACTTAACAAATATGTCACTTACAACAGAAATTTGGTGCTCAATTGTGGTCGTAGGTCAAGGACTACCTGTATATACTATATGTGTGTGTGTGTTTTATGGTTTGCAATTCTTTTGTTTTTTATTCTATATTTCATAAAATAATAATAAATTTACAGCAAAAAAAGAACAATCATAATATGGTCCCCAGAGTTTCTTACTTGCAGCAGAAATTCAAAGTGTAATTTGCAGCTGTCTTTTGGTATATTTTATTTATGTCCACTATTTTAAAAAGATGAAGGTTCACTGGTTCTTAAAATTCATCTAGATGATGATGATGATAATGCTGACTTTTTTTTATCAAGAGGGCTTTGATCCTGAACAAGATGCCCCATTCATGGTACTTTATTCCTAGTTAAAAATCAGAAAATCAAGTCTTTATTTCATTTTTCATTAAAATTACAATGTCTACCATTTAATTAAGCAGTGATGCCATTACACTGTACTTCAGTTTATTTATTTAGTGTATGTCATGTGTTATCCAGGGATCACCGAGGTGGTTGGCTGCCTCTGTGAAAGGAATTTTTGTGGGGTTTGTTTGTGTTATTTTTACCCGCGGGACACCTGAATGCCAGAAGGCAATTAAGGGAGGCTACTTTCTTGTCCCTGCGCGATTTATTCGCTCACAGGAATTGAACTGCTGAGCTGCCGACCTCAGCGGAGCGCAGGCCCAGCGTCTTACCACCTGAGCCACCGCACTCCCCCAGTATTCCAGTTAATATAGCAGAAATAATTAGACAGGCTTAACAACAGAAGGATAAAAGCACTGAACCTTTCCAGATATTTATATCACAAGGGGTGCTATTTGGAATACATGATCAAGGGTATCAAGTGTAAGGCTACCTTATTTGGGCTGCAAAAATCCAACCACTAGATCAAGGGCCTTCAAACTTGGCAAGTTTAAGACTTGTGGACTTTAACTCCCAGAATTCCTGAGCTAACATGACTGAAGGAGGAATTCTGGAAGTCCACAAGTCTTAAAGCTGTCAAGCTTGAAGACCCCTTCACTAAATAATGGCAAAGCATGGGTGCTGTATACCTTTATTGCCCTTTCCTGATCAACTGGACTTTTACAGGCTCTGCCAGATGCCCCTAGAGAAGACGGAGCACCAAGGTGAGCCAGCTAAGCTGGTGGAGATAACAAACTATGCAGGAGGTTGAAAAGAATTGTTATAAGGTTTAAAAGTATATCTCCAGTGGCCCACAGAGACCACAAAATGAAGTTGCATGCAAATGTTGAGAACCAACGAGGAGCAGTGGATAGAATTTCAAATTGGAATGAGGGGAACCTGAGTTCCAATTCCTACTAAGCCTGAAGTCGCCAGCTGAACCAGTTGATTTCTATCTCTATAACCTACTTCTTATGGTTGTTGTGAGGATAATGATGAGCTCCTTAGGAGAAGGGTGGCTTCTTTGAAGATGTCCTCAAATATACTAATCTCCACCCTTTGTTTCTTCCAATCCTGTTTTAGTTATAACATCCTAATGACAATTTCAGAAATAGGCAACTTGGAACCTAGTTCCTCTTATGTAAGGTGAACCCTCAAAAAATCCCTAATATGGGTCTGGCTCCTTAAAATATGTCTCAAAGAGTCAAAAGACTGGTTCCACCACCTACAATGCTCCTTGAAATCTTTGTAGGTCAACAATTCTGTATTGAAAATAGTCTGGCTCCTAATGGGGACATAGAAAGGCAACAATTAAAATCTCTGGATTTTTTCAACTTATCCCTTTGGCACCTGACTCAGAAATAATCATTACAATTTGGAAGGCCATTAATAGTACTTTTTAAAGAAACTAAATGCCTTTGTGGGTATCAGTTCAGCTCTTAAATATTTCATTAGCCCTTACTGTTCAGTAACTTATCTTGGCAAATTATGACTTACTAGTGGGAGCTTTCTCTTTAGCTAATTTGCTGGAAGGTGTTTATGAGATATAAATTGAGGCACTGGATAGGAATTGAAATCCCTACTGTTTTGCATTGATCTGTTGTGTTTTGTTTCTTCCTTGGCAAAAGTGTCAAAAACTTATTTTTTCCTCTCAGTCAGTAAAATACTAAAGATAGATGCAATTCCTGAAAACCTAGCTCATAAAGTCTTGGAACAGCTTCCCTGGGTTTTATAGTTTTCAGATGTATTGAGACATGCATTACTGGGAATTCTGGGAATTGTCCTAAAATATCTTGTGGGAATTAGGTGGAAGAAAGTTAAAAGTTATCATCAGTTATCTTGGGCTTGGGAGTTCTATGTTGGTTAATTTCATGATTTTGTTCTTTCAATCTTATTATTACATTGCATACTAGTGTTGAAAGAAATGTCCATCTGGGTTCAGTTCCAAGTGGGGAGAAAGACACTGGAAACATGAAGGCTGTTTGGAAAGATGGTTTAATGGTGGACAGAACCACATGGTTTGAGGTCCTGGGCAATTGAGCACAAGGGTGTGTGTGAGAGAGAAATAGACTAATATTCCATGTCTCATGTTTAGAAATAGCTTCTAAGAGTTTCCCAGAAAGCTATCATACTTTATTAAGGACTACATTCTGATGTAAGCTAAACTATACAAAGTACTTCTGATTAGGATTGTGTGCCATTAAGCTAATGTTAACTTTTAGCAATCACATAGGATTTTCTCCAGGATGATCTGTTTCCAACCTGGTTTTTCAGTACTTCCAACAGTAACTCCATCACAAATGTAATCGTGTCCATAGAACTTGCGGTTGATCAACTTCTTGTTTTTCATTCTATCTCTCCCAGCATTAGAAAGAGATCTAGGTGCTTCTATAAAGTATCTTAAGTAGGGTAATTGTGTCTTGAATGGGAACTTTAAGTTAATTTATTTGAAGATCCATTTGTTTGCTTTCTTGGCTATCATAGCATTCTCAGGAATCTTCTCCAATATCAGCATTCAAAAGTATAAATAATCTTTCTGTTTGGCTTCTTCACAATCCATGTGATTTTTATAGAATGTTTGAAATTTGTGTAGCGGTTGACCTTACTGACCTATCTATTACACATTAGAGCAGAAGAAACACTTGGACCTAAAATGGACCCAGCATCTGTTTGCTGTTCATTAAAGCAGCCCTTCTTTTCTCCGGTCTTCCTGGGCGTTTAAATGTTTCTCATTGTAGTCTCACATCCCCTTTTGCAACTTTTTCTAACTTGGCTGATCAGTTCCCCCAAGCCATGTTTAATGCATTAACTGAGGGACTTTTTAAAAATACATTTAATTGGAAACATGAGACCGTATTGGTAAAGTGTGAACAATTTCTAACAAGGATACAAGCAAGATTTTCCACATTTAAGGGTTATATATGATGCAGAAGAAGGTGAGGGAGGGATGGAAGGCCAGGAAAATATTACTTAGAGATAATCTCATGTTGGATTTGGAAAAACATGGCAAAAAGAGAGAGAGAAAACTTTTGAAAAACTCCCTAAGGGCCGGGCACTACTGAGATACATATTTTCCTTACTATTGATCTCCAAACATTCATGTAATGAAGAAAAACAGGAAATATTAAAGCCAGATGGCATAAGAACCTGGAACTAAAATAGAAATGGGACCACTTGGGACTTTCTTGCTTTCATTAGAGGCCATCAGCATTCTGTCCATAGTGAAGCAACTCTCTAATTCCATACACATGGCCACTATAATCTTTATATAAATACACGGCTTTGAAAAAATATATTTTTCCATGTATTCTTAATTTTTCAAATATGAGCGTGAGTCAGTTTTTTATAAATTGTTCCAAAAATCCTAAAATAATATGGTTTGACATTGCTGGGGGATTTGTAGATATTTTTCAGATAGAGATACAATCTGATGTCCTTTCTACTAGCTGGGATTTCTGGGAGCTTTGCAAACCAGCTGAAGATACTATCTTACGTCTTTAACAGCCCTCTTGGGATTAAACTGGGCAAATCTACTGATTGCCCATTTACCAGTTTACGGGTTTTAAACAAGTTAAATAAGTTTAAAAGTAAAGAGACAAGTAAGTGATAGTGGGGAGTGGAATGTGGAGTTTGCTTGCTGCTGTCACTGTGACCTCCAATGCAGTGGAAGAAAAGCTTCTGTTTCAGTGGTGGGATTCATTTTTTTTAACTACCGGTTCTGTGGGCGTGGCTTGGTGGCCGTGGTGGGGGAAAGATACTGTAAAATCTCCAGTCAGAGGTGGTATTTGCCAGTTCTCTGAACTACTCAAAATTTCTGTTACCGGTTTTCCAGAACTGGTCAGAACCTGCTGAATACCACCTCTGTTTTATTGGTCCAAATAGGAACAAAGTCCCTCCTCACCAACATGCAAATAGGAAGTGGGTTTCCAGAAAAGGCCAGAGTGGAATAAACTGTTAAAGCTGCTCTTTCCACCGGGCCAGGGCCATAGTCTAAATAGCATCCCTTTTGACAACAATTTACACTTCAGAGAAATGCAGTTTAATTCCTTCTACTGTACTGTGCAAAAAGAAGGGGAGGAATTCCAGGAAATGTTGCAGAGAACAGATGCTTTCTCTCCTACATTGCTATACTGATATACACCAGTCTTTAAGTCATGATGTGAAATGTGTGCGCTGGAGGCTACAGATTCTGTGCAAGCATTCTTGAGGGTGAGAATCTAACCTAAGCAATTATTAGCAAAGCAGGTATTATCACTACAACACAGCAAAATTTTATTTACAGGAAATAAATCAACAGGGATGGATTTAGGTATAAGCTAAGTAGCAATAGCACTTAGACTTATATACTGCTTCAGTGCTTTACAGCATTCTCTAAGCAGTTTACAGAGTCAGCCTCTTGCCCCCAACAATCTGGGTCCTCATTTTACTGACCTTGGAGGGATGACAAGCTGAGTCAACCTTAAGCCAGTCAGGATCAAACTCCTGCTGATGGGTACAGTTATGGCAATACTGCATTGTACCCACTGTGTCAACACGGCTATAAAATCTCATATATTTTTATTTGTTATAGTACAGTTCTACTATTGTTTCATTAATTGTTTATTAATCATAGTTCAATAAAAACCATGTAGTGAAATTACTTAGATTACACTGATGGAGCTGGTAGGTCAATTGTAATATCCGTAAAGCAAACATATACACATTACAGTACAACTGCCACAGAAATAACCTTATAACCATCTATCAAGTGTGAACAAAGAATATCTCAGCCGATTCCAAATTAACTGAAACAAATGTAATTATTTGTGATTATATTTGAAACAGAAAACTAGAAATATTTATCAGTAATAAAAAGAAAGAACTAGGAGACAATTCTTTAGAATAAAATAGAATAGAAATCTTTATTGGCCAAGTGTGATTGGACACACAAGGAATTTGTCTTGGTGCAAATGCTCTCAGTATACATAAAAGAAAAGATACATTTGTCAAGAATCAAGAATCATAAGGTACAACACTTAATAATAGTCATAGGATACAATAAGGAATCAAATCATACTAGGAAACAGTCGATATAAACCGTAAGGATACAAGTGACAAAGTTACAGTCATACAGTCACAAGTGGGAGGGGATGGGTGATAAGGAGTGATGAGAAGATTAATAGTAATAGTAGTGCAGACTTTGTAAATAGTTGGACAGTGTTGAGGGAATTATTTGTTTAGCAGAGTGATGGCTCTTTTTGACTCATGCAGTATACAGGTCCTTGATGGAAGGCAGGTTGGTGGTAATTGTTTTTTCTGCAGTCCTAATTACTCTCTAAAGTCTGTGTCTGTCTTGTTGGGTTGCAGAACCAAGCCAGACAGTTATAGAGGTGCAGATGATAGACTCAGTAATTCCTCTGTAGAACTGTATCAGCAGCTCCTTGGGCAGTTTGATCTTTCTGAGTTGGTGCAGAAAGAACATTCTTTGTTGTGCTTTTTTGATGATGTTTTTGATGTTAGGTGTCCATTTTAGGTTTAAGTTAAATATCATCACATATTCTCTTGACCTTGCTGCTGAAGAATGAAAAAGTGGATAAAATGTACTCTTTATCAAACCCAGTGCCATTTCTTGTGTAATAACTGTAGCATGTCCTCTTGGTTTATGATGTATTTTCTATTACTGCATTGATTTTCCTCATTTTTAAGAAATGCTATGGTGCAAACATTTATTTAATTGAAATGCCCAACATTCAAATAGCAAGAGCCAAGAAGTAGAAAGAAAAGAGTAGAAAGAAAAGAAAGTGTATATAGAACATTTCAGTATAGAACTACTGTATACAGAAAACGTTTGAATACATCCCCTGAAAAAACATATTTAAGAAAGACCTATAACTGAGGTCTCAAACTCAACTTGAAATGAATGCTAAATGAACGCCGTTGTTCTGAAGTTTTTTCATGCATTGAAGTAGGAGTTTCCAGAAAGTCAAAACTGGAGAAAATAAAGTCTAGCACAATAAACATATATAATTTTTAAACAACATGCCTAAAAACAGATTTTTGTAAAACAGCTGCAGAACAGAGACATTTCACTTTGGCCACCTAGTGTTTTTTTTCCATTAAAAAACACTAATATTTGGTGGTTGGTAGTTGATGATTTCAAGATTATCCTACTAACAGCTGCCCCGAAGATCACCAGGTTGAGAAATCTTGAGTGACATTGGTTTAGCACATGGAAACATCCCTTTTTTACGGTGGTCCTGGGATTAATTCCCTCTTTAGTCTACTTGTTTTCTGTCAGTCAGTAGCCAAGTGAAACATTCTTATTCATCTTTGGAATCATAACACGTTAAATCAGAATTTACATTCTAACACTTCCACGCCAGTCAATAAATCCTTGCACTTAATTTTGAATTCAGCTGTGCTGTTTACTCCTCTTGGCCAAGGGCTTTCCCAACTACAAGTGGATTATGTTGTGAGTAAACATTCTTAATTCTCCCAAATCTGGGGCGGGGGGACACTCCGTGGTTTTCAAAATCAGCCTGAAATTCATCTCATCTTAGAATTTTGGAATACAGAATAAATTAAAGAAGAAGATAGCAGTATGGAGGAATCTTTTGTAAGGGAAAATGAGATGTAAAGGAGAGTTAGGCTCAAAAAGTTAACCATACAAATACAGTGCAATATTGTTGTTTCTTGGAAGACATTTGTGTACCAATATCCTTACTTGTATGTGTTTTTTAACCTTTCTCTTTTAGTGGCTGTCATTTCTCTTCCATATAGTAAAATTAACAGAGATTTCTATCGCCTTACAAACTAACAAATATATCTTAGCTTAAGTCCATTTCTGAATATATATAATTATTCTTCTGAGACAGGGTTGTACGCGCACATAAGAGAGAAAGAGAAAGGGAGGAAGAGGGGAAAAGAGAGAATGCCTTAATAGAGCTTCGAAGGAAATAATAAAACATAGGAGATGAAGCCAGATGATTACTTACAGAAAGTAACCATTCATAAAAACTTTGCTGGTTGTGATATAAACATTGTCACCATGGTAAGTCAATTAACACATGTATAAATAATATCTGTTAAGTTTGCATGAAGAGACAGACACGGAGTGCTTCAAGCTCTTAGTTTATTAGTGACTACAGCTCAGAACGGACCCAATTTGGCTGGGCTGCGGCTGCTACTTATAGCCAGCAGCCGCAGTTGCCAGCCAATCAGAGTGCAGGGTTTTCCCGCACTTTTTAAACCAATCATTTCCAACATTTTACAAGAACAGTTCAAACTAAACCAATGACTTCAAACCTACATACATAACAATATCTTTAACCATGATTCTAACCTTTCTCTGAATTCTCCTTTAACTAGCTCCCACCAGGCTCAAGGTTGACTCAGCCTTCCATCCTCTCGGGGTAGGTAAAGTGAGGACCCAAGATTGTTGGGGGCAATAAGCTGACTTTGTAAAAATGCCGCTTAGTAATAGGCAGGCATATACAATGGAATGAAGGCTATTGCTGAGAACACTGGGTTGTATCCCCAAAATTGTAAGCCGCCCTGAGTCTTCGGAGAAGGGCGGCATATAAATGTAATTAAAAAAACAAACAAACTATTTCCACTTTCCCCTCAACCCTGATCTTTAATGTTTCTCAGATTGCTTGTCATGAAATACTACTTAATTTATGAAAGCAGGCAGCATAACAAATATGTTAATATGTCTTAAGACATTGGTTTTTCCCCTTCTTCATGTTTTTTGCTTGCCCACTGGTTATATGGAACAAGGCTTAGAAATGAATCCCCTAATATTTCACCTTGATTAAAAAAACTGTGAAAATACAAATTGCACTAGCACTTAGACTTATATACTGCTTCATAGTGCTTTACAGCCGTCTCTAGGCAGTTTACAGAATCAGCATACTGCCCACAACAAGCTGGGTCCTCATTTTACCGACCTTGGAAGGATGGAAAACTGAAATCAACCTTGAGCTGGTGAGAATTGAACTGCTGGCAGTTGGCAGAATTAGCCTGCAATACTGCATTCTAACCACTGCTTTAAATCCAATATCTTTGCTTTGTCTCCTCTAATCAGATTATAAGGGTCAAGGGAGATAAGAAATTGCAGTGGATACCAGCATTTTAGGAGAAGACAGTTATTCTCCTTGCTTCCCGATCAAAACATGAAACAATTCTCAATTCTCAATACATTTTTTAAAGGTTAAAAGGGTGAGTGAAGGTTTTCTTATGACATTATAGTAGGAAAGTCAATATCATGAACATTCAGAATCTGTGGAATTGTTTCTCATATATTGTCAAGAATATGTTTGGAAAAGAATGAAAACAACCACTTCCAAACCAGCAACTGTTACACAATTCAAGTTACATTGACCTTTACATGCATTACACAACTAAATCTTATAATTCTTTTTATTGGCTTGAACACATCATTTCAGTGAAAGCTGGACTAATCCACATGTTCAACATTTATTTCATTACTTTTTTGTGTGTTGTTTTCTGGGAAATATTTGCTAGTGGTTTCTAGGATGTGATTCAACACAAAGTTAATTAAGTTCAAGCCTGTGCATTTCATTAATTTCAAGATCATGTCCTCACAGTCCAATGACTTATTTGAAGGTAGCTGGACATAGGTTTGCCCTTTTGTAATATTGCTCCATAAATTCTGCCAATAGGAATGGGAACAAGCAAAACAAAACACAGTTATCATCAAAGAATGGCTAACTAGCTATTACGGCTATCTCAAGCCAGTTTTTGATTCAACTGGCCCAGTAATCTTAACACATAACCTTACCTTTTCAGATCTCTAAATATTGTTGACTAATGGCAAAGTCCTACTGGTGGGTCACAAAGTAGAATATAAATACGTTAATTATAAAATACTATATATGATAAGTATAGTCTTAAATTATAAATATCTTTTTTTCCATTGGCCAAACAGAATATAGCATTAATGCATAAAATTTACAAAAACGGCACATAAAATGTGTATCAAAATACAAAATACCAGAACAGTTAATTATTTTAAAAATTCACCAATATGAATGAGGAATAAAATTATAGATAAAGTTAATTTATGTACAAGCAATTATTACAGTGGCTAAACCTATAGCCGGATATCTAGATTGTTTAGCCATTGGACAGCAGAGTCCTCAGAATGATATAGTTCTTGCAGGGAAGCCTTATGAGGGAGCATTCCTTTGCAATATATATATATAATTTATATATTTGTTTTCGTAGATTTTCACGGGTAAAGGTATGTCTTGGTATATACACCAAGACCTACATAATTTATATATATGTATATATGTGTATGTATGTATATATGTGTGTGTGTGTGTGTGTGTGTGTGTGTTTTCATAGATTTTCACGGGTAAAGGTATGTAGGTCTTGGTGTATTCGGGTCTTGTCCCATGTAAGATTGAGAATACCTTGGCGACATTTTCCGAGATCCACTCAGCCATCTTCAGGCTGGTGTCTTCGGCTTTGTGCTTCTGCCAGCAAAGCGTGATCTGAGCTGCCTTCTCTCTATAAATACTGGAGGGGAGGTGTGGTGTGCTGGCTCTGCTGTAAGCGGGTTGGTTGGCTGTGTTTTTGGCTGTGTTGTCGCTTCTTGATTGGTTGATGGAATTGGTGTTTGCTGATTGGTTGGCTTTTTGTAAGAGCCTGTGTGGCTGAGGTAGTGGCTGTGTGTCCTTCAGCCTTTTGTGTTTTAGCTACCTGGGTAGTGGGCTGTGTGATGACCTTCTGAGTTTTATTGTTGTGACATCCTGGGTCTTGTGCTGTTATCTCCTGGGTCGTTGTCTGTGTTGCAACCTCCTGAGGTTTTGTGTTGTAATCTCCTGAGTTCCATGATGTAGTATCCTGGGTGGAAGGCTGTGATGTGACATTCTGGGCCTTGGTTTGGCTCCAAGTTTGAGGTCTGGCTATGTGTTTATAGCGTGTGTCAGTTTGCTTAGTTTGGGGGTCGGAGGGGGGTGTAGCAGCTGGAGTTGCAGCTATGGTCTAGTTTCTGGATGGTGGTTGCCTTTTGTCTGTGGGGTGGGCTTGGGTTTGAGTCTGGTGAGGGAGATTGGTGGTGGCATCATGTGTTATTTTGGGTCCGGTGTTGGTTTTCGTGGCTGGGACTCATTTGTTGATTAGGGCTAGTTTCCAGATGTCTGGTAGGCGGGAAGTATCATCCCATTTATTCATGCTATGGGGGTGTTTCTCTATTTTGATGGCTTCCCTAATTATTCTCTTGTTGAAATGTTCAGTGTTGGAGATAAGTTTGGATCCCTCAAAATCAATTTCATCTCCTTGGAATCAAGGCCATAAACTGATGTCAGGGATAGATTCTTAAAAATCTAAGGAAAGCAATGGTGATAGCTTTTCATTTGGACTTCTTTGTGGACCATACTAAAATACATGAGGAAATGCCATTGCCAATGAAAATGAAATCATGGTTATAATTAGAGTTAGGTCTCCTTGGAACGAAGGCCAAAAACTGATGTCAAGGATCGATTTATTGAGGATCTCTAAGGAGAGGAACAGTGACAGTTTTTCGTTCAGACTCCTTTGTGGACCACAATGAATTACATGGGAAAATCTGTTTGTCAATGAAAATGAATTAGGTTTTGGTAACAACTTATAAAGTATGGCTTGGGTCTGGGGTACTTGCAAGAACGTCTCCTTCTGCTGACAAATACCAATCTCCCTGTGTGCTCCCACAGATGGGGCCTCCTGGGGATACCGTCAGCTAAACAGTGTAGGCTGGCAGCACCTAGGGGTAGGGCCTTCTCTGTGGGGGAACCCACCCTCTGGAATCAACTACCCCTTGAGTTGCGCTTGGCCCCTGATCTCCGCTCCTTCTGCCGCGACCTCAAAACATGGCTACTTTTGCTATCCGGCCTGGACTGACAGGAGATCGGGGTTTTTAATTTGATTGTTTATTTGGCATAATTTAATATCTTTTTAATTTCTTTTAACTTTTGTACTTTCTGTCTTTCATGTACGCCTCCCTGAGTCCTTCGGGTGAGAGGGCAGCTTATAAGTCCAAATAAAACAAACAAAACAAACAAAAACAAACAATTGGGGATGGTAAGATCCCATCGTACCTGCCCAACAGAGTAGATTTATTCATTAATTATAAATAGAGTTATACACTTCTTACTTCACTAGCTAAAAGGCAATATTTTCATTATTTCAAACATAGTCACAATTATTTTTTTAACAATATTATTGTCAGCCACAAAATAGTTGTTAAATAAAACAACTTTCAATCAGTTACTTAAAAACAAACTGAATTGAAATTGCTTCCAATTTATGCAATATGGACTACTTTAGGAAACTAACTCATAGCTGGCTCGCTAGGACTGTTGACTCTTTTAGTCACTTTCTTGTGGTTCCAATTGCATGGATTTTTTTTCAACTGTTTCTTAGCAGTTCCCGGTTCATGTACAGCATATGCTTATCTTGCTTTACTTTCCCAGCAGCAATCCAGTGAGTATTCCCACTTTTCTGGTGTGATTGTTAGCTCTTCTTCAGATCTAGAATACAGAATAATGGAAGGGTTTTTAAAGGTTTTCCAGTGCAACCTCCTGCCCAAGCAAGAGATCCTGTACCATTCAGACTAACACTTCCATATGTCCTTCATACTAAGCCATCACTCTGCTAAACAAATAATTCCCTCAACACTGTCAAATTATTTACTAAGTCTGCATTACTATTACTATTAATCTTCCCATCCTTCCTTTCACCCATCTCCTCCCACTTATGACTGTATGACTGTAACCTTGTTGCTTGCATCCTAACGATTTTTATTGACTGTTTCCTAGTATGATTTGATTGCTTATTGTAGCCAGAGGGTAGTAGGTTCTAACCAGTTCTGGAGAACCGGTAGCGGAAATTTTAAGTAGTTTGGAGAACCAGCAAATACCACCTCTGATTGTAGATTTTACAGTATCCTTCTCCTGCCATGCCCATCAAGCCATGCCCTTGGAACCAGTAGTAAAAAAAATTGAATCCCACCACTGATTGTACCCTATGACTATTATTAAGTGTTGTACCTTATGATTCTTGACTATTGACGAATATATCTTTTCTTTTATGTACACTGTGAGCACATGCACCAAGGCAAATTCCTTGTGTGTCCAATCACACTTGGCCAATAAAGAATTCTTTCTTTCTATCTATCTATCTATCTATCTATCTATCTATCTATCTATCTATCTAATCTATCTTCTATCTACTTGATGCAGCCTAGGACTGCATTGGATTTTTTGGCAGCTGCAGCACACTGCTGGCTCATATGTAAGTGATCATCTGATCTGGCTACATCTTGTTTCTCATACTCTCAGTTTCCTCTTTTGGGAGTCAACCTCCGACATCCTCCATTGGTCGACACGTTTTATCATGCATATTGCTGCAACAGCAATTTTATCTTGTTTAGTTTTTTTTTCTTTTCCCTGTTCAAGATTTCCCCAAAGTCAGCTAAGAGGCTTAATTTCTCAACACTCAACATTGAATGTTCATGCATCCTCTTTCTAAGGTTGAGAAATTGATGGTAGCAGAAGTACAGGATACGCAGTCATTGGAATCACTTTCACTATGTGGAAATATGGTTTAGGTAGACTCTATAGGTCAAGCCCAAGATCTGTAGGTGGCCCTTGGCATAATTTCCAGTTGCCTGTAGCATAATTTCAAAAGCCCTTTGCAAGAGATCTATTCATGCATTCCCTAAAGGCTTCCTTTTGAGAGAAAGAAAAATTATGGGCCAGTAAAAAGGAGGTATCAAAAAAGGAAAAAATGTTCCTGTCAAAAAAATGCTGACCCCGTGTTCTACACCCATATATGCAAGGAGCCTGTTTAATGCATGAATAGTACTTTGCAAAATGTAAGGCAAAGACAGGCAGGACCTTAGAGGTGGTATTCAGCAGGATCTGACCAGTTCTGAAGAACTGGTAGCGGAAATTTTGAGTAGTTCGGAGAACTGGTAAATACCATCTCTGGTTGGCCCCACCCCCATCTATTTGCTGCCTCACAAGTCCCAGCTGATCAGCTGGATCTTCTTTGGTTGCCCTGGACAGGAGAACGGAGCTGAAAGCAGGTTAGTGGGTTGGGGAAGTAATGGGGAGTTTGCAGTATCCTTCCCCTGCCATGCCCACCAAGCCACGCCCACAGAACAGATAGTAAACAAATTTGAATACCATCATTGCAGGACCTGGGTAGATGCTTCTGTGGAAACAGGTTCCAATTTCTCCTGCAGCCAAGCCTATACCTAGAAGGGATGAGGCCTTCCCACTGCAGTCTCAAGCAACCAATAAGAGTTGGATGGATCCTAGTTGCTTCCACTTACATAATTAGACTTTGCCAGCTATTTTTAGTTTCTTCTGTCTCAAATGAATGTGTTACAGATAGTCACTTAATGACCAGTTGCTTTGCAACCAGTATTTGAAGTTACAATGGGCCTCCCAAAAGGTACTTACAATCTGATTTCGAAATTCCAGCCTCCTCCATGTGATTGTATTTTGACTCACTTTTATGGCCATTGCCAATCCTGAAGTTATGTGACTCTGATTTTCAAATGTTTTTTTTCTGGTTTCCGACATCTACATTTGGTATCCAACACAAACCACCCATTGGATAAAGCAGATTTGTTTAACCACCATGCGCTTCACTTAATGACTGCTGCAAAAAAAACTACTGTAAAATTGGAAGCGGTCACTTGGTGACCTGCTTAATGATGGTACAGACTTCCAACTGCTCAACTACATTGATAAGTTGTGGATGACCTTATATCAGTTTTCCACTGCATTTTGTGACAAAGAATTTCTACTAGTATAAGTTCTTGAGGCAGAACAAATAATGCCAGCATACGTTTTTGCTGACTGGAGCACTGAAATAATCTATTAGGACAAGTTTATAAACAGCTTGGAAGCTGTTCGTTCTGGTTGTGGTTATTAATAAACTGTATATTATGTATGTATGTATGTGTATGTGTATGTGTATATGTATATTGCTTGACTTCTAATTTTGCTGTTAATGAATAGAGGGACTGCAAAAGCAGCAGTGAATGTGCAGAGGAGAAAAAAACAGGGCAGGAGGAAGGGGAATGCTGAAAAAAAAGAAAGCAATAATTTTTTTAGTCCATGTTCTTGTAAGTGTCTCAGGGATGCCAGGCTATGCTGGTGACACTGTTGCAAGAGACCAAGCCAGTAAACCTCTCTCCTATAAGCCAAACCACAGTTCTGGATGCGACCACACCAAAAATATTAAGCAATCTTAGAAAACCAAGAAGATGAAACAGGAACGGCTTTAGCTGCATGAAGCATGCTGTTTGGTATGTTGACTATGATGGACTCCCATCCTATTCAATGAACGCCAAAGTCACATGGCAGTGAGGAGTTTTCTGCCTTCTGAGGACAGCGTGGGAATGTTCTTTTAGCCTAAGTTCCTTCAGAGTTCTGTTCAACACAGATAATTTGCATTTACCCTTCTGTGAATATGCCAGCAACTGAACTTCTTCTTATGGAAATTTTTTTTTAATCTTAAAGATATGGGGTTGAAAATAATCAGCATTCTTTTCTTGATGGAGTCATCTGCTAAGTATTCCCCTTGCTGTGAAAAGTATATTGAAAATGAGAAACTAATGTAATAACCGTATAGCTGTAATGGATATGAGAGAAAGGGTTTTATTTGATTTTCTAAAAACTGAAAAGTGAACATTGATTCAAACGGAGACAGCTGAAACTGAGCTGATAAATGGGATCTTGTAAGTAGGACTTTCCTAGCAGAATTCCAAATTCAGAGAAGAGCTAAGGGCGTATAATGGAAGAGCTCATAAAGGGAAAAGAGAAAAGGGAAGAGTTCAGAGATATCTTCAAGATATAGTCAAAACAATCTATATTAAGGGTCTCCAACCTTGGTAACTTTAAAACTTTTGGATTTCTTCTCCCAGAATTCCTCAGCTAGCACGGTTGGACACCCCTGGTCTAGATGGTATCTGAAACCATCACACACACACACACACACACACACACACAAACACAAAACCTGGGCACAATTTCAATCTTTCAAGATGGCCACCATCTTGACTTTTTTCCACCCTATCCTGTGATCATCTCTTGGAAAGTTACACTAGCTGTATAATTGGTAGCATTTATTTCCTTTCCTTGAGACTCATTTTTTTCTTTTAAGTAAACCACACATCTTGCCAAAATCAGTAGCTTCCCTTCCAGGATGTACACTTTGCCCTGCAACCCCTCGATCGATTATTATTCTAATGCATTGTTGCTGGTCCTGAAAGTGATTGGTCATACCCTCACTAGATAAATAATATGCTGAGGGAAAAAAAATCTGCAAAGAAGCTATTCTTTAAACCGGTGATTAGAAAAAGGTTCAGGTAATTTCTCAGAAGTGACAAATGAATAACTCTAGTAAAAAGCCAGTGTTTGTCCTCATGAATGCATCCAACCTGTTGTGTTTCAGTGAGATAAGTTCAAAAGAGCAACCTCTGTTCAGACTAAAACCACAATCTATTAGTTCAAATAGCACAATGAAAATATGTGCTTATCCCACCATTGAAACCAGAGGATTTATGTTTGGTTGAGCTCGACATTTTTAAGAGTCAGTTTCTAGTCAGCAATTCCAATGCCTGCAACTTCCGATAATGCAGTCATAGCCATTGCTTCCTTGGGCAAAAAGAATGCTAGTGACAGGTTGTTGCACATGGATGGCTTAAGATTTCTTCTCAGAAAGGTTTCTGGAGGAGGCGTAAAGAAAATGCCAAGAATGTGAGAGCCATTTTGATGAGGGCAGCTCCCTTTCTTCCTTCTCTTCCCCCACCCTCAGATAGTTAAGAGAACTCTTTGTGCAGAGAAGTCTTTGAGGACATACAGAAGGCTCATCTTCATACCCCATGAGGCCTGGCATCAGGATAGGACCCATGCGCCTTTTTAGAAGGCATCTTCACGATGCCCGTTCAAGTCATCTCCAGCCAATTGAAGAGGCACCAGAAAGATACATTTAATTCTTCTTGTTTAAAATAGCATTTCCCCTCTTCTCCCAAAATGACTTGCTGTATGAATGAGATGCAGCACCTTGTCAATGAGGTTGGTGATAATGCATCTGCCCAATTCCCATGGGGCATATGAAGTTATGGTGTGTATGCCCCCTTCACTTGGGCTGCTAAGCACTATGCTCCCTGATAATTTTTGCTTCTGTTGCCAGGGAGACCAGGTGCATCTGCCCATATAATTTCTGACCATTGTTTTGGAAGGTGGATCAACATTGTGTAGGCTCCTTTTATGTACAGTTTTTCAAAGATCACTTGAGCTGTCTTTAAAAAAAAGAGTAGCTGTCCATTTAAACCAGTGAGTGCACTGATCCTACAATTGCTATACTGTAGACTCACTTCATAACTTGCAAATGACAAGTGATTCAGTCTTCACATGACATTGATTCTACACAAAGCAGAAGTTAAAAAGTGCTCTTTGGACATAATTGCACTGAGCTGTGATGTAGCATTTTAACCTGCTTGTAATCCTCATGTATTTTGTTGTTGCTTCATTGCTTGCATAAAGTCATAATCTTGAGGCACTCTAGAGCTGTTACTCAGTTACCTCTTCTGTGCAGTTCTTCTAGTGAGCTCTGTATCTTCTATAAAGCCACAAAGACACAAAAAAGCCACAAAATGTAACATTAGGTGCAATATATTGTTTCCTGAAATGCTTCTTCTTTTCAACTCTCTTATGCTATCACATGTTTCTAACTATGTGAGCATCTGAACATCTGAAAAGCCAAAAGAAGACTTCCTAAATAATGATGCAAATTTAACAACAACAAAAATGCACCGGCAAGAAGAGCTTATGACAAAGTCACTTCTACTAGGTAAAAAATTCCTTTGTCTTCTGAAATACTTTTTTGCCTCTCTAAGTCATTTAGTTAGCTGTTGGCAAAAAAAAATCTAAGTAGAGAGATGGAGGGAAAACAGCCTAAGATAAGGTAAATAAGAAACTACCTTAAATCTAAAATAAACCCAGCTAAACCAAGAGATGCCCCAATTCTAGGACAAATGAGGTTATCATTAGGATAATCTCAATGCCCAATGGGTGCAGCAATGGTTCATCTCACTTGCTCTCCATGCTGTGAGAATTTTGGATTCACAAGGATTCCATCAGTGTTATGTCAGTCCATCGGGTCCTTGGAAATTGCAAATATTTTGGATTCGGCTGTCTGGCACAGAGCATGTGTTTATACAATGCAACAGTGTAAGGGTGGGCACTGAGTGATTCAATATGTTCTGGGGATCCATTTTTGCATGACTCTGTGGTAGAATCACCAGCTGAAGGAGAGGAAATTCCTCTAGAGTAAGTAAAGAGACCTTGGCTAGTGGAAACCCTTAGATCTATACCTGCCATTTCTCAACAGAAAGCAGGAATTTTGGTGAGATTCTTGTAATATAGGTGATCAACAGTAAAATATCTACTTAGGCCTATTCAATAGAATCTCTGGTTGCCTGTGCCTGACACATCACATGAAAACATAATAAAGCACAATGGGATCACATGGAAACATAATAAAGATTATTTATTCAGGCACTTCTTGCTAAAAATTGGGAATTATTAATTTGGAATTAAGACTTAATAATATCAATGCCACTAGCAAGCACATTGTGCGAACCCAGCCAGAATGAGCTGGACATCCTTTTACCATAAAGGATGTCTAGATTTGCTTAGAAAAGCAAACAAAAAAGCTTTCCTGTGTATGTTTATGTAGGCTGTTCTTTTCCTAATGTATTTTGGATTGCATCCTAAATTATGCAAGTCCATTTAAAATCAGCCAAATAACAAAGCAAAACAAAAACAATCAATAAAACACAATGTAGGATGAGGTAGTTAATCTAGTCCTTTTTATTCTTTCCAACTCAGTGGAATGTTGGAAAGCCATTAGATAAAGTAGTTTGGGATTCTGCCCATTTTTCTATCAGGAAGATAAGTCTTCAGAAAGAAAATAGAAAGGGACCAAATTTGGTCAAAGGATCTAGCAAAAGAAAGTTGAGCTTAAAATTGGGTCAAATCTGGCTAGAGCATAGGGAAAAAAATCAGAAAAAAAATCTCCCGATGTATTACATTGGCTCAGAATGTTGTGAACTGCTCCGTTCTTAAATGTAACACAGAAGGCATGCACTGTAAACTTCTGCTTTGTATAATCATGCAAAAAACAGACTACCCCAAAAAAACAATTACAAATTTTGCGTTCTGAAAAATCAGAGATTCTTAAGAGCAAATTACTTTTTTAAAGGGGAAGGAAAGGAGAAGCGATTAGGTTTTTCTATTCTAATGGAAACTGAACCTATACTGACATCTACATTTTTCACTTGTTGGGATACAATTCACAATAATAATAACAATGAATAAAACGTAAACTTCTTCTAGAATTCACTTGAAAAGTGCTCCCACTTTGGAAATGTGCTGCTAAGATGAGGTTCTTAGGGAAAGTCAATTGTGCATGTTAAGAAATACATACAATACAATACAATAATAAATATATATAAATATATTCAGCTGGCAAGCAGACAGTTACTGATCATATGTAGGAGAAAATGGATAGTGATGTATAACCCTGCTACTGATTCTTCTTTTCAAGTAATCCCCTTCTGGAACTTTAAACAGATCTAGCCTCCATAACTAGTAGTGAGAGCCAGACAAGCAGATAAGTAAGAATGAATACTTTCAGTAAAAGTATCCTCTAACTTTGCCCCACATTCCCATTTTATCTTGTGAACATAAGATTGGTAATCATGCCTTTGCAGAGATAGCATCTCATTTATTCATCAAGGTCAGGGTGCTGCTACTTATCTTTTCCTAACCCATTCCACTCTTGCATGATTGAAATGACACTTTTGTTGAGAAAAAAAATACAATCTTTTTTGGATTTTCATCAATAAAGGCAAATAAAGGCTTTGCAATTAATTCTTCTCCTGATAATCAAAAATCAGGTACAAGCAAACAAAGAAACGTTTACAAACCCCCTTCCTACAATTACTTTTCTCACTTTGGTATCCCTGCATTATTAAGAACACAACATTTGGGGGTTATTGATTTGGGATTAAAGTTAAGAATAAGAGTTTGCATATCATGTTAACCCAGCCAGGATGACATACACATCATTCAAGCTCTTAGTAACTGGACTAAGGCATGATCAGATATTTAAAAGTAGGTTTATGGTGTAATTTAGTGTGGCAACTTGAAGATGTATGGACTTCAGCTTCCAGAATTCTAAGAATTGAAGTCCATACCTGTTAAGTTGTCAAGGTTGACAAACGTTGGTATAATTTGTACTGAGAGCCATGGTGGTGCAGTGCTTAGAATGCAGTATTGCAGGCTAATCTGCATTCCCACAACCAGGAGGTTGATCCTGACTGGCTCAAGGTTGACTCAGCCTTCCATCCTTCAGAGGTCAGTAAATTGAGACCCAGATTGTTGGCAGCAATATGCTGACTTTGTAAACCACTTGGAGAGGACTGTAAAACACTGTGGAATGGTATATAGGTCTAAGTGCTATTGATATTATGTGTGAGTTCAAAAGTATCTCCAACTGAATGTTTTAAGACTGATAAATGTGTACAAAATTGCAGGCTTAGAAGTGTTTTCATTCAGCAATGTCATTTGGGAGACATTATATTGTCAAATTATCAATTGGAACAGGTAATATTCCTAAACCTAAAAATAAGATGTCTTCATTGTGTTTTCTTTCAATCTGGACAATTCTTTCTTTTTAATCTGTATAAAGATCAGAAATCTATCGAAAATCTTTCTCCACTAAGGACATGAATTTTCAGTGTGAATGAGCCACAAATTCTCACAAATGAGAATGCTTATCAAAGTATGTCCCCTAGTACAACTGCTCAATTTTTTGTCTGTTGAACTCTGGTCAAAGATGTGATGTAAAGAAAAGTCAGTGAAATGTATAAAGCTCAATAAGTCATACAAGTTTTGGATTGAGGGGATTGGCCATATAACTGTGAGCTTCCAAAATGGCACCTGAAAATATAGATACCTCCTTGCTGCCCACTAGATTTCTTTCTCAAACTAACTTCTTACATTTTTAAAAAATCATGTTCTACTTAATTTTTAATTTGTCTCCTCCTCCTCTTCCTCCTCCTTCTCCTTCTCCTCTTCCTCCTCCTCCTCCTCTTCCTCCTAGCATATTCCCACAAGTGCAAGGTCTGCTTTTTGAATAATTGAGTATCACTTTGCACAGTGTCTCCAGGGTGCAGGCTCGTGGCTTGCAAAACTTTGTTGATGGTGTCTTGCCATCTCTGTTTTGGACACCTACAAGGTTGCTGGCCATTGACTTCTATTTCATAGGCAGTCTTGGCAACGGTGGAAGGTGATGCTCTTAGGACATGTCCATACCATGGAACCGCCCTTCTCTCATCTTCTCTGTAATAGGTGCCACACCAAAATATTGTTGAATGGTGTCATTTGTGATGTGGTCAAGAAGGGATATGCCCGATATCCAACGGAGCATTTGCATTTCCATGGCTCATATCCATACTTATTTTACAGTTTGTGAGGGGGGTGGGGAAGACAAAAATTGCTATTTCGCTATTGCATTTCAGTTGGTGCCTCAGAAGTGAATCTTGAGAGGGCCCGACAGAGGTGGTATTCAGCAGGTTCTGACAGGTTCTAGAGAACCAGTAGTGGAAATTTGGAGTAGTTCGGAGAACTGGCAAATCCCACCTTTGACTGGCCCATCTATTCTCTGCCTCCTGAGTTCCAGCTGATTGGCTGGGTCTTCTTTGGTTGCCCTGCACAGGAGAATGGAGCTGGAAAGCAGGTTAGTGGGGGTGGAGAAGGAATGGAGATTTTGCAGTATCCTTTACCTGCCACGCCCACCAAGCCACGTCCACAGAACCGGTAGTAAAATCTTTTGAGTCCCACCACTGGGGCCCGACACTGTCTGCGTGTTTCATATCTCTTTCTTGAGTCATTGTAAATGCTGATTTGTAGCCTGATTTGTGATTAAGAATATGCAGTAAGAAACAACAACTCTAATAAATCTTGGAAATATTAAATAAAAGTAGAAAACATGAATATATTTTGTCTTCATTTACAGTTTATTTAATTTACAGTTTCCTTTGTTTATTCTGTGCATCTTTCAGATCACTTACAGTAGTTCTAATATAAACCACATAAGAAAAGCCATCTCTTTTATTATTTTTCAGCATGTTCTAGATAAAACCCAGTTTTTGCTCTGGGCCATTACCTAAAATGTGGTACAGCTGCAAGATGAATTGACTTAGTTCAGCTCTTTCTTGTTTAGTGGAACTAGCAGAACAGTGAGATTTATGGACCTGCTCATTGTAGATTCCTGTGTGTTTTTCATTAACTAAATGTGAGCGTGGGATAATCTTAATGCACTTGTCCTCATGAAAACAGCTACAAGTGAGAGAAGCAATAATTAGGAAGGGAGTAAATGTGCCACAAAATAAACAATTTACCAAATTGCATGTAATCTCTGCTGAATCAGGGGATCGAATTCCTCTCCTGAACTTTCAAGGACAGCAGCAACTAAAAATAACTTTTGAGCAATGAACATAACTGGAAAAACCTGTTATGGGATGCTGCAATTTTTTAAAAAAGAGCAGGGATTCCAGCCATTTTCAGGCCCAGGAGATTGTCAATTAAAAAAAACCTGGATCTTCTAATCAGGAGGAAAAACTCTAGTGATAGGAAAATGGCTGCATTTGAGTAATTTCATTTTTTTTAGCCCTTAATGCTGTCTGTAAGCTTTTTTTTCCTCCTGTTTTTAAATCCATTTTGATTCCTGGTGATTGTTTGGACTATGCCTGAAGTTGTCTTGGCAAAATTTTGAGAATCAGTTTGCCATTGCCTATTTCCTAGGGATGAACAAAAGTGACTGGTCCAGAGTCTTCAGTTGGCTTTGTGCCTAGGGTAAGACTAGAAGTCACAGAGTTCTCTTTTTAGCCTGGTGCTTTAACCATTATAGCAGACTGGCTTTCTGTGAGTACTTAGTATACAATTTGATTTGATTTAATAGATTAGTTGGATGGAAGTTAGCAGGATCATTCTTTCATCCTTTAGTTTTATATAAGAACCAAAATAGCCCAACCTCAGTCCATGGGAATATTTGCAAAGGGGCCCTTTTGCTATAAAAAGAAAAGCTGGAATTTGGTGCCACCCAACCAGTTATGATTTATATCTTCATAAGTAATGAGATATGAAGCAGAGATTTTTCCTAGTTTAGATTATTTAACTAGGACTATAATAATTGAACATGCCACTGGACACTATAGAAGAAGGTCCTGTCTAATTCCAAATCCATACAACAGTTCTCTACCTGCACATATAAAATGGAAAAATGAGGTTCCCGCCTACTAATGGAAGCTAGACAAGAGGTATCATTTGAAAAAGTTGAAGCTACAAACCTTTAAAAACAAAGTAGAGTTCTTTGCATGGACCATTGCTATCAGGCATTGATAGGATACCTTCTTTCTTTTGTAATATTTTAGTAGCTCAGAGGAGGAACAAGAAAGAAAGTTCTCTTTATATAGTTTAAAATATTGACCAAGTGTCTTGGTACTCATAGTCAAATGAAGCATAATGCATCCTTGGATGTCTTTTAGCAATGGGAGGTTGTGAAGCTGCTAACCATGGCTGAAACATCCTAATTTACTATAATTAATCAGTAAGATGTCCTCTGAAGCACTTTCCACTATTACCAAATTGGATAGGTTAGTTAACTCCAATATAAACAATTTGGAGAACATAATTGCTTGCTGAGATGGTCGTTGAGCACAAGTGGGCAATAGGTCATAGCTTATACTTGCAATGTGACAAGGTTATAAATGCCAAAGTTCCTCAGAAATTAAGTGCCTAGTAAATAGTAATTTTCAGAATGATTATTTATGGTAAACTAAGAGATTATTTATCTGCAATATCCCAATTGATTTAACAGTGAATGAGTAGAAATATAGTACTATAGTTCAATAAACATCTTTGGGTAGCCATCATCAGAGAACCTATTTAAAATTACTATATTTAGTTTGATGCTACTCATCACAATGGGTAGCTAACCACAAATAAGCAGAGACCATCCATGTTTTGGCATAAAAGTAAATTCCCAGGAAAAGTAAAAGGTCAGTAAAAGAATTAGAAGATTTTTTTTTCAGTTGCATGTTTTATTTGTTTATTTGTTTTTATGAAAGATCAAAGTGGGATGGCTTCTCAAACAGCAATCTAATGTAGCCCAGTGTAACCTATTACAAAATTAGCTAATACTTAGAATATATAATCCTTGTTGTGTGAGGCAAACCTTAAATATTTTGATAGCCCTGAATTTGTGGGTCTAAGCCACAGAATTATGTGCAGTTGTGAATTTGTTGCATCATATAAGTATTCACCTAATGCAATTGGTATACTCAGACTCAGGTAATAACTAAAAAATCCTCAGCATTTAGGGCAATGATATTCACCTGGGATGTAAAAAAAGTGTAATTTTTTTATATCTTGTAAAAATGTTAAGATAGTCTCTGTGAATGCCATCTTGACTTTTTTAATGATCTGGTTTCTCTTCCTTCAAATGATCTGATTTAGGCTGAAGCATTTAGAGACACCAAAGTCTGTACATTTTTATACATGATGATAGAGTTTTTACCCCATATCATACTCAAAATGTTTTAGAAATGCCCCTTAACCACAAGCAACAAAACCAGTGAGGTATCTTGCTGCACTTTAACAAGGTTGAATTTAATTATGACATAGGGTTTCATGGCTCACATCCCATATCAATTATTTCAAATAATTATTAGTGCCCCTGTTTTTTCTGCATCCACTGCCCACCCAACATTGCTACTTATGAACTGATCACCATCTCAGCCATGCCTTTACAAACACATACAATTCAAATAAGACTTCATGCAGCAGGTGAAGTAGACTATAATTCATGAAAGCCTATTTTGTCTTTCTCAACCTAATGAGGTGCTCCTAAGGAGCATTATGTTAGATTAGCATATGCTATAATAAATGTAATTATAATTAAGATCAGGAAAGATTCAACTGTTTTCTCCTAGCGGGCTGAGAAGTACAAGCCTCTCTTTCTCTTGTCGCACTTGTTTCATGTTTCTGGTCTGGAACCAAGTTTAAATCATAAGTCCATATAGCTCCGTGATGGTGAACTTATGGCATTTTCTGTGGGCATGCGAGCCATTGTCCCAGCTTAGCTCCACCATGCATGTATACGCATCTCCTGCTGGCCAGCTGGTCTTTGGATCTCTGCCATGCATGCGTGGGAGGAGGGGCGCATGCAGGGGTGGGGCGCATGAACGGGGATGCATGCACATGTGTGGGGCAGGGTGAGAGGCATATGCAGGGGATGTGCACACATTGCATTTTGGGGATGTGCATGCTTTGGGCACTCAGTGTCGAAAAGGTTAGCCATCACTGGTATAGCTAATCACATTTAACTACATGAATGACAATGAGGATAACTGAGGACAGTTTGAAGCAATCTTTTTCAGCCTCAAGGACATTTCACTGGAAAAAACATCCCAGTACTTAATACATACAGTTTAATACTCCTTTAGCAAAGAAAGCTAAAATTTTACCCCAAAGGGAATATGTTGAAAACAGTTTATGGAAAAGCAAGGAAAAGTTTTAATTCAGAATGTATCTGTCAAATTTGTATAATGCTGCATAATAGTAACAGTTTTTAAAAAAGAGTGTCAAAAGAAACTGAAAAAATTAATATCAAGAAATAGAAGAATATAAATAATTTCTCTAAGAAATTAATCTAGATTCTGCACATACAGAACTGCAACTGAGCAGCATACACAATCTCAGTGAAATATCCAAGCAGTTTAGATAATAGAAATATTTTTGCATTTAGCAAATAAGACATTTGTATGATTAGGAAACCAGACTTCCAATGTCAAGCAAGGAAGGGTAAAGTAAGATATTTCAATACTGAACCTTAACAGAGGAAAATAACATGAAAGGGAAAGTGAGAGGCTTTGAAAAAAAATCTCAAGGAACTCATAGAAATATTTACAGTTAAAGTAGCAATACCCAAAAGTATTCTGAACTAAAGGATATCAACAGAGGAAAAAGAATGAGAAAAGCATTTGCAGAAAGAAAATATGTTTAGAAATCCAGGCCATGAAAGTGTGTAATACAGCAAACTCAGATTAAACAATAGCTGAACTACTTAAAGTTGCAGGAAAAAAGGTGCTTAAAGTGTTAACAGCTCTTTGTTAACAACTATGGAGCAAGACTGGTCTAAGCAATTAAATAATTGGAGACAAATGGAAGATAGTGTGCAAATTACTGAAATATTGGCATGCATAGTTTTGCTTTAGATCTTAGAAAGAAGAATAGAATTAGATAAGAGAGAAAAGTCAAATGGACAGATTTCAGAAAAAGCAAAGGAACATACTAAGACAGATAGCCCACTTAAGATAGATAATGGAAAAATCCAGAGAATATCAGAAGGAGGTTTACTTTTGCTTTATTGATTGCAACAAGGTCTTTAATTGTATAGAACATGCCAAAAAGTGGAATATATGAAGGCTAATGGGTGTGACAGGTTATCTAAGAAACTTTTACAATGAATGGGAAGTTGTGTAAGAATTTAGAGAAACACAATAGTTCAGAATTCAACAGGAAGTGAGACACTGATGCATATTTTCCATATACAGGTAATCCTCAAGTTACAACACTAATGGGGCCTGTGCATTATGGTCATAAATCAAGTAGTCGATGTGACCCACTCGATTTTATGCCCTTTTTGCGGTGGTTGTAAAGTGACCACCATGGACATTAAGCAAACACTGTGATTCTTAAGCACACCAATGGTTCACTATGGGCTGGTTTTGTTGAAAAACAGAAGTAAATGATGTTTTTTAGCAAAATATTGTAAAATATGGCTGCCTGACTGTGGAATGCTTCAAACAACCATAAATGTGGGTTGGCTGAAGTCTGAAAGTACTAACTATTTGAACATTATTATGGGCCAATGACTAATGCAAAGTAGAAGAAAATGCAGCAAAATATCCATGTACAAATAGACAAAGGAATAAGTAGATAAATTGAAGACAGCATTAAAGTTATTGACACAAAACCTATAAAACCTGTTGAGCTGATCTAGTTAGCTAAAACTTATTATCATAAAGCTTGTCTACCTTATTATTTTACAATCCTTGATTGAGTATGCACAAGAAGAAAAATTGAAGTAGGAGATGGTAAACAACTTTATGGCCCACAACCTTATAGTGGGATGCAGTAGAAAATTTTGCCTTACTAAGCCTATTTTTTTCTTACCAAGGTGCAAAAATGTAAGGGGCACTTACATTTTTATATGGCTTCAGAGCAAAATTTCATAACTTTGTCAAAATATTAGGCGGTATATTCTACAGAAATAGCTGAAGGTGAATTCTGAAGACTTTCCCCTTTAAACATTTAAATAATGGAATTATCCTTTGGTGTCTGGCTTATTCATAAAGTAAGCCGCTTATAAAACTAAAATTTCAGACATGCAGATACGTATTCTGTCAAGTGAGACCTTTTAATCCAAGATAAAGGAAGATTTAAAATGTCTCATTATGAAAGTAAAAATGGAAAATGAAAAATTTGGTTAAATGTAAGGAAACAAAGATATTATCAACCAGCAAACTCCGTAAACTTAATGTTTGTGAGTAAAGAACTGAAAGTTCATGGATAAGTGTTTGGTGACACAAGCATGGGGCTGGGATGAAAGTAACTCATGTAAAAGAAGTGAGACTTTCATTGCATGGTTGTAGCTGCCATCTTGAATTTTTATCAATCTACTCATCTCCCATTAGTTATTTTAAGCTTCTTTAGGTCACCACCCTCTCTTCCAGTCTCTGGGTCTCTATGGGCATTTTGCCTGGGATGTGGGAGAGACTAGTCCCTTGTTTTTTTTTTCGGAGGCAGCTGCCTTCCTAATGCATGACTGATATTTTTCAAAGAGTCTTTGGGGTCTTATGCAGACTCCTTATTTGAAGTTGGAATGGAAAAGGGACCTAGGCATGCTAGCGGCCTCTGATGATGAAACTTTAGAGAAGCTGCAACTTTTATTGGACTCACATGGTAGCTGCATGATCTCAGAAAAATAAATACTTGAAAGGGTGCAGTCTTATTGGTGCCTCCTTAAGCCTTCTTAGGTCAAGCACCCTTCTTTGTGTGACCTGCCAGCTATGGCTGCACCAGTGGTGGGATTTGATTTTTTTTTACTACCGGTTCTGTGGGCGTGGCTTGGTGGGTGTGGCAGGGGAAGGATACTGTAAAATCTCCAGTCAGGGGTGGTATTTGTCGGTTCTCTGAACTACTCAAAATTTCCTCTACTGGTTCTCCAGAACTGAGCAGAACCTGCTGAATACCACCTCTGGGATGCACTCATCCAAACCACCACACATTAAGGAGAGGAAATAGTTGTTGTTTTTCCTGCCAGGTGATGCTTAGTGAACAAAGCCAGGTGAATCCACCAATCCCCTTATATTTACCTTGGGATACACTTAAACAGGAAGGGTAGCCCTAATCACTGAGCTTATGATATAGCTAATATACATATTATATATTTTTTATTTGTAAAGCACCTAGAGTCACCTGGGACAGTGTAGGAATCTAATAAATAACTAAATAACTAAATGAAAGTATAGAGTAGAGTAGAGTAGAGTAGAGTAGAGTAGAGTAGAGTAGAGTAGAGTAGAGTAGAAGAGAAGAGAAGAGAATAGCAATTGTCAGTAAGGATACTGCAAAACATGCTGATATATTTTTCTCCTGGCTCATGAAAATAAAGCAGTTTAACATGATCACCTGGTTCTGCCTAGTATTAAAAAGTTTTGAAAAGTGTAGATGGTGATGCATAATTCTCCTGGAAGGTTTCTCTTTCTTTGTCCAATTATATTATATTAAATTTATATAACTACGGGGTTGGAACAACTTTCTCCTCCACCACCAATTTAGGCTGGTCAGGTTTTATTATGATAACACAAAATTCTTCTACTGAAATAGATCCTTTCTAACTGAATGCCTGGCCAATTGTTACCTCCATTTGCCACTCTGTTATCACATTCATCTATATGACTCTATCAACATTTTTATAAGTTAAGAATATATTTTTCTTTCCAAACATGGAAAAATGCAATTTAGCAGCCCCAGACAATCTTTAAGATTCAGGGAATTCACCATGAACTTCTTATGCTAGTTAATCTTACTATGATTCAATTGGAAACCAATCCTTGGGTGGTAGAGAGTTCCTAAATGAATATGGTGTACATTTATTAATAGTATGCCAGCTCCAACTGAAAACTAGACATCCGGCAATGATACATTGCTGTATCAAGAAAACAGTTAGTTCTTTTATCAAAATGGTTGTTCAGTCATTCTCTTTCAATCATTAGAAGCAGGCTGATTTTACATGCTGGTTTTATCAATAACAATAACCATACTTTATTGTGAGGGGCAGGCCTATTCATATCCAAATACACAATCCACCAAGTTCAACAGACTCCAGATGATTCTTGACATAGGTTCAACACTTTCCTTGAGAAGATCATCATCATTATTGGTTCCTTTAGCATGAAGTGCATAGAGCAGCAAGCTTCTACCAATGAATCCTATCCACAGCAGTGTTTTTGGCATCTTCCCATTTGAGGTTGACTGTCCATAAGTCATCTTTTAACATCTGACACCACATTTTGCATGGTCTACCCTGCCTCCACTTTCCCTCTGTGTCTTTCACCATATAGCAATTTTGGATATCAACATTTTGGCAAGCAAAGAATATATAGCCAGCTAGACACATTCAACATTCTGTCACAATAGCCTGAAACTTCTTGGATCACTAAGTGCAAAATTTCCTCACTGGTGATACAGTTGTATCAAGAGACACCCAGAATTCCCTGTAGGCAATGTTGATAGAACACATCGAGCTTTTGTGCATGTGTGTTGTTATTGCCCGTATTTCCTTAGCGTAGATCACTGTTGGTACAATTGTCTTATACAGCTGTAATTTGGTCTTCTTATCTATTGTTAGAAATGACAAAATAGGTTGTAAGCTCTGGCATATTGCTGAGCCTTTACCAATTCTGTGTTTGACACTTGCATTTATGCTGCCAACTTGTAATAAGATGCTGCCGAGATATGTAAACTGTTGGACATGTTCTATTGGCTGTTATCCAGTTGTGATTAATGTGTTAGGAGGGTGGCTCCCAATTAACATGACTTTAGTGTTATCTGCACTTAGACATCATCCAATTTTTCTAGCCTCAGTGTCTAAGTAGGGAGTCATGTCCTGCAAGGAGGCACTAGTTTCTGAGAACAATGCTTTTCTGACCCATCTCCCCAAACATGGCAAACCCTCTGTAATTAATCAACGATTCCGTTTTTTGGAGCGCCAGCAGCCCCGGCAAAAAGTCTCTCTCTCACAGCAGGCTAACAAGTCTATCTGGCAGGGAGATGAATAATTGTCTGGCAGGGAGATGAACATTCATCTCCGCCCCCTGCCTTTTATCCTCAGAGCTAGGGTGTGGCTTCACTAGCTCTTCTGTCCCAGGAATCAGCCTACAGATTTCCACTGCTCTCCTCTCCTCTGCCTTCTGTGCATCCACATGTTAGGCACTGGGCCCAGCTGTTCCTCCTCTTCCGCATCAGACCTGAGGGCTGTTGCCTCTGTATCTGAGGGCTGACAGATGGTCCAAGCTCTGCCTCTGTCCCCTCGGAGCTCTCAGGTTGCCTTGATGCTGATCCTGACTCCTATGTCTCTTCCTCCTCATCTGATTTGGCTGCTGGATATCAGTCTTTACATAACAACTGCTGTTATGATAGAGATTTTTGAAGATGTTAATAAATTGTTCTGAGATTCCATATCTTCTACAGATGTTCCACAAAGAGTCTCAATGAAGATTCCCCATAGAATATAAAATGTTATGCCTAACATTTAACCTTCAGCTTGCATCTTGAGGATTAATACACCTAAACCCTCTGTTCAGTATTAGAGGCACTTGTTATAGAACATTTTTGCTGATGTATTTTTTGCTGATGTATTCTTTTGGAACACAAATATTCAAAGAACATTATCTGCCTGCAGATGGAAGATAGCAATAGCACTTAGACTTACATATACAGCCCTCTCTAAGTGGTTTACAGAATCAGCATATTACCCCCAACAGTTTGGATCCTCATTTTATCCACCTTAGAAGGATGGACGGCTGAGTCAGCCTTGTGCCTGGTGAGATTTGAACTGCCAAATTGCAGGCAGCCGGCAGTCAGCAGAAGTAGCCAGCAGTACTGCCCTCTAACCACTGCGCCACCGTGGCTCATCAGATCATTTGGATTTATTCACTATCTAAGCAGAATAGAAACAATGAGACCTTCAAGTAGAAAGAATGTAAACCCAACACAGGCAACAGTCATCCTTCCTCTCCCTTTCCTATGCAGCTTTATTTGTAAACAGAACCAAAGTTTAGAAAAAAGCTATTACCTTAATCACAGCTTATGTTGACACAAATGACCATAGGGACCTCAAGATGAAAATCGTAGGAGGTTTTATTGTTTGTAGACTGACTCAGTTGTCATTGCTAATAGCTTTCTTGATTCCTAATGAGCCTGCAGAATATATTATTTGCAGCAATGATTGCTGGGGACTTTGTTTTTATTGTACTTAGAATGTTTGCTTGTTTTTAAATATCAGATGTTTTGAGAATAGCCAGTTGGAATTGTTTGGACATCTATAAAAAGGAAACTGATTAAAGACCCACATTCATCTTAATATTCTTGCTCATTATTCCAAATATGCTATCAATTTATTACATTTTATCTTAATTAGTTAATTGATTGAGTTTCACTAAACTGAATATCACAAATAGGTCTACCTCTCTGAGGTGGTTGACATTGAGCCAACTTAATTGATAAAGCAAAAGTGGTCATACATTTTTAATGAAGATGAGACTTAGGGCACCAGACATCCTTTTCTTGTGGCTTGGTTAAAGTGCTCTCTGCCTACTGGTGCATTGGAAGAAAACTGTACTGGTACCACATTTGCTGTCTCCACTGCTGATCCCTCTTGCCTCTGTGGCCTCTGTTCTGCCTGGGCAAGATCAGGTTGAGCCATCTGCTCAAAAACATCCTCCTTTCACAAGATTTGGTTTTCTGCAGCAGCAAATTACACATTTTCAGAAGTTAAGCAATACAGGCAGGCAGGTGGATGGGCAGCAGTGGTGGGATTCAAAATTTTTTACTACTGGTTCTGTGGGAATGGCTTGGTAGGCGTGGCTTGGTGGGCATGGCAGGGAAAGGATACTGCAAAATCTCCATTCCCACCCCACTCCAGGGGAAGGATACTGTAAAATCTCCTTTCCTTCCCCACCCCACTAACCTGCTTTCCAGCTCTGTTCTCCTGTGCAGGGCAACAAAAGAAGACCCAGCCAATCAGCTGGGACTTGAGAGGTAGAGAATAGATAGGGGCGGAGCCAGTCAGAGATGGTATTTGCCAGTTCTTCAAGCTACTCAAAATTTCCGCTACCGGTCCTGCCGACCTACTCAAAATTTTTGCTACCAGTTCTCCAGAACTGGTCAGAACCTGCTGAATACCACCTCTGATGGGCAGGCAGGCAGGCAGGTGTTTGGCAAATGTGAAGAAGTATCTTTTCAAATATTGCTGATGCTATGCCACAGCTAGAAAAACCAAGGATGAAAAATGGAAGGATGAAGAATGGAAGCAATGCCTGGGAAATGGAGGTGCACATTGATCATCCTGAACACATCAGAACACATTAGATATTGAGAAATAAAATAGACACCTTTTTGTTCCTGTTGCCCTGATAAACATATGTTCCCATGATAGTGATTCCTTGCCCTTCCTGTGACATGATGGGTACATATTTCTTACAGTGGACCCATTTCTTACTGCCTGGAACACATGAAACTAGCTGAACAATACGAATGCAGCAATAGTGAAGGATTGGATGGATTCCAATAATCTAATTAATAATCTAATAATCACTTCATGCAGGGGTGGGATTCTGCCAGTTCGGACTGGTTCATGTGAACCCCTAGCTCTGAAGATCAGCTGGGAGCGAACCGATTCACTCTGACAATTTTGTGGGCCCACCCGCCCATCCGCCCCTGCAGTGTACTGATCTTTATCATCCCAGCTGATCAGCACAGAAGAGCAGATTGCCGTTCCTCAGCTGTGTTACTCCCCTGAAGTAACATAGCAGGTAAGGATTTTTGCATTGCTGGTCATGCATGCAAAGTGCGCAAAGCACGTGATCACTGAACTGGTTGTTATACTGGCAGCATCCCACCACTGACTTTATGTGATGTTGTCCTTTGTTATTTCAAACCCTTTCTGTCCCCCACATCTTCCATGTGTTCTGGCCAAGGCTTCCTGAGGCAGTAACAATCACACCAGGGGTGGGATGCTACTGGTTCTGCCCAGCTCTAAAGAACTGGTAGCTCTGGAGTGCAGCAGACACCAAACTGGTTCTGTGTTTGCTGCTGTTTGGCCCACCCACCTGCCTGGCCTCTTACTTGTCCTTTATTTCCTGCTTTTTCAACCTCAGCTGCTTTGCGTGGCACAGCTGAGGTTGAGAAAGCAGGAAAAAAGTGGCTTTTCAAATGCTGTGCACCTGTGCACAGCGCTTTTCAGCTGTCTGGGTGGCACAGCTTAAGTTTTTTTACATTCACGCACGTGCAGCAAACCACACATGCATGCACAAAATGTAATCACCAAACTGGTAGTAACAGCAGTTGAATCCCACCCCTGAATCCCATGCTTAGACCCCAAAACCCTCTTTTTATTTCAATGGCTGTGAATTATATTCATTCACAGCCCGTAATGAGTCCCAAACAGTTTGTGAATAGTCCAACAGAAGTCTGCCACAGTCTTTTGGGATAAGGCTGATAAGCACCCCTCCCTTGAAATGCTGCCAATGACTAAATTGCCAATTAGCTGTACAATGGAGCACAAAGTCAACATGGAGCTTCAGAGTTTAAACTGACCAGAACGAACAAAGTTGCTTCCTGCAAAGGCTCATGTCCCTTTGCTCCTCCTTATGTCTTATGGGAGGGGCCAATCATCTCCAAGCCTTACTCCCAAATCGCCCCTTTTGTTTTAACTGTTCTTGCCTTCTGGCAGCTCTACATAAGTGCACACTGGGAACAGGCTCCCCCTGTTTCTCTGCCTCACTGATGTCAGATTCTGGAGGCTCCGAGTTGGCACATAACTCTCAGATGGCCCTGGCCCCATCTCTGTGTCAGATGCAGGTCCCACGTCTGAGCCCTCCCCAGACTCCAGGACTGGCCCATGTTCCTCCCCACTGTCTCACTCTGCTACCAGCTCTGCAGGCTACCGGTAGACCACAACACCGTGGTAGGTGACTGCCAGATGATTTTCAACAAAGTCATACAGGAACCTTCAGCTCTTCCCTGCCATTCTGTGGTGGTCTGGATTTTAGCAGTCCAGACTGGGTTGTTCATAGTGTCAAGTATCTCTCTTTGCTCTCTCCTTCTTCAGTCTCTCTCATTGGCATGCCAGTGATTTCATTTAAGGAGTTAATAAGTGCTTTGGATGGCACGAAGCATTTAGCTAGCAAGAACACTTTAATTGGTACTTAGATCTCATTGTCTGAGAAATCACAATGAGAAGGCTAATTAGTTGCCAAGAAAGAACTCTTAAGTCTTATACATCCTCACACATCCACCCACTCTAGTCTGCCTGATGGGAACTTGCTTCAGTGTTCCTGTGGCTGCTTTTCGTGCTGCATTATGAAAGTTAGAAAAGCTGCTTAGGTGGAAATTATACTTGGGAACTGTCAGGGGCCTCCTGTTGCTAGCTTTACCATTCTACCACATCCTCTGTTTACTAGTGCAAACTCAGACATGCAGCAATTCTGAGAGAAAAGCAAAAGCCACCTTGTTCTTCTTTTTTTCCAGAGTGTAACAGTTACATCAGAAAATGACTTCTATGTGCAGCTTAGTTGGCCATTTAGTATAGACCAGGGGTGTCAAACTCAATTACATTGAGGCCATATCAGGGTTTTGTTTGACCTTGGGTGGGACAGGGTAGGCATGGCCACCCAAGGTCAAACAAAACCCTGATATGGTATGGCCAGCTCCACATCACTTGTACTGGGGCGCTTGTGGTGGTCTGAGCACTCTGCCAGAGAAAATGGGCTCCCGAGCTCCATTTTCAGCTGCGATGACCTCCTGCAAACCTCTGCCAATGAAAATGGAGCTCGGGAGGGGCATATGTGGCCCTCCTGAGCTCCATTTTCACTGGCAGAAGCACTGCAGGCTGGTCTTTTGCTGTTTCTGGGCAGCCCCAGGGGCCAGATCTAAGCACCCCAGGGGCTGGATTCAGCCCATGGGCCTTGAGTTTGACAACCCTTGTATAGACTGATATTTCTCAACTTTGGCAATTTTAAGATGCGTGGCCTTTTAACTTCCAGAATTTCTCTGCTACGATGGAAGTCCACACAACTTAAAGTAGCCAAGGTTAAGAAACAGTGGAATAGACTATGCCAAAGTTGATTAGGACTTGGATCTACAGGATTGACTAAAATGCAGGATACTGGCTGAAAAGTTGTCTATTACCTTTTGCTCCCAGGAGGCTTCCCTGAGGCCCAGGAGGCCAATAATGGAGCATGGAGGTGGCGCGCAGCATCCCCTCCCTCCGTGAACCCCTTTTTGCCTCCTGGGCCTCAGGGAAGCCTCCTGGGTGAAGCAGTAAGACAATGAGGGGGATCCTGACACAGCTGATCATCAAAATAGCTGATTGTTGGGAGGAAAAAAGAAGAAATGCTGGTTTGGCCGAACCGGTAGCTGTTTTTTTTTACTACCGGTTTGGCCAAACAGTAGCATTTTTAACTACCGGTTCACTTGAACCGGGCCAAACCTGTAGAATATCACCACTGATTGTAGTGTGTAGAAATAAAACTCTTATTAAGAGTATCCATGGAATGGGAGTTGGGGCTCATAAATATTGGGATAGCAGATATGGTCATGTGACTGAAGTTCTGCCTTCTTTATGTGCACCTTGTGTGTAATACAGACATTAAAAAGGTAGCTGGGCTTTCAATATTACACCTGCCATCTTGATTGGCATTTTAACCCCTACATCAGGAGATACCCCTGGACTTTGGATAGATTTATGGGCAAGGGTTTAAATTCTAATTGCCATAATAAAATTCACATTATTTATTTATCAATCATCTTAAGAACCACTATATGGATTTGAGCATTTTTATCCATAGTGCATCCACTCTGGGGGGACATTTCTTTCAGCTGCTAGATGATAAAAGGAAAAGGATGCAGTTAGTGGTTGAACTGAAGAGGAAATTTTGAGCAAGTGTTCCTTTGCCATGCTAGCTAAGGCTGCCCATATTTCCTCATTGATGCAATTACTGAAGCCACAACCACCTTTTCCTCTTTTCCTTAGGGCTGCTCAACTTAACACCCTTCGGATAATAAGATCTCTCTTCAGCTGCCCTTCACTGGGTCTGTATTATTCTTTCGTTGCACTGGGTGATCCAAAAGGTAGGATGAGCAACACAGTTATTGATATATCTTGCTTTTTCTTTTACCATTACTTTGTGGTTTTCTTCTTTTTATGATTCACAGCATATCACAAGAAATCTTCAAATGAAACCTCGCTTGGGGAAATGTTGGGTTGCACTGAGATGGATATTTCACCCACGTAAGACAACACTTGATGAAAACACATTGAAATGTGCCATCAACAGGACCAAATGTGTGTGTGTGTGTGTGTGTGTGTGTGTTTACAGGAAATCCCCTGCCGTGAAAAGAGATGCTTCTGGGTCGTCCTTTCTCTTGTTCAGTTGAGAGCTAGGTTTTTTGTTTGTTATGTTTCCATGCTTTCATAATGAGATCATAACATTGTGGCCTGTGTGGCCTTGTCCCCAAGGAACTTCTCAGAGTGCACACAGGTACGTTTGTGGTGATGCAGTCAACATATAGCGTGCAACTACTCGATCGTGTCAGAGAAATTGTAACCAAAATTCTTTCATAAATGGGAAAGGCAACTCATCAAAAGCAAAACCAAAAGATATGGTTAAATGTGTAGCGACTCTTAATTCTTTTTCTTCCTAATATACAAATGTAAGCTTTTAATTAGATCGGTGCTTTTTCTTAAACTTTAGACTCTACCCACATCCCTTCTCCACTGCCTGAAATGGAAATAGAAAGTTTAACTTTATGATGCATGAAATTATCTCAGTCAGGATTAGGTTTCTACTGGTAAAGAGCATCTGTATGTTACCGTGTCATGAATTGGAAAATCAATAAATGATGCCATAGCACAGCTTTCAAATTTTATTATTATTTGTGGCAGGCTAGTTCAGAGGAAATTAGAGAATGTAGAAAATTAAGGAAAGGGTAGAAATCACTTCCTTTTGTTGATGCTTGCCATTTGCTTGGAAACGTCCTTCTTGAATGGTTTGAATTGTAATTAAAATCTAATCAATGCATTGAAGCTGGCTGAATATCTTTTTTAAGGCTGAATTTGCTTCATTAACTGAACCTATGCCAAAATTTGTCCGACTGGGTTCATATAACACACGCACAAATCATATCATTGCATAGCAGAATTGAGAAACTGGCCTATGGGTTTATCATCTACATTTTCATTATCTGCTGGGAATTACATCATTTTAATGTTCTGGAATTTGTCTTGCCTTCTTCTTTGCCCTTAATTTTCCATTTACCATATTTTTTGGAGTATAAGATGCACTTTTTCCACCTCCAAAAGTGGGTGGAAATGTCTGTGCGTCTTATACAGCGAATGTTGCTGAAACCCCACCCACCCACCGGCCCCCACCCTTCGGCCTCTGCCTCCCAGCAATTCCTGCAGCCTGAAACAGCTGATTGTTGGGAGGCCGATCCAGCAGCTTGTGCTAATCAAGCTGTGCTGAAGCTGAAACAGGCTGTTTGCTGTTTGCTGCAAGGAGGCAAATTGCTGGGAGGCAGAGGCAGATTTTTTTTTCTTGTTTTCCTCCCCAAATGCTAAGTGTGTCTTACACTTCTGAAAAATACGGGATTTCATATTTGTCAGATAACAGCTGGAAGATGGCTCTCTCTCAAAACATTGTTGTTGCTTGTCTTCCAATTAAAGAAGTGACTTGAGTCACCAACTACTTCAAATTGTTCTGCCAGAATTACAAAAAGTAGACCTTGTTTATAGACTGCCTTGTTTAGCAACTGTTCGCAGTTATGAGCATGATGAAAAAGTAACTTTACGAGCAATCCTTGCACTTACAACCTTCACAGATCTGTAAAGCAAAGGAAAGCAAAAATAAACTCATAAGCACAGTCATGGTTTCACTTGGCGCATGCTTTGCTTAGTGACTGAGGTGCCAATTCCAATAATGGTTGCTAAATGAGGACTACCTGTATATACAATAATACAAGCTCAGACCAGGCTTTGTTGTTGATATTGTTGTTGTTACTGTTATTGTTGTTTATTTATTTATTTAGCCCATGGCAATGTCACAGAAATCTACACATGCTAGACACAATGCAGGCCTAACAGCCTAGTTGCTAACTCATTCTGTTTGACACTTGCACACCTATCCTTGGTGAACTGCAGGGGTGTGTGTGTGAATTAACATTACACCAATTAACTAGCAGCACTCAGGTTGTTGGCTCTTCTGGGCCTCCACTGCCAGTCTTGCCTTGTGTCATGTTGTGGTGCCTCACATCCAGCCTGGTCCAGCGTTGGCTTTCACTCTTTGCACACTTGAATGCAGCTAGGTTTTTCCCACTAAAGTGACACCCATTTATCTACTCACAATATTGCCTGCTTTCAAACTGTTGGGTGGACAGAAGGTAGGGAATCAAGAGACAGGAGCTCACTCCATCTCATGGAGCCAGGCTCAAACTGCTGGAGTCCAGACCATTTCTGGTCGGCAGTTCCAGCTTCATTAAGCCACTGCGTCACCAGGTCCCCTTGGCTTGGTAATAATTCTAACTTACTACACTACATCAATGAACCAATGTCATGTAGTAATGAACACACTGAAGCAAATTCAAAAATTCAAAGTTCAATTTAGCTTTGATATTGGATATGTACCTTGGGTTTTACTCCACTGCACTAACATTTAAATTGTATTGTTAGAGCATTATGTGAGCCCATCTCTCAGTTGAAGAATCTCTGGGTGAGATTCAAGGTGCTGGTACTTACCTATAAAGCCCTACATGGCTTAGGTCCGGGTTATTTGCAGGAGCATCTCCTGCCAGCAACATCTGCCCATTGCCCTGTGTGCTCCAACAGACAGGGCCTTCTTGGGGTGCCGTCGGCTAGACAGTGTTGGTTGGAGACCCCCAGGGGTAGGGCCTTCTTGGTGGGAGCGTCCACCCTGTGGAATCAGTTACCTATGGAGTTTTGGTTGGCCCCTGACCTTCGTTCCTTCCGCCACGACCTGAAGACATGGTTTTTCCAACAGGCTGGCCTGGATTGAGGGGTGGGTTTTTTATGGGTTTTATTTGTAGTTTTGTTGGGGTTTTAGATATTTGTTTGGGTTCTTTATTTAATATCTTTTTAATAATTTTGAATTTTGTATTCTGTGTTTTTAATGTTGTGAGCCGCCCTGAGTCCTTCAGGAGATAGGGCGGCATACAAATCCTAACAAATAATAAATAAATAAATAAATAAATAAATAAATAAATAAATAAATAAAGTAACTTACAGCAGGAGGGCCACCTTTCTGTGCACCTCAAGTTACCTGATGCATCCATAAGAGGTATGAGGATATAGCTATGCAAGGATATATTTCCTGTTGAGCTGTTTGAAAGCAAATTGGGTATACCAGGTATGCATTAAAAAATCTTTACAATTGAATTGAAATTACTTAATAGTAATGGTTATTTTAAAACCTAGTGAATCAAGAATATGTTCTGCAAATTCATCCCATTATGTCTTTTTGATAATATAATATTTCACATAATACCATTTGTGTGTCACTAGAAGAACAATGAGTGAATTTATTTCTGGACCACTAAAATGCAAAACTGTGACACCAATGGAAAACTGTGCAAAACTGTGACACCCATGGATAGAGCTGATCCCATAATTGAAATAAAGTGGAGTTTCTGGTTGGTTCTTCATATCTCTAAGTTTGAGGGAAGGAGGGAAAATTCGATCAGGTGAAGATGTTTTCAGGCACAAATATTTATTTATTGAACATATTTCGATGCTGCTGCAATTAACATTTTTCACACATAGAAAAGAGCATGTTAACACGTCCATGATACAAAGATAAAAACACAACAACAATATAATACCAACCATTTTTTAAAAAAGGTAAAGATGGCAACATGAAATTGGGAGAAGGCTCAAGTCAAGAATAGTCAAGAATTTCTGAAAGCAACAGATATTGGAGTTTAGTATTCATCATTTCTATAGAAGTTGCAGCTATTTGTCTTTCAGGCATTGTTGTTTTATTTCTGTTCATTAGGAAGGTGACCTGCTTTGCACGCATTAAATAATATGTATTTCTGTTATTACTTGTTCTGTGTATGGAGAAAAGGAAGTTATTCATTGGTTGAATGGCAAAAGAGAATGAGAGGATTTCTACCATGCAAAATCCATCAGTGCATGGCTTAAAAGTCCGTGTGTTGTAATATATCCTCCTTTTTGTTGTTGTTGTTGTTTTCATCTACTGGAAAGTGAATGAATGAATGAATGAATGAATGAATGAATGAATGAATGAATGAATTCTTTATTGGCCAAGTGTGATTAGACACACAAGGAATTTGTCTTGGTGAATATACATTCAGGGTACATGAAAGAAAAGATACATTTGTCAAGAGTCAAGAATCATAAGGTACAACACTTAATGATAGTCATAGGGTTCAAATAAGCAATCAAATCATACTAGGAAAGAGTCAGTAGAAATCGTAAGGATGTAAGTAACAAAATTACTGTTATACAGTCATAAGTGGGAGGGGATGGGTGATAGGAACGATGAGAGGATAATAGTAATAGTAATGCAAACTTAGTAAATAGTTGGACGGTGTTGAGGGAATTATTTGTTTAGTAGAGTAATGGTGTTTGGGAAAAAACTGTTCTTGTGTCTAGTTGTTCTGGTGTGCAGTGCTCTATAGCGTCGTTTTGAAAGTAGGAGTTGAAACAATTTATGTTCAGGATGTGAGGGGTCTGTAAGTATTTTCACAGCCCTCTTTTTGACTCATGCTTTATACAGGTCCTCAATGGAAGGCAGGTTGGTAGTAATTGTTTTTCCTGCAGTGCTACAACTATCACTTGGCATGGCTTTCATTTTCTAGAAATCAAAGACTAAACATATTCAATCTATCTAGGGCAGTGTTTCTCAACCATGGCAGTTTGAAGATGGACAGACTTCATCCATCTGTGCTATGCTGGCTGGGGAATTCTGGGAGTTGAAGACCATCCATCTTCAAGCTGTCAAGGTTGAGAAACACTGTTCTAGGGTATTCTTATCTATCAAATCTTGGGCATCAAAAAACCACAGGAATAATATAATGCACAAAATATTTTATGTATGTCTTAGTGTATATATTAAAATATTATATTGATAATTTGTTCCATGCTCATCATAATGTAGTGCATATGTGCTAATGGTTGGGGGGCTTGAAGTTTTAAAGGTTCTAGATCAAGGGTCTTCAAACTTGGCAAGTTTAAGACTCGTGGACTTCAACTCCCAGAATTCCTGAGCTAACATGACTGGAGGAGGAATTCCGGGAGTTAAAGTCCACAAGTCTTAAAGCTGTCAAGTTTGAAGATCCGTGTTCTAGATTGAGGAAAACACCTCTAAATCAGAACAGTCTGAGTTCCACAATTCCATGCCAAATGTTATACCAAATAAAAATGATGGCCTTTGAATCCCAGCCTATCTAGAAAACATATGATTGGAAAAGTCCATGAATTTTTTTTCTTTGATTAATTATGTGCCATCAAGTCCTTGTTGACTCTTAGAAACCACATAGATATATATGTGGCCTTGACCTATGACTGGTTTGAAGCTTTGGCAGCCTCAGAAAGGGTGCTTTATGGCTTGTAAAGGGTAAAGCAATTTTTTCCATCATAAAACATCTACATACACAGTCACAACACTGCATTTCAGGCAACTGGCTCATATTTATAACCAGTTGCATCATCCTGTAGTCACGTGACCATGATTTGGCATGTATTTTGCTGGAAACTTGTAAAAAAAAGTTCATTTAGGAGAATGGGTTTGCTTAATAAACACATGATTCACTTATTAACCACTGTAAAAATAGTTGAAAAATCGAATCTGCTCACATGGGTGCCTTGACTTATGACAACAACTTATGACAAAAATGTGATTGTCAGTCGAGGAATAACTGTACATTCTCCATGCATGAATACTTGTGCTCCAGTAAATAATCTTTAAAATACCAGAAAACTATATTCTGATTTTATCCTAAATCAGATACATTGCACTGAACAAAATGTAAATGTAGGATAACCCAGTTACCATTAAATCATCAACACCATGCAACTGTCCTGTTTACATAGGCAGTTTGCAAATTTGTCAATCATAACAATTTGTAGATTGAGCACAGAATAAGCAACTGAGAATTCAAATCTCTGAATCACTGCCTAAAAAGCAAACAATTACAGAAGCACTTCTGACAATTCTTCTTGATGTCTGTCCTTTCATGTTTCCTTTTCTGTTAGCTTTTCCTTTTTCGAGGAGCGAAAGAACAAGCAGGGATTGGAGGCTTGATGGCAGAAGTGTCAGATACATTGATGAAGCTGAGCAGAAAGACAAAACACATCATTTTGTATTGTAAAAGCACAAATCAGTGTGACAGTTTCTTCTCCAAAGTCTAGTTTCTTTTTTAAAAAAATAGACTAAGAGAAAACAAACTGTTAAGTATTACTTCAATATTAAGAATGCTCGAAGTTGTTTAACTAATTGGTTCTCATTTTAACTTTGATGTACATTAACATTTCATATTGCAATACAATAGGCATGTTGTAAAAAAATAGACTGTAATAATAGTCATCATCAGAGAAAGGTGGGAGCAGAAATGCTTCCACCTATTATAATATTCTTATAATAATTCTAATATAATTCTAATATAATATCAACATATATGCGTGGGGCAGCTTATTTTCCATAACACCAGAAGGCAAGATAAGAGACAATGGATGGGAATTAATTAAGGAGAGAAACAACCTAAGGAGAAATTTCCTGATAATAAGAACAATCAACCAGTGGAACAGCTTTTCTTCAGAAGTTGTGGGTGCTTCAACATTGGAGATTTTTAGGAAGGGACTGGACAACCATTTGTTTAAAATGGTATAGGGCAGGGGGTCCCCAAACTTGGCAACTTTAAGACTTGTGGGCTTCAACTTCCAGAATTGTGGGAGTTTATTTTATTTTATTTTATTTATGAGATTTATATGCCGCCCTATCTCCCTGAGAACTCAGGGTGGCTTACAATACTAAAAACAAAACTATACAAATATTAAAAGACTATTAAACCAAAAATCTCATAATCCATTTAAATTTAAAACTACAATTAAAAAACCCTCCCCCCCATGGAACAGCCATGTTTTTAGGCCGCGGCGGAAAGATTGGAGGTCAGGGGCCACCCGGAGCTCCAGGGGCAGCTGGTTCCAAAGGGTGGGTGCTCCCACAGAGAAGGCCCTACCCCTGGGAGCCGCCAGCTGACATTGCCTGGCTGACGGCACCCTGAGGAGGCCCTGCCGGTGGGAGCGCACAGGACGTTGGGAAATCGTTATTGGCAGCAGGGTCTCCTGCAAATGCCATGAAGGGCTTTGTAGGTCAACACCAGCAGTTGAAGTCCACAAGTCTTAAAGTTGCCAAGTTTGGAGACCTCTGGTATAGGGTCTCCTGCTTAAGCAGGGAGTTGGACTAGAAGACCTCCAAGATCCCTTCCAACTCTGTTATTCTGTATTCTGCTTCCTTCCAGAATAATGCTGGAATACAATTGTTCTAATAGGTCTTTGATATCATAGTGTAGTGGATAAAGAACATGGCCTTGAAGGGCAGAAGGAGGATTTGGCAAGGAACAATCAGAGAAATGAAACCTGAGCTCAGGCCAAGAAAGCAATTTGCAAAAACGCCTCAGGCACGACCCCCTATTCTTATAAAGACAAAGAGTGGGGAAAGTAGCACATTCAGATTTGAAAGATTCTGTTACTTTAGTTGTTCTAATAAAGGTATCTTAGATCTGCACAGTGCATCATTTCTTAAGTCTGGTCTGCCAGATAAGTTGTAATTATAGCTGTAAAGCCAGCTTACTTTTTGGTTGCACTACAATACATAGTAGGCAGATTTTGTCAAAACTATGAATTCCCCAGTTTGTAATATATGGTTGTGCAATCTGGATCATCAAAAAGTTTGAAAGAAGAAGAAAAAAGGCCAATAAAGAATTCTATTCTACTCTATCAGAGAAGCCAGGTGAAGAGTTGTTTGCTGTAAACAGTATGGTGAGACATAGTTTATAGAAACCCACACTCTACCAGATTCGTTGTCATCTGGACCAAAAAAGGAACACACTAAGTGTTGGCATTTCAGGACATCTTGCGACAAATGGGCTACAGGATGCAGGACTGTTGGCTAAGCAACCAGGGCCAGCATCTGCAGGATCAGGTGAGGGTTTGATTGGAGCAACACAAAAATCATCAGCCATGCTACCACCAGTCCTGAGTTCATCAAAACCTGGCACTTCACAAGCAATTCCATCAACAGACACATTGACCTACAACCAGCTTATGAACCCCTCAGAATCCAAATCAACCACACAGCTAACCAGAGACAGCACTGACCCTCAACCAACCCATGCAAGACTCCCCCAACCAGCACTTCACCTCCCAATGTTCCTCACCTGATGTAACCTCCCCATCACAAAACCCATCACAAGACCCTCACTTGACATACCGACAGCTGATCCACTGACCACACAAAGCCCTTATAAACAGAAGAACACTGAAAGTGGCATCCTCTAAACTCTGCTGAAGATGTTACTTAGCAGGTAACAAAATGATTGGAAACCAACCCATAAGCTTGGAGAATGACCTTTATCCACATGCTACAGATATTTGCCACTATTGCAAAAGTTGTTTTCTTGTTGCAAATATAGAAAGACTGAAAACAAAGAAATTATGTACTATTAATTACAAATCCAATCCAATGACAAGAGGATATATAAAAACAATGTACCACTTCTGGGAAGAACAACATCAAGAATCAGAAATCACAGAACAGAGGCTAGCAGATCAATGTAGATTTATACTATGAAATATTCATAGAACTGGAAGAACTGCAAAGGCATACCCAGGGCAGAAGAAGCTCAAACTACAGAGGCAAACAAAGAACCATGGTTGGTAGTAGAAAAAGCCAGCCAGCTAGCTATTGAATCATTTTAATTTCCAACTGTCTCCTCTGCTTCTCTTCAGATCTAACTAAAAAGCAAGAGGAATTGAAACTGAACTGATAGAACAGCACAGAAACAGCAGAATAAGGATGCCTGCATTGAAGCTTGTTATAAAGAAACAGACGACAGATTTGGATGGAAAGACCCAGATTCAAGTGTCAACTGAAAACAGAATTCACAGGATGGTTTTAGACTAATCACAGTTTCTCAGCTAAATTGACTTATAGATTTATTAACAGAGAAATAAAATCAGGAGGCCTTTATGTAATTACCTTGAGGTTCTAGAGCAATAATAGATATTGATGTTTCAACCTTGGCAATTTTAAGTTGTGTGGATCTCCACTCCCAGAATTTCCCAGCCAGCCTGCTGGGATTTGAAGTCCACACATTGTAGAGTTGCCAAGGTTGAGAAACATTGATGGGTATAAAGGCGATAAGTAAATATACAGCAACAGCAAGTTCTTCACCCTTACAGTATTACAATCCAAATGAAGTCAACAAGAGTTCACCACAACTCAGAAAATCCATTTCAAAACCTCATTTCCCTTCATCCTCCTCTCAAAAAATAATGTGAGTCTGGTTTAGAGTATGTTTGCCTTTCGGTTTGCACTTGTTATTTATTTTATTCTGTATTTAATGTTTTCATAATTTTTATGGCCTGCTCTATTGCCCTTTATAATATTATTATACTTTAGTGTTTACTTTTAAACAGCTACGGTGCTGAGCAATTCAAGAATTTAAACAAACTTGACAATAAGGGTCTTTTTCTTTTCTTGTTTTAAGTACATTTATTTTGTTTTATCATAAAAGGTAAAATACAAAACAGAAAAACAAACAAACAAAACAAAAACATACACCCAGCATTAACAAGACAGAAAAAAATGTGTACAAAAAAAGAGAAAAAGGTGATCCAAATACCAAATAAATTTAACATTTAATATATAGAATCCATCCCGGCTGGATGCTGAAAAAGAAAAGAAAAAACAAAACAGTAAATTCTCCTTCCCTTTTACAAATATGTGTGTGTGTATACACACACAAGAAAAAAGATAGAAAAGCAGTCAACAGGTTAAGCTAACCATCACACTAATCTTCAAATCCCTCTGTTAAGCATCTGTCACTGTATCTGGTGCATAGAAAGTCTGCAAATGGTTTCCAGTCTCTTATAAAGCTGTCTAGTCCATTATCTCTGATCAAAGCAGTTAATTTCATTATCTCTGCTAATTCAGTCAATTTTAAAATCCACTCTTCAACAGTCAACATCCTTTTTTCTTTCCAGTGTTTGGCAAGTACAATCCTTGCAGCCGTCACCATATGAAGCTACAGCACCCCAAATTGTTTTTCAATTGGCTTGTCCAAAATATCTAAAAAAAAAGTTTCAGATTTCATTAATGTTTTTATTTTCTGCATTGTCATTGTTATGTTTTGTCCAGTATTTGCAAGACCACCACATATGATAAAATGAACCTGGGCTTTGACTTACATTTTCCAAAACTTATTAACAGTTCCTTTATACATTTTTGCTGGTCTGTCTGGGTCAAATACCAACCATACATCATTTTATTAAAAGAAATCATCAATAAAGGTCTTTTTCTCATTAAAATATTGGTTATAGTTGAATGGAGAGTTAAATATTCCTAATGCAGCCCTGGGATTGGTTGGGGGTCTGAGGACACTCCTAGCCTTTTGGAATTTTAACTTGATTTTTAATTTTTACTTGTAAGTTTTAATCTATTTTTTAATTCTAAATAATAGAATTATTATTTAGAATACAAGCAATATCTAGACTTTCATTCATGTATTCAGGGGTGGCATTTGACTGGTTCAGACCGGTTTGGGAGAACCAGATGTTAAGTTTTCATCTGGTTCACCGAACTGGAATTTCAACTGACCAGCTGGTCTCACCCACCCCTCCCCTCCACTCCCAGTTTTGATGCAGGCAAGTGCAGGGTCCATGTGGAGGCTCTGAGAGGAGAAAAAATGGGCTTTCCAGATTTCCAGAAATGGGCCTGTTTCTGGCTTCCAATGGGCCTCCAGAGCCCGAGAGCCATTTTTGCTCTCCCAGAGGCCTGGGGAGGCCTCCAGACTCTTGGGAAGGCAAAAAATGGCCCTCCCGAAGTACTGGAAGTCTGCAAATGGGCCTGTTTCCAGCTTCCAGTAGGCCTCCAGAGCCCAGGGAAGGCTGTTTTTGCCCTCCCAGAGGCCCTGGGGAAGTCTCCAGACTCTTGGGAAGGCAAAAAATGGCCCTCCCAGAAATTCCAGTAGGCCATGCCCACCATGGCCACGCCCACCCTACAATCGGGCAGCGAACCGGTTGCTGGGATTTTTGAATCTATCCCTGCATGTATTAATATTCCTTTATTATGTTGCTGTAAACTGCCCTGATTCAGTTGGGCCATGTAGAAATTTAATAAATAAAATACTATAATGTTTCAGAAAATTAACTTTTCCTTCAAGAAACCAGCAAATCCATTACCTCTGCTGTACAGTGTTCTGCTTGAGGAAGTGAAAACACAGTAACGACCTGTTTAAAACAGTGTTTCTCAACTTTGGCAACTTTTAGTTGCATGGATTTCAGCTTTCAGAATTCCTCTGCCCCAGACTAGCTGGGGAATTCGGGGAGTTGAAGTCCACCCTTCTTATTGTTGCCAAGGTTGAGAAACACTTAAAGAGTCCCCAATAAAACATAAGCTCTGATGTTTCTAAAAATATATGGCAGTTGATCTCAAGCAAATATAAAAGGGAACATTTATATTGCACTAGAAAGTCTATTAATTTTTTTTTAGCATGCAGTAAATACGAAAATATATTTAGATATTTTACTATTCAAAATAATCACTCTCCATTTGTTCCTCATTGTGAAGCAAGTAAGAATAACAAGGATATTAACTTATGAACTTCCTTTATGAAGCTGCCAAAAAGTGAGTTAACTCTGTATTTAGTATTTAGCATTTAAAACCATTTTTGCTCAGGGAAGAATCTATCCAACAAAAAACTTATAATGAAAAATTGTATACTGGACAGATAAGCATCTAGTTTGTGTATAAATACTTCCAGAAATAAGAATTTATCACCTCTCATAGCAATCAATTCTGGCCAAGGGTTGAAAAGTTACAACTGATAGGTAGTTTGCTTTAATGTTTAGCCTGTGAAGGAAGTGAAGGAGGAAAGTGACATCACTGGAAATCATTCAGATTATATAAATGGCACTAATTGCTTTGTGACAGGTGTGATAAAATTACCTAATTTGTGTCACTTACATGGTGATATTGACGCACATGATATAATCTTGGCATCTAGTGGATGTTCATATCAGCTTTCTTCCAGTTGTCATGTTTAGATTGTACTTTTGCCCTCCAAAGCAGTAAAGGAAGAACTCTCTGAATGTTTGTGTTTCAAATGTTGGAAGATGACTATTGTGTATCTTTCTTTCTTTTCCACAAGGGTATATCCACTTGATATCCACTCACTTCTCTATGGTGAGCTGTCTCAAGGAAAGCAATTGCACAGGGGACAAAGGAAGTGATACAAAGACACGCTGAAAGCCTCTCTCAAGCCCCTGGATATCGACACCACCACCTGGGAAACCTTGGCACAAGATCGATTGACATGCTGCACATTGATCCATCAAGGCTGCCAGACATTTGAAGACAGAAGGACAACCATAGCACAAGAGAAGTGAGCACTCCACAAAGTCAGAGCTCAAATTCTGCCCACATATGTCTGACCGACATGTGGCAGAGAATTCTGTGGCCATATAGGCCTTACCAGCCAGCTGCGGATACATCATGGACAGCCCAGAACTCATTAGATGTCAAGGTCCTCTTTGAAAACAGTGGACGAAAATTATACTATCCCAGAAGAAGAGTGCCCACTCCTGGGGGAAGGTTACTGCAAAATCCCCATTCCCTCCCCACCTCACCAACCTGCTTTCCAGCTCTGTTCACTTGTTCAGGGCAACAAAAGAAGACCCAGCTGATCAGCTGGGACTTGGGAGGCAGAGAATAAATGGGGGCAGGGCCAGTCAGAGGTGGTATTTGCAGATTCTTCGAACTACTCAAAATTTCCACTACTGGTTCTCCAGAATTGGTCAGAACCTGCTGAATACTACCTCTGGTGCTATTCCACATTCTTTTTTAAGAGCTTAAATCTTGCCTTTTCAATTTATTTTTACCGCTCTCTGAGCAAAATCAAACAAATGAAAAGCAAGGGATTTGTCCGTTGGCATGGTAGAATCTCCAGTTATAGTGGGGTAAAGAGACTGGTGATCTTGGATTCCTTCCAGTGGAGGGAGCAACAGGGGCCAGTCCTCCCTAAGCATCCTTGAACACTTTATCTACCTGTTCCCAAGAGAATGTGGTTAGTCTGGTGAGATTCTTGTAAATAGGCAAGCAACAATAAAGAAATTACTCTGATCAGTTCAATGCCGCTGCAGTGGTTTAAGATGCTGGGATTGTTGGCTGGAAAGCTGGCAGCCTAGTTCACGAACCGAGCACCACACGATGGGGTGAACTCCTGTCCTCATCCCAGCTCCTGCCAACCTAGCAGTTTGAAAGCATGCACATGCAAGTAGATAAATAGATACCACTTTGGTGGGAAGATAACAGCGCTTCGTGTCATTATACCAACCACTTCTGCTGAAATGTCTTTGGACAGTGCTGGCTCAATGGTCTTGAAACAGAGATGAGCACCACCTTCTATAGTCAGCAATGGCTAGCAGAGTAAAATTCATAGGGGACTCCTGATCAGTGTTGTTTTGGTTCCTAGGACCTGTCAATTGGCTTTTTTTTTTACTCCCCATGCTCTTTTTGTTGAGTATTATGGAAAATCTGCTTGCCCTCTACAATTTTGCTTTTGTGGCATGCATAAAAGGCAACAACTGTTTGTATGCAGAAGGGACTTCCATGTAAATTGGAAGCCTATATTGAGCCACGGTGGCGCAGTGGTTAGAATGCAGTACTGCAGACTACTTCTGTTGACTGCCAGCTGCCTGCAATTTGGCAGTTCAAATCTCACTAGGCTCAACGTTGACCCAGCCTTCCATCCTTTCCGAGGTCAGTAAAATGAGGACCCAGATTGTTGGGGGCAAGATGCTGACTCTATAAACTGCTTACAGAGGGCTGTAAAGCAATATATAAGTCTAAGTTCTATTGCTATATTCAGTCCACATTAAGCCACTTGGAAGCCAGCATGCATTTTTTGTGTGATACATGTAGGCTTTCTCTCCACAAACAGACACAAAACTGCCTACAGGGAAGTCCATGTCATCTGAGTGACTTCAAGACTGTGTGAAATCTCACCAGAGTATGAGAGCTTCCATTTTTGGATGTCCAAATAGGGTTTATATTAACCTAGCTCCCTGTCTTCTGAATTTACTGGGTTCCTGAGCTTTTGTCCTCACACATTTTATACTCTTTGCACTTTTGCCCATATTAGTATAGTTGTAAGTCAGAAGTATATAAATCCAATTCCCCTAAGATTTGGCTGTGGCTCAGTCACGGTGCCTTCCATAAAAGTATTTGTTGCACATAGACAAACAAGAAACCAAAGTCTCAATCAGGTTGAGATTTTTTCCCCTCAATAAAGAAAAATATTGAAATGAGCTCAACTGAGGTGACTTGTATAATAATTGGTTTGTTTTGGCAGCACTGTAGAAGAAGTTTGCCATTGATTTCTTCCAGGATGTGATTTTTTATTTTTGGTATTCCACAGCCTTGAGATTTCTTGATCTCCTGCCATTATCCAGTATTATTAGAGTTACCTAGTTAGGGATTCTGGTTATTTTCCCCTTACATGCTGAGCAACTCAAAATTCTGTAACACATTTCTTCAGTTTTTTGGCCTTTCTGCAATATCTGGTAGGGAACTGCTTCATCCTACTTCTATTTCTCAAACTATGGTATTTTACTGACTTGGTATATTTTACACATACAGTTCATATGTAGGCGCATGAGAACATCAGAATTATTTATGCAAGATGACTGCAGAAGATACAAATGAATCAACTTTCCTTTCTTCCTTCCTTCCTTCCTTCCTTCCTTCCTTCCTTCCTTCCTTCCTTCCTTCCTCCCTCCCTCCCTCCCTCCCACTTTCAAGTTTAAAATCTAAGTTTTAGCAAAGATGATTTTTAAAAACCCAAATTAATCAATTTTTAAAAATTAGGCATTATACTTAATTTGGTTCTTCTTCTATTGCTACAGTGTTTCTACTTCTATTGCTACAACTGGAAAAAAGTTAATTGTGTATTCTGAGGTCTTGACAGTCTCTGAACAGAGAAGAAGATGAAATGAAGGTGATGGCATTTGGCTTCTGATAGCTTATATCCATGACTCTCTTCTGTTACCTGTTTGTTCCCACATTTACAATACTGGAGAAGCTGCTGCTTACTGAACAGAATTTTCCTTGATCTATGAGCTATTTTAAGTTACATACACTGTGTGTGGGGGAGTGCATGCAGGTGTGTTTGCATGTGTATGTGTGTGTGTTTAGTGCTTAACTTCCATGCTGTCTTTCAAATAGCTACTTCAATCATAAATAGTTGAGATGCTTGACATCTCCTCTCCCCTCCCCTCTTCTCCTCTCGTCAGGTTTTCCCTGTGGCAATGCATGGAAGTGAAAGTCGAAGCAGGATAGAAAGAGTACAATATTAATGCTTTTGAACTTTGGTGTTTGTAAATATCACAGATGGCCAAGGAAACAAACACATGGATCACAAACTATCCATCCAAACATCAGGGTGGATGAACGTCATTGTTGAAGTAATGGTTGCAGTGCTGGGAGATTAAAAGGTCACAATATGGACAAACCATCCTGCAGAAGGTCTATTTATATGGCTACTAAGAGTCAGTACTGACTTGATGGCATACAATCAATAAATTCAAAAAATGCTAGGCAGCATGCATGGAAAAGGTTTCATACATGTCCTGGAAAACACTATCTGGATCCTTGTTTCTCCATGTCATATAACATATGTGGATATATGCATATTTATTTATTTATTTATTTAGTCATGTTTATGTAGTGTATATTAGAGGTGGAGACCCTTTGATAGCTATATGCAATGAAATTTCATTTTAATGTAAGCCGATTAGTGTACATTCAAAGTGACAATAAAGTTATTCTAAGTCTAAGTTCTGAGCTCTCGAGAACATCTTCCAGTTAACATAGATTATAGACCAGCATAATGTTGAATGCCTTTCCTATTATAGTCAGGTCACTGCCCCATCTCACTCTCTTTTTTAATACCTGTAATATTCCTTTAAAAAGGCTAGTATATTGCAAAATAATGCAACACTCTCTAGCATTAGTTCTATTTACAATAATAGCAATAGCAACAGCACTTAGACTTATATACCACTTCACAGTGCTTTTACAGCCCTCTCTAAGCAGTTTCTAGAGTCAGCCTCTTGCCCCCAACAATCTGGGTCCTCATTTTACTGACCTTGTAAGGATGGAAGCTGAGTCATCCTTGAGCCTGGTGACATTTGAACTGCCAAATTGCAAGCAGCTGGCAGTCAGCAGGAGTAGCCTGCATCACTGCGGCTCTTCATAAGGCCCCAGGCCTTATAAAAGTTTTAAAAATTAAAGACAGTTGATAGTTGTGCTTTCTCTGGAATTGTGTCCAATGCCTAGGATCCCAGAAAAGTTAAGATATGGACATACCATGCTGCATAGAAGAAGTAGTGGTTGTGGACAAAACTTAGCAATTTATCGTCTGGCAATTTGAGACCTCCATCAGAGCAGCCATTTTGTCAATAGACCAACCCACCTGAACAGCTATTTTCTGAAAGGAATTATGATGTGCTTGCAAAATTCTCAATGTGTCACTATCCTCCTGTGCCAAGGTTTTTTTATTCTATGCAAATAGACAGTCATCGTGGCACAGTGGTTAGAATGCAGATTCCGAGTAATGAACTCAGGGAGTCAGGACTCTGATGCTTTTTTTAGATCCTTTATTGAGTACATCATATCGGCACTTAGAAAGGTGAAGCTAGCTCTAAATTATTCCCATACTCAGGGATAATTAAAAGAATAAGACCTCCCCAGGTCTTATTTGTCCCTCAGGTCACATGGGCCAATCAACCCAGATGTAAGTTCCCACTCAACTTTGACAACTGTCAGTTGAAATGACCTTGGTTCACACGCTGGCTGGGAGATGTTATGGCTAGCTGGCCAAGGCACCACATTCCTGAGTCCTCCTTCCACATGCTTTCCCCCTCCCCCTTGAATGGCAACCAAGAAATGAAGCAGAAGTAAATATGGCTTCAGCTGAAGTCATTTTTCAGGTTGACAGCAGCATTGCAGTCTACCATCACGAGTTTGATTCTGACTGGCTCAAGGTTGACTCAGCTTCCATCTTTCCAAGGTCAGTAAAATGAGGACCCAGATTGTTGGGGACAATATGCTGATTCTGTAAACCACAGAGATGGTTGTAAAGCACTATGAAGCGGTATATATGTCTAAGTGCTATTGCTATAGCCCAGTGGTCTGACCTGATTCGTGATACATTTTTTTCATAAGACAAAGGAAACTTAACATTTAAGTTCTGTATTTATTGAATAACTCTTTTCCCAGGCAAAAGAAAATCTTATGTCATTCCTCTGAATATGTCTGATAAGTCAATGGTCAATAAGAGTAACAATTATCAATTTAAAACCAAGCACTTTTCTCCAGCAAACGTTCTGCTCCTAATGACCCAAACTTAATTTCTAAATATTTACTCAGAATGTACCTTCTACATACAGAAACCCATTTCTGTGTCAGTTTTTTAAAAAGGGAAAATTACTCATTGATTCTAATGTTTCAAGCTGGAAATGGTCTGGAATTAAAGATTGGGTTGAAGGACATCCTTAACTTTAAATGTTATAATAATAGTGCTGCCACTAATCTGTAAACTGGATAATTCAATTAGCGAAGGTATGATTGTCATATAATATTCAGCTTCCACTTTTAGGTGAGCTTGCCTGATTTCAGAATCTAAGAAGCAGTCTCTTCTGCGTTTCTAGCAATTTCTCTCACATACCTATTTGTTTGGCTGGAAGATTGTCAAATACACACCTCACATTTCTGTACCATAACACACCATCCCTGTGCTCTTGTAAATTCTGATTTACAAGACAGCTTTTCACAACTTTGCTGTCAGTTTTTCTTTTCATTTAATTTCCTGTTGTCTCACATTTGTTGGGACAGTGGGTATCCTCCATAGTTCTAATGCACTGCAAGTCATTTCAGCAATCTGTTATTCATGTACCTTGCCATCTAGAATAGTAAACTGGTCTGTTCTGTGACAACCTGAGGCAAAGTTGTGGTGGAAGTGTCAAATCAGATCAAATCTTTATTATGGTCAAAGACAAGCACAAGGGAATTGGAATTCAAAAAATGGAAAAACATGAAAAAAGGCTAAAAAAATACAACAACAAAAATCTAAAAAGAGTCCAAAAGGAGGAATAGGAACAGCAGATGGATATAGGGGAACATGGCGAACTAAATTTATCATAACACAGAACACTCTATAATGACAAATAATTCTTTCCTTCCTTCCTTCCCTCCTTCCCTTCCTCCTCCTCTTCCTTCTTTCTTTCTTTCCTTCTTTCTTCCTTTCTTTCTTTCTTTTTCTTTCTTTCTTTCTCTCTCTCTCTCTCTTTCTTTTTCTTTCTCTCTTTCTTTCTTTCTTCATTATATTTCTCAAACACTAAAATACAAACTAATATGAAGAGAAAAAGGGGGTTAAAATACCAGGACAGATTAAAACATGGCCATGAACAAATATAAAATAAAAGTGATCTCCAACAATTTTCAATACAAAGACATCAATAGATAGTCCCCATCTAACAATCATACATTTAGTGACTCTTCGAAGTTGTAACAACACTGAAGAAAGTGACTTATGACTGTTTTTCACATTTGTGACCATTGCAGCATCCCCATAGTCATGTGATCAAAATTCAAATACTTAGCAACTGGTTCATATTTACGAGAGTTGCAATGTCCAGAGTCATGTGATCTCCTTTTGCAACTTCTGATAAGCAAAGTCAATTGGGAAGCCAGATTCACTTAACAATTGTGTTACTAACTTAACAACTGCAGTGATTCACTTCACATCTGTGGCAAGAAAGGTCATTAAATGGGGCAAAAGTCACTTAACAATTGTCTTGCTTAACAATAGAAATATTGGGATTAACTGTGGTTGTACCTATGCAATACAACGACCTTTCTCTGATTGGATGAATATTCAGCATTTAAGCTATCTTAAAAATACTAGTAGTAAACACTCTAAAATACCAACAATCATTCTACATTCTCCGAATTGTGATATTTATTTTTATTTTATTTTATTTATTTGGATTTCTATGCCGCCCTATCTCCGGGGGGCTCAGAGCGGCTCACACGAAGAATCGAAATACAAAACATAAATACAAGGCATTAAAATATAAAAGTCATCCAAATAAATATCTAAAATACAATAAAACCTAATTAATTAAAAAAAAAGACCCCAACCAACCTCAATCCAGGCCGGCCTGTAAAAACAGCCAAGTTTTAAGATCGCGGCAGAAGGAACGAAGGTAGGGAGCCAGCCGCAACCCCAGGGGCAGCTGGTTCCACAGGGTGGGTGTCCCCACAGAGAAGGCCATCCCCCGGGGGACCGCCAACCGACATTGTCTGGTCGACGGCACCCCGAGGAGGCCCTGCTGGTGGGAGCGCAATGGGCGATTGGAACTCGATGGCGGTAGGAGGTGCTCCTGCAAATACCCTGGACCCTGGCCATGAAGGGCTTTATAGGCTAACACCAGCACCTTGAATCTTACCCAGAGGGCAACTGGCAACCAATGTAGATTGCACAGGAGGGGTGTCACATGGGAATATCGGGTCACTCCCATCACTACCCACGCAGCCACATTTTGCACCAGTTGAAGCCTCCGTATAGTCCGGAAGGGCAGCCCTAGGTAGAGAGCATTGCAGTAGTCAAGATGGGAAGCGATGAGTGCATGGGTGACCGTGCATAGGGCATCCCAGTCCAAATAGGGGTGCAACTGATGCACCACGTGAACCTGGGCAAATGCCCTCCTGGCGATGACCCCCACCTGCTCCTCCATACTTAGCTGTGCATTCAGGAGGACACCAAGTTGCGCGCCCTATCCACGGGGGGCAACACCTCTCCCCCCATGGTCAGTGATGGAATTTGTTGGATAACCTGAGATGCCGGTAGGCACAGCCACTCAATCTTGTCCGGGTTGAGCTGGATCCTGTTCCTCCCCATCCAGATCCGTACCGCCTCCAGGCAACGGGACAACATGGAGAGGGCTGAGATGGTCCAGGGTAGAGATGAAGAGCTGGGTATCATCAGCATATTGATGATACTTCACCCTGAAACCACAGATGATCTCACCCAGCGGCTTCATGTAGATGTTGAACAGGAGGGGAGAAAGAACTGACCCCTGGGGCACCCCACAAGTGAGGGGCCTTGGGGTCGACCTCTGCCCACCTGCCAACACTGACTGTGGGCGTCCCGAGAGGTAGGAGGAGAACCACCATAGCACGGTGCCTCCCACTCCCAAACCCCGAAGGCACCGCAGTAAGATACCATGGTCGATGGTATCAAAAGCCGCTGAGAGGTCTAATAGGACCAGGATAGAGGAACATCCTCTATCTTGAGCCCTCCAGAGATCATCCATCAGTGCGACCAGTGCCGTCTCCGTGCTGTAACCAGGCCTGAAGCCCAATTGATATGGATCTAGGTAAACAGCTTCCTCCAGGAAAGCCCGAAGCTGCTGGGCCACCACACTCTCAACAACCTTCGCAACAAGGTGAAGGTTGGAGATGGGATGAAAGTTGTTCAAATTGGCTGGGTCCAGGGCAGGCTTCTTGAGGAGGGGCCTCATCACTGCCTCTTTCAAGGTGGCTGGAAAGGACCCCTCCTGCAATGATGCATTGGTAACTGCTTGGAGCCAGCCACGTGTACCCTCCTGGGTGGCATAAACCAGCCAGGAGGGGCACAAGTCCAATAAACAGGTGGTGGCACTCAACCTCCGCATAATCCTGTCCACCGAATCTAAGGTAACAGGGTCAAATTCATCCCAGATAACCTCAACAAGACTCGTCGTTGCCTTCACATCCGACTCTAGCCAATTGGTGTCCAAACCGGCCTGGATCCGAGCAATCTTATCTAGCAGATGCTGACCAAACTCCTCGGCCCACCCCTGCAGAGGGTCCTCCCTCACCCCGTGATCCAGGAGGGAGCGTGCAATCCTAAACAGGGTGGCCAGGCTGGATATAACATATAGTAAATTGTCAAATAGAATAATTATTTATTTATTTATTTATTTATTTATTTATTTATTTATTTATTCGACTTGTATGCCGCCCCCTCTCCAACAGGACTTGGGGTGGCTCACAGATAAAAACAACACAATAAATTAAGTTAGCTAAAAAGGAATTAAATTACACAAGCCAAATTAAACTAAAAAACCCATAATAAATAAAACACCCATGCCCCAAGGAGTCAGCACAGCACAGCCTGTTCAAACAACCAGGTTTTTAGGTCGCGACAGAAGGTGCGGAGGTCAGGGGCCAGGCAGAGCCCCAGAGGTAGTTGGTTCCAGAGAGCGGGAGCCGCTACAGAATAGGCTCTTCCCCGGGATACCGCCAACCGACACTGAGTCGCAGATGGCACCCCGAGAAGTCCCTGCCTGTGCATTCGTACAGGGCGGTTGGTATTCGATGCCGGCAGTAGACGCTCCCATAAATAACCCGGACCCATGTCTCATAGGACTTTGAATGTTAATACTAGGACCTTGAATCTCATCCGGAGGGCAACCGGTAGCCAATGCAGCTCACGCAGGAGGGGTGTAACATGGGAGTACCGGGAAGCTCCCATCACAACCCGCGCAGCCGCATTTAGCACCAGCTGAAGCCTCCGGATGGTATGTAAGGGCAGTCCTAAATAGAGAGCATTGCAGTTGTCAAGCTGGGAGGTAACAAGTGCCTGAGTGACAGTGCGTAGGGCATCTTGGTGAAGGGCATCTCAGCTGGCGAACCAGCCGAACCTGGGCAAATGCCCCCCTGGCCACGGCCCCCACCTGCTCCTCCATCCTGAGCCGTGAGTCCAGGAGGACCCCCAAGTTCTGTGCCCTGTCCACGGGGGGAAACACCTCTCCCCCCATGACCAAAGATGGAATCTCCTGACTGGACTGAGATGTCGGTATGCACAGCCACTCTGTCTTGGCCAGATTGAGCTGAAGCATGTTCCTGTCCATCCAGATCCGTACCGCATCCAGACAACGGGATACCATGGAGAGGGCATCACTGATGTGACCTGGGGTGGAGATGTACAACTGCGTATCATCAGCATACTGATGATACTTCACCCCAAAGCCACGGATGATCTCGCCCAGTGGCTTCATATAGATGTTGAACAGAAGGGGTGAGAGAACCGACCCCTGAGGGACCCCACAAGTGAGAGCCCTCGGTGCCGACCTCTGCCCCCCTGCCAACACCGATTTAAACAATTCTAACCTTAATAATAACCACAATACTTTTTCAGCCAGATCAGATTTAATCCTCAAATCCCTTATGACAAATTTTAAGTGCAGCTGTGCAGAACATGGCAGAACATTGTATGGGATTGATATCAATAAGCAGGGGGGTATAGAAATGCCCTGTGCATCCCAGGTATTTGCACAATAATGGTGAGATTAGGCTTATACAACTGTCTCTGAAGTACAGTATAGGCACTGCAGAAGTACATGTTCTGTGTTTTCTACATGTTCAGTGTTACAGGGCCCTTGTGTCGCTCTGGACAGGGGGATCTTCTTGAATTGGCCTTCAAAGACAGCTGAGGGGATGGTGAGATATCATGCCAGAGTAAAAGTCCTCCAGTGGTTAGATGCCTCAAGACTAGTCAAGTATGCAGCAGGAGAGGCAGAGCAACTGGTGGATTCACTGGCAATAAAGGTTGGATGTGCAGAAGACAAATTATATCTTAGCAAGCTGAGATAGCCACCTTTGCATTGAATACAGCAGGCTGTGGCCCAGTGGTGGGATTCAAAAAATTTACTACTGGTTCTGTGGGTGTGGCTTGCTGGATATGGCATGGCTTGATGGGCGTGGCTTGGTGGGTAAGGCAGGGGAAGGATACTGCAAAATCCCCATTCCCTCCCCACTCCTGGGGGAAGGTTGCTGCAAAATCCCATTCCCTCCCCACCCCACTAGCCTGCTTTCCAGCTCCGTTCTCCTGTGCAGAGCAGCAAAAAAAGACCCAGCCAATCAGCTGGGACTCGGGAGGCAGAGAATAGATCGAGGCGTGGCCAACCAGAGGTGGTATTTGCCAGTTCTGCGAACTACTCAAAATTTCTGCTACTGGTTCTCCAGAACTGGTCAGAACCTGCTGAATACCCACCTCTGCTGTGGCCCATTGGGAACTGGGTGTATATGTGGCAGGTGGGTGTGTGAAGCTGCATTTGCGCAAGCAGCAGGCAAGCGTGCATGTGAGTGAAGCTGTATTTGCACAAGTGGCAGACACACATGTAAAACCATCCCTCACCCCTCCCCCGCCACCAACACCACCAGTCTGCAGAGCCAGAAAGTTTGGAGACTGCTGGAATACAAGGGCAGGTGAAGCTTGAGGCTGAAAGAGCTGTGCAATGCTTCACAGGGTGTTTTACTTTGGTTGTGCTTCCAGGAAGCCGTTCTTCTGAAGCATGAAGTGAAACTCCTGCATTGCTTCACTTTGCCTGATCTCAGCCACCTCCTTCAGCAGACGCCTTTTTTTGAATCAGTTGCAGTTTGCCTCATCAGGGGACTTTGCATCATTCAAAAAGCCTCTTTCAGCATGTGCAGAAGCCAAAAACAGCATTGGCGTATGTGATAGTTGTAATACATGCCCAAGAGCTCTTTTTTTGATTAATGGATGTGGTTTAAGTAGCTGATCAAGCGATACAGAATACCTCTCTGAGATAGATTGCAAGCTTACTTCCGAAATAAGGGCTGGTTAAATTATCTCCAGCAACATTTGGTGCCTGGTTGGCCTCATTTCTTCCCACTGTTAGATTAAATCCCAGTCCACCCTGGCATTCCTTTGGACCTTCAAGGGACATCATTCCACTATTATTGTCTCAGCTATGTTTAAAGAACTCCAAACAAAGAAGGATCCCCTCCTAAAAATGTACGATGTGCAACAGCCCAGGTAACCTATAAAGCACACATTTACAAGTGTTTTGCAGAACAAAACCTAGAACAAGAGTATTCTAGGAAGTTTTTAAAAAGCATCTATTTCCATGGTCCAACTTCTTTGCATGGCCCAGCAGATGTCCAAGGTTTAGTGCTGAAGTGAGTATCTCAACTTGGTGGAAAGTATTCTGTGACTCTGTGTACTGTCAGTATAGCTGGCAAATATCAAGCTTTACCTCTGGGGACTCAAGTAAATCTCTCCTTCCTTTTGGCAGAGAAAATAAAGACAACTCTCAAAAGAATTATGCCAGCTGAGCACTTCGGGCCAGCAGATGAAACAATGTACGGACTTATTCTGTTTGTTCAGGACATTCATTGCGATTTGAAAGGTCACATTCAATTTATCTGTGAACAATCTTTGCCTCCTCTTCCCGGATGTGCTAGTTTGTGTTCACAACCAGGAAAGATTTATATCGCAAATAAACTAAGATACATCTTTGTTTCAAGTAGAACATTCAGGTGTTGTATTCCTGTTCTTTGCTGTAGAATTGATTACACAAAAGGACATTTCTTACGTCTCACTCATCATCATGCTTTTCTCACAAATACATCCAAGACATACTATTCCATTTAATTGCAAGCATGCTGTTCCCATTGCTAGTCAAAGTGTATTCTCTTGGAACTAGAAAAAATAACAAATATTTTAGGCTAACTCTTTCCATGTTGAATAACAAGTTCAGTCATTCTTTAGAATTGGGATAAATTACTAGGTCTAAAACGGAAGTCGCTCTACCCAGCACAAATTTCTGCCAAAGTAAACTGTACTGCTATTTTGATTTTTTACACAAGGAAAGCAGAATCGCCAATTTTATTTTATTTCTATGGACATTCACTTCTTGGGTGGGATGGCTGCTTTGATGGACTCTCCAGATTACCAGTCAGTGATGACTGATCATTCAAGAGCTGTCACTGGAATGTCTAAGCAGATGCATCAGAGGGTGGGGAAATTCCAGGGACTTTTGTGGTGGAAAGGAGGGAAAATCTTCTGAGAGAGTCAGCTGCAAAAGGGAGTGTGAGAGAGGAAGAGCTAAGGGAGGGAATTAACATTTAAAGGAACTCTCTGGAATTGTGGAAGCAGAAGAAGCAGAGGTGGGAGGTGCTTGGCGACTGGCTCGTGTTGCATTTATGATGGTTGCAGCATCCCAGAAGTCAGGTGAAGCCATCTGCAATCTTTTCAGGTGACTTCTGAAAAGCAAAGTCAAAGGGGAAAGTTGGATTCCTTAATGATCCCATTCATTTTACAACTGCAGCAGGGGTGGGATTCTACCTGGTCAGACCGGTTCTATAGAACCAGTTGTTATGATTCTGCTCAGTCCGGAGAACCAACAAATTGCACCACTGGCTGCCCTGCCTCCCCTCCCTGTCCACTCACTCCTTACCTGGCATGCACACCATCAAACTTGCCTGCTAAGTTGCTATTTTTCCTTTCCCCCTGACCATCAGCTGTTCTGCTGTGCCAGGAGATTTAGACTAGCTAGAAAGCAAGAAATCGTTGGATTTCTTCTTTCTAGCTAATCTAAAAGCAGAGCTGAACCTTCCTTAGCACTGAAGCTTCTATTTTTCAGTGCAGACTCAGGTAGCAGATGGCAGAAAGATAGATCTCTAAGTGAATCTGTGATTCTGTGAGCAACTCAATCTGCCCGCTTTGCCTGATACTGTGTAAAAGTTGCTCTTTTTTTAATTAAAAAAATATTTACATAAATATTTACAATAGTTACGTACAAGCCATGCCCACCCAGTTACATGACCACCAAGCCACACCCCAAAATTAGGCCACACCCACTGAACTGGTTGTTAAGACATTTTAATCTCACCCTTGAACTGCAGTTATTCATTTAACAACCATGGCAAAAAAAAGGTTATAAAATTAGGTGCCATTCATTTGCTTCACTGCCTTGCTTAGCAGTGAGAAATCTGGCCCCAATTTTGGTGGTAAGTCAAGGACTACTTGTAAGCCATGGAGATGTGACTGTAAAACAGTTTCCCTTTTGACTTGCAAGGAAAGTTATGTTTTGGAGCAAAGTTTCTCAACCTCCTCAACCTTAAGATATGTATCTGGAAGGAAAAATATCCGATCCTTCTGGAGGGTGAATTTGTCCTTCCATGGAGTCTGTAGGCCAATGTGAGGTGGCTGTATGTTTCCTTGAGATACATGTTTCTTTGAGATGTACAATTTCATCCTGGATATGCCAGGGGAGGCATCAGGAGCAAACATGAAGCTAAGAAACTCAGAAGTAATAACTTCTGAGACAGAGGGAGAAATGCTTGTACTATTTGTGTAAATAGTACATCAATGTGGAGTGCTCTAAGGCTTTTCACAGCTCAGGATTATATCATGCTCTGAGTATTAGCTTATTCTCATCAGTCCAAGATCTTCTCCATACCTAGAAGTTGTTCTGATAATTTCTTCTCATGGTCCCATTGACTGGAAAGTTGAAGACCTGAAATGGCAAACATACACACACACACACACACACAAAAACCTAGGTTGTTACTCAATAGAGAGAAGTATCTATCTTGATTTCCATGTATTGCAATGCGATGTGAAGCACATGGATGTAGCTATTATTGTTGTTTACATAATATGAAAGAAGGACTTGGAAGACTTTGTGGCTTTACAATCAAAGTCATCCAATATAATCCAATACAGTGATCTTTTATTTGATTTGTTCTTATCCCAAATGCTTTTATGGCTAATTAGCATCCTGCAGGAGCCAGTTTGCATATTAAAGTAGGATATTGCAATGCTATATTTAGCAGACATCCCTAAACTCTGTACTTAGTCCATGGCTAAATAATGGCTCCCATCTGCTGGTTGCCTAGCAGTGGTACTTGATTCATAGAAGACATCCTATCACAACCATTTGTTTTAATCTTATAAAGCCACAGTCTGTCCATCTTTTCAGTTCCAAAGGTTATATATAGCGATGAGTTAGGGATCACATATTTATTTGTTAGAATTACAGCTTGTCTTTCATGCAGGAGATCAAGCTGTCATACATGGTATGGCCTCTCCCTTCCCCCCTCCCCCAAATCCTATCTGGAAGATCATTTGGAGTAAGCAAATGTGACATGATGGAGACACAACATAATCAATTAATTCTCCCATCCTTCCTTTCACCCATCTCCTCCCACTTATGACCGTAACTTTGTTGCTTGTATCCTAATGATTTTTATTGACTGTTTCCTAGTATGATTTGATTGCTTATTGTACCCTATGACTATTATTAAGTGTTGTACCTTATGATTCTTGACTCTTGACAAATGTATCTTTTCTTTTATGTACACTTAGAGCATTTGCACCAAGGCAAATTCTTTGTCCGTCCAATCACAATTGGCCAATAAAGAATTCTATTCTATTCAAGGAGTTGCCAGCAAAGGCTTGTAGTACAACAAAGTACAAATGGGAAAATGTGCTATGGATGAAGCTTCAGTCCTCCTCAATCCTTAAAAAACGTAGGGAGGAGAGGGGGCTGGGGATTTTTGTTTTTGACAAACAGCCCACTCCCATGTGGATGTGCCTGACTGGGAGGTAACATCTTCCCCTCTCATCTACCTGTATGGAGATTCTCAGTCATCCAGGTCATAGGTGTCCCAAAGGTGATTTTTCAAGAGGCACTTGAACTTTCTAGTTTTTCTTTGAAGATGTTTCACTTCTCATCCAAGAAGATGAATATCTTCAAAGAAAAACCAGGAAGTCCACTTGCCTCTTCTTTTTTAAAAAATTCATATTTATATCCCGCCCTTCTCCGGAGACTCAGGGCGACTTACAATTTTTGGAGCGCAACCCAATGCGCTCAGCAATAGCCTTCATTCTATTGTATATGCCTGCTTTATTACTAAGTGGCATTTTTACAAAGTCAGCTTATTGCCTCCAACAATCTTGGGTCCTCAATTTACCTACCCCGAGAGGATGGAAGGCTGAGTCAACCTTGAGCCTGGTGGGATTCAAGCCTGCAATAATTACAGGCAGCTGGAACTAAGTGCTAGGCTATTAACAGCCTGTACCACCAAGGCCCTTTGGGATCTTCCCTTCTCATTCCAGATACAATACTGAAATATCGTAGAAATATGTCTATGAGACCTGGGGTGCAAACAGATGCTCTTAAAATACCTTACTTTGCTGTCATTTGTATTTGCAGAATGATTTCTAAGCCTCTATTTTTTTTTGTACGTCTGGGCATTCTATTGCTTTGGTTTTTTGGTTTTAAGGGGGGGGCAGCATTGTGCTCTTATTCCAGATGTTTATATTTTTTCTTTTGATTTTTTTTTGGTTTATGACTTTTAATATGCAAGGTATCTCTTTAAAGTCAGTCATTTGGAATCAGCCATTATCAAAATCCGATCAATTAATTAAATAAATACATTTAGACTGCAATCATATACACCTATTTGTTAGTAAGTCAGTAATCGACAAACAGATTAATCCTGCTGTGAATTCTGTTCTTCTATCTGATTAATTTCCTGCCTTAAAAAAAAAAAGCCCAACATTTTGATTTCTGTGCAAGAGTTACGGGGAGGGGGGAGGTTAAAAAAAAGTCAAGATGGCAGCCAGGATCCCAAGGTTGAACCCTCATCTCCCTTAGCATTCTTTGCAGATCCAACTTTTCCTGTGGATTAGATCATACTGTCTTTTTTGCTTGTTTGCATGACTTTATATCCTGTTTCTGCTTGCTTATTGCTTATCGTTCATTTATTGTTTACAACAGCAATGCAGGTTAAGCAGGAAAACACCAAACCTCCTCTAAAACATTTGATGCCATATTCAGCGAGGACCACAGAATGTACTTTTGACCATAATGCATAGTAGATCTGCTCCATGCTGTTTGTCACAATAACTTATTTACCTAAACACATTTTATCATAACAATCAGGAAAAAAAAACATTTGATGCCATATTCAGCGAGGACCACAGAATGTACTTTTGACCATAATGCGTAGTAGATTTGCTCCATGCTGTTTGTCACAATAAATTATTTACCTAAACACATTTTATCATAACAATCAGGAAAAAAAACATTTGATGCCATATTCAGCGAGGACCACGGAATGTACTTTTGACCATAATGCATAGTAGATTTGCTCCATGCTGTTTGTCACAATAACTTATTTACCTAAACACATTTTATCATAACAATCAGGAAAAAAAAAGGCCAGTACTGTACCATATTCCATGGTAGCAAATTCCAAATTTGAATTACATGGGGTTTTTGGGGTATGTATGTATGTATGTATACACACACACACACACACACACACACAAACAACCCCTATGTAATTCAAATTTGCTACCATGAAATATGATACAGTACTGGCTTTTCTTCTGATTGTTATGATAAATGACACACATGCACACACAAACATGCATATACATACATTTATGTCACCAATATTATAAAAGTGGCTTCTTTATTTCCAACAGCATTTCTTATTATCCCTCACCTGCTTCTAGTCTTCTTTCTTTTTTTTTACGGTGTATGAACCCTGTGTCAACACCTTCATTGAACTATGCTGATTGGTTGACTCAACTACTATTGAAAGGAAGTGTTCTATAGAAAATATTCTCAGTAAACAAGAGCAAACTATCTCATTACAATATTTACTTTGCAGCACTGGCCATAGATATCTTAATTAGGCCTAGTTTATTGTGCAGGGTGTTATTTTTACTCCTTTGTCCCTACATCTCTGCATTATTAGGTTTTGTATGCTTTCCTTTCAGGGCCCTGTGGCCTTGCTTAGATTTCTTAATCAAGAGACTTGGTGGCCTTTTTAAAGTTTAGAAGATCTATTATAGCATATGCTCATTCTGACTTGCTTGGCCTATGGTACAGTGGTGGGATTCAAATTTTTTTACTACCAGTTCTGTGGGCGTGGCTTGGTAAGCATGACATGGTTTGGTGGGTGTGGCTTGGTGGGTGTGGCACGGGAAGGATACTGCAAAATCTCTATTCCCACCCCACTAACCTGCCTTCCAGCTCCATTCTCCTGTGCAGGGCAACAAAAGAAGACCCCACTGATCAGTTTGGACTTGAAAGGCAGAGAATAGATGGGGTGGGGCCAGTCAGAGGTGGTAATTACAGGTTCTCTGAACTACTCAAAATTTCTGCTACCAGTTCTCTAGAACTGGTCAGAACCTGCTGAATACCACCTCAGCTGTGGTATATTGAGCTTGCTTAATCAGATACATCAGGAATTATCTCTAGTCAACATATTTTTAATTATATATCTAATTTACACTAGTCCAGACATTCTTAGCAAGCAAGCAAGCAAATAAAAGAATGTTCTAATTACCCATATTTGGCAAAACCATAGTCAATACTTTGGAACAAGTTAAAGATGTTAAATCAACATTTAATTTTGGATGAAACTTTTCACAAAATTTGAACAAATTCAACTCTTCCTGTTGTATGTAGAGTCACCATTTTGTTTCTAAACAAAAGGTGAAATAAACAAGAGTGATAAACTCAGGGCCAAATTTGGGAAAAGCACTGAAAAAAATAGATATTAAGTTTAAAGTTTAAGTTTGAGAAACACCGAGAGACTGTTTGAATGCTTTCTCACAATAAGGAGGAATCCTAACAGATAACCCAGTTTAAGCCTTTCAAAGTAGAACAAGCCAGAAAGAGATTCCAGAAGAACCACTGGTAAACCACTATTATAAATGTATAATAAAACAATTTTGAAAGTATGAAAGCAATACTCTCTTATACTTCTTATACCAAAGAGAATAAAGGCAGAGAAATCTTGCCTTTCTTTCTCATTCCCCTTCCTTTCCAGGGTTAAATTGGTGCTCACCTAACAACTGTTGAATTCCTTCTTCAAATCCATCTCTCTATTCCTCTATACCAGGGGTTCCCAATCTTAGCAACTTTAAGATCTTAGCAACTTCAACACCAAGAACTTTCCAGCCAGCCAAGATAAAATCCTTTGAAAATAGCAAGATATATTAAGTCCATATTCAGCAGAAAGGTAAAATTTAATTTGCCTTTTTTGGGGGAACCATGAATACTTCCATGCTATTTCTTGGCTACAAAGCAAAAGTAATTTGCCATTTGCATACTTCTGTATTTTTCAGCTTCCACAAACCTGGTTTTGCTTCCTCCCGTTCAACTAATATCCAAGTATGATCCTGCTTAGCTTGTGCAGGGGCTACCATTTCAGCCAACTTCTGTCACTTGATAAGTTTTCCATTCAGCGCATAACCCAAATAAATACCACTGGTTTGTTTTGATTTTTCAGTTTTCTGTATACTTTCAGCTGCCTACTAATTTCTGCAAATATTTCTACTGTTTGTTTCAATCTATTATCCTTATCCCAGATATTGATTTCTGTTTGCAGAGACCAGAATAAACTGTTATAGTCACTCATCATCCCTAGTATTTACATGCAAGTGTGTTAGATTAGCCAAATGGCCCATTAGAAGCCTATATTATTGGATTGACAAATTTCATAATAAATAGTTTGCCTAGCAAATGCTGTTACTTTGATAGAGAGGAGCCTAAAAGAAAAGGCCTATAGAGCCACCATTTTGTTTCTAAACAAAATCAAAAGCAATTACTCTATTCCAAACAAATCAGGAACTAAACATTCAGCGTAAAGCTTTCTCAAGGTGGCCAGCACATATATATGAAAGTGACATACATCAATAATTATCAGAATAGATAAAAGTAAACATGCTACTGGGAAGGGAGAATTTTTCATTAAAACCAATGAAAATCTGTTATGAAAAAGCAACAAAAGAAAAAGAAACAAAGGAAAAATAGTGATATGTCACAGTTACTATCCTGGGGAACAACTGCAATGGCTAATGGCAATCTATACTTTCTTAACAGCTTCTTCTCATTGAACTCCTCCATTGTTTACACATTAGTTAATTATATGGGTCCTTGGTGCTCTATGACCTTGGATGTCTTCTTGCAGACATTTCATTACCAAACTAGGTGACATCATCCATATCAGTGGGGAGCAGGATTTGGTCTCAGAGTCTGAAAATCCATTTTTTAGGGATTTTGCAGCTGTCATATTTTTTAGGTTTTAGGTTCTAGACCAGGGGTCTCCAACCCCTGGGCCACAAACTAGTAGTGGTCTGTGGCCTGTTAGCAATTGGGCTGTGCAAGCGGCATGCAAGTGAGCAAAGCTTTCATCTGAGCATGTGTGGGGTTTAGGTGGCACATGAAATCAAACCCCCTTCCCCACATGTGTGGAAGACAATTGTCTTTCCGAAACTAGTCCCTGGTTCCGAAAAGGTTGGAGCATGCTGTTCTAGACAACAAAGAACCCCGTGAAGATCGTGCATGGCTGCTAGTCCCAAAAGTACACATGTCACGCCTTGTTCCCATAACTTTGCATTCTTTTCCAGTTGCATCATACTGATTCTAGGCAATAAAAATCTTTTGCTCTTAAGAAAAATCAGGGCTATGTCTGAAAGCATATAGAACATTCTGCTCTAGAAATTAAGATTAGGAATTAAAATTTGTTTTTCACTTCAGAAGATGCATTCCACCCCACCCCCCAAAAGTGGGTGGAAATATATGTGCGTCAGTGCCAGTCCTTTGGTGAATGGCTGCCAGGCCGTGGCAGCGGGGTCCTTTTACAGAGCTGAACCCCACTTCTTCTGTCTTTGTCATTGCCCACCTCTTCTGTCTCTTTTCTGCAATGTGTGAATTTTCAATGTGTGGTTTGGGGGTGGGGGGAACCGTTTTGCGTTGGTTCTCCTCCTTCCTTCGGCCGCAGTCGGTGTTGGCAGGGGGGCAGAGGTCGGCCCCGAGACCCCTCACTTGTCCTTTCGCCTCTCCTGTTCAATATCTACATGAAACCGCTGGGTGAGATCATCCGAGGTTTTGGGGTGAGGTATCATCAGTATGCTGATGATACCCAGCTTTATATCTCCACCCCAGGCCAGATCAGTGACGCTCTCCGTGATGTCCCGGTGCCTGGAGGCGTGCGGGTCTGGATGGGTAGTAACAGGCTTCAGCTCAACCCCACCAAGACGGAGTGGCTGTTCTTACGGCATCTCGGTCTTTATTGGATGTACCATCTTTGGTCATGGGGGAGAGTGTTGCCCCGTGGATAGGGCGAGAAACCTGGGTGTCCTCCTGGACTCACAGCTCGGTTTGGAGGAGCATGTGGGAGCTGTGGCCAGGGGGCTTTGCCCAGGTTCGGCTGGTTCGCCAGCTTCCCTTATTTGGACCGAGATGCCCTTGAACGGTTACTCATGCGCTTGTCACCTCTAGGATTGACTACTGCAATGCTCTCTACATGGGGCTTCCCTTGCGACGGTCCGAGGCTTCAGCTGGTGCAGAATGCAGCCGCGGGTTGTGATGGGGGTATCCCGATACTCCCATGTTACACCCTCCTGCGGCTTGCATTGGTTGCCGGTTGCCTCCGGTTGCCTTCAAGGTATTAGTTACAACTTATAAAGCCCTTAATGGCTTGGGTCCAGGGTACTTGCGGGAACGCCTCCTGCCAGCATCACTTTCCGATCGCCCTGTTCGCTCTCATAGGAGGGGCCTCCTTGGGGTGCCGTCAGTCAGATATTGTAGGCTGGCGGTCCCCAGGGCTAGGGCCTTCTCTGTGGGAGCACCTGCCCTTTGGAATCAGCTCCCGTCGATCTTCGTTTGGCCCCTGACCTCCGCTCCTTCCGCCGGGACCTGAAGACTTGGTTGTTCCAACGGGCGGCCTTGAATGACCGGGGGTTGGGTTTATTTTAATTTTATTTGGCTTGTTTACTGTTTAATTTTGTTTTATTGTAAATTTTTCTCTGTTTTAATGTTAAGCCCTGAGTCCTTAGGAATAGGGTGCATACAAGAATAAATAAATAAATAAATAAATAAATAAATAAATAAATAAATAAATAGGCAGAGCTGGCACATGAGAGGACGCCTATCTGTAGTCCTGATATTTTTTTCTTGTTTTCTTCCTCTAAACCTAGGTGTGTCTTATGGTCAGGTGCACCTTATAGTGCAAAAAATACAGTAAATCAAGGTAAAAAAATTTAAAATGCTAGAATGATTATGACAAATATCAAAAGAGGGAAAAATACTCATTTAGCATTGGATTGGCCAGGTGGGAGGAGGGTCTCTCGAGAGACTAACCAGCCTGCAGTGGGGAGATCCTTTGTGCCCCTCTCCCCATGCAAGGCTTCAGAGCCACGTTCTGACACCTTTAAAGAATGTTATTCATGGTTATAAACCCCAACCCTATTCTAATCTACCTTGAGGTCTCAAAGCTGGAATATACAATAGAATTCTATATATATTTTAAGAGTACTTTGCCAGTTTTGCACTCCATGACCATCCTTCCTATTTGGAATTTTTCAATTGATAGGAAAAGATTTGGCAAACTTTTTACAGTAAAGAATTACCAAATTCTTCAATCCAAAGAGGAACTCTTATTTTTAGTGACTTTCAAAATAGGTAATGGTTAGAGGTAAAAGCAGAAGACAAGAACCAACAACAAAAGGTTAGCAAGCCCAATGATGACTACATGAACGTATGCTTCTATTTTAACCACTCTACTTCACTTTTCTACTAGCCGAGTAAAAGCTGCCTTTTTTAAAAATTCCTAAGTCAAACTGAAAGCAATTAAAGTAAGGGTGAAGTAAGCAGCAGGTCACAAGCTCATAAAGCTGTTTTGTTGTCCCTCCCCTCTTGCCGTCCTATGAAGCCACCAAATTTTCAGAGAAAAGTCCTGACACATTTTTTTCAAAAACACACACAAAAATACATGGTTCTTATTTCTGGGAATCATAACATCAAGAAAAAAATGGCCACTTCCCCCATGAACAAGATTACTGGAAATGCTGGTCCCACTTTGATTTCATTACATTAATATTTTGGCTAATGTGATCTAGATATCTGAGTATTCTTTCCTTCCTTCCTTCCTTCCTTCCTTCCTTCCTTCCTTCCTTCCTTCCTTCCTTCCTTCCTTCCTTCCTTCCTTCCTTCCTTCCTTCCTTCCTTCCTCCTTCTCCCTCCCTCCTCCCTCCCTCCCTCTCTTCACCCTCTCTTCCCTCTCCCCTCCTCCCTTCTTTCTTTCCTCCCCCTCCTCCCTCCCTCCCCTCCCCCTTCCCCTCCGCCCTCCTCCTTCCCTCCCTTCCTAAGATATGGTCAATTTCTGATATTCAAAGGCAGCAGGATTCAATTTAAACTCACTGGAAGACATTTCCCCAGAGATGTATTGCCCTTACCTCGATGACTTTTATTTAATAAAAAAAGGTTGTCAATCAGATTTAACGGGGGAGCAACAAAATATCTGAGGTTGCTTCATTTTTTGACAGAGTAGTGTGAATATGGGAAAGATATTATGACCCTTTAGAGAACATTAATCCTTAGACTGAACATTAATGTTTCAGTCACAGAGGATCAAAACCTTGATAACAGTTTGCATATTCTTTCTGTATTTCTCATAAGGCAGAAACAAGTGGGAAATTGAAAGAACAGGCCCAAACAATCTGGCAAAGTGCCTCTAGAGAAATTGTGCCATCTCAAAAATAGAAACTTTTAAAAACAAAAAAGTAAGCTCTTGATAAAGATTGAAAATCCCAGACCACTTGCATTCTGGACTGGGAAGTTTTTTTTTAGCATGTCTCTCACCATTTCTGAGAATGATACAATTTAAAAAAATATTTCTGAGAATGTGATATCACAATTCAAAGATCCATTGTAGATTGACACAATTCACTTAATATCTAAAGTATAAATCTTACAGCCAATAGTATAAAAACAAGAACACTACCTCAGGCCCATTCATGCCTTGAATTCTCATTCCCGGCAAGCAAATTTCCATAAAGAAATTTAAGCAGTGAGTGAGACACAGATTCAAAGGAGTGAGACACAGATTCAAAAGTAAAATGGAACAGTTTGCCCTTGGAAGTTGTGGGAGCGCCATCACTTGAGACCTTCAAGAAGAGATTGGACTGCCATTTGTCAGAAATGGTATAGGGTCTCCCGCTTGTGTGTGGGGGTTAGACTAGATGACCTATAAGGTCCTTTCCAACTCTGATTATCTGTTATCTGTTAATAGTTCCACAAGCACTCCATCACACAAGGTTTGCAAATAATAAAACTCACTTGTTTACATCAAGTCTGTATCAAAAAATCCCAACACACTGTACCAGTGTTTCCCAACCTTAACCATTTTAAAATCCTGGTAAGCATTTGTTGGAGTGGTTGAAGTCTATACATCTTAAAATAACTAAGATTGAGAAATATTGCACTAATACCTCTCTGTTTTCTTCATGTATTGAATATACAACAATGTTTGAGCTTCTGCAAAATAAGAAACTCTTTGAAACACTGAAGAAAAAACCCAAAAATGTCCAGACAGAGCCCATCTAGCAAAGGAAGGATGGAAGGCTGAGTCAACCTTGAGCCTGGTGAGATTTGAACTGCCAAATTGCAGGCAGCTGGCAGTCAGCAGAAAGAGCCTGCAGTACTGCACTCTAACCACTGTGCCACTGTGGCTAATTCCCACACTCAACGCACCCTACCTTCTGCAAAATTTTAAGTGTGTCTTCCAACCATCCAAAGATTCTTTATTCCTGCTTAGAGGCCCCCAAAGTATTTATTAGATAAAACAATGGCAGCACAGTAAATTATAACACACATTCCTCTTCCTATGCTTGATGTCTTCCAGATATGTTGGACAGCAGCCACCAGAATTCCAAGTTCAATAGTCTTTTACCAATGTAAAATACAACATGAAACATGATCTTAGTGAGTCTGAATATCTTCTTTTAAGTTATGAATGTTACCACTATAGGCAACATTTTAGAGCAGGGGTTTTCAAACTTGATGGCTTTAAGACTTGTGGACTTCAACTCCCAGAATTCCTCCTCCAGTCATGTTAGCTTGGGAATTCTGGGAATTGAAGTCCACAAATCTTAAACTTGCCAAGTTTGAAGACCCTTGTTTTAGAGAATGTGGCTCATCTCATCAGACAATGAAAATATGGCTCACTGTGACTCATACATTTAATTTATTCCAAATATCCCCAAATGCTGAGACTTATGAATAAATCTGTCTACACAGAAGAGCACACCCTTTAAAAATTTGATTACGTTAATTAAAATCACAACCTTAAGAATGCTTGGCAAATCCATTTTGTTTGGCTTTCCTATTTCATGAATTTGATACTCAGCAGAAATATTCTGAAATAATGAATCTGTTCACAGTAGCAACTCAAGCTATTTGATATTCTAAAGTGTCTCTTACAGTTTTATTGAAGAATGGAAAACTTCAGCTCAATTCTCCAGTTTCTTAAAATAGTTGATTTTACGTGTTAGTTTAAAAGGCTGCATTAAACACAGAAACATATAAGGATAAACATGGACATCACAGAACAAGAGCAGGTTGCTGCTGCTCTAATGCCCTACTTGGGAATATAATGCTGGATTAGATAAGTGATTTGAGTGCATCTAGTATGCATCTTTTGATGCTCTTATGTTCTTATCAAATGTACACAATGATGCTTCAGTCTAAAGCAATAAGCAAAACACAAAAGAGGAAGCTAATGACCTCTGACTTATATCCTCAAGAGAGTAGTGAGGAAATTCTTTATACAGAAAATGAATCACAAGTTGTCTGCATTAGCAATACCAGCAATTAAGTCACTAAGTCTTGGTGGATTCCATTTTTTAAAATAACTTTCTTTTCATTTTGGGTGAATTCCCAGTAGGTTGAATTGATTGCATAACAACCATGTACTATTTTGATCTGTGAAGCCCATTTTTCCTGCCCATTTTATTCTGTAATTACTATGCTGCTTCCCATCTGATGTAAGAAAGGTAGCAGAACACTAGCATGAGAACTTGCTCAGAATTATCTATGAGTAGAACATTTGGATGTTATCTTGATAGACTATTAAAGCTAATTAGTCTTGACGGTTATATATTCCTTCTTTGATTACAGACAACTTTCCATACAAGTGGCAACTTCAAATCTCAACCAACAAATGCTCTGTCTTATACATTGGGGAAAAAAAATCAGAGCATAAAATACAATCTGGATGGACACAACCTTTGAGACGACCCACACTCTGTCAAGGACCTTGGAGTACTCATCTCTAATCTAAGTGCCAGAGCCCACTGTAACAACATTGCCAAAAAGGCATTAAGAGTTGTTCACTTAATCTTGTGAAGCTTCTTCTCTGGTAATATTGCACTGCTAACTAGAGCATACAAAATATTTGCTAGACCAATACTTGAATACAGCTCATCTGTCTGGAACCCGCACTGCATATCAGACATTAATACAATTGAGAGAGTCCAGAGATATTTCACAAGAAGAGTTCTCCACTCTTCTGCTCGCAACAGAATACCTTATACCACCAGACTTAAAATTTTGGGCTTAGACAACTTAGAACTATGCCGCCTTCAGTCTGACCTAAGCATGGTACATAAAATTATCTGCTATGATGTCCTACCTGTCAATGACTACTTCAGCTTCAACCACAACAATACATGAGCACACAATAGATACAAACTTAAGGTAAACCGCTCCAAATTTGATTGCAGGAAATACTTCAGCAATAGAGTGGTCAATGCCTGGAATGCACTACCTGGCTCTGTGGTCTCTTCCCCAAACCCCAAAAGCTTTAACCTTAGACTGTCTACTGTTGACCTCACCCCATTCCTAAGAGGTCTGTAAGAGGTGTGCCCTTTTATTCATACCCATTTCATGTACTCATAATCATGTTCCTAATTATATCTGTTATCTAAAACATGCTTGACTAAATAAAATAAATAAATAAATAAAATATTAACTGCTAGGATGCAATGCAGAAAGAGAACCACTGTCCTCTTATTCATGATAAACTTCTCATTTGATTGTTGAATGTATGTTTACCGACAAAGAGATAAAGGGAGACTAGTATAGAACTATTTCAAACTATTTAACTCTCATCTGCTAGACATACCTTTCTGGGATTCAGACCCAATAAATAGCTTGAAATAGATCTATACTAGTCTCCCTTTATTTCCTTGTCTGTAAACATAAATTCAACATGGAAATAGTTTGTTGCAAAGGCAACTGTCTGCAAAGGCTCCTGGATTGGGGCTGGAAGGCAAAAGCAGAAGCAGTATGCTCTGACCCATAGACCAGGTTTCCCTGATAGACCAATCTCACCACTAGGGCTCTCTTTATTTCTTTGTCGGTAAACATAAATTCAACATGGAAATAGTTTGTCATGAAGGTGACTCCCTGCAAGGGCTCCTGGATTGGGGCTGGAGGGCAAGGGAGGAGGCAATGTGCTCTGTCCCATAGTTGGGTAGACCAGGTTGCCCTGGTGGACCGATCTCACCAGAAAAGACGCCCCCCCTTCTCATTCGATTGCCCACCATACGATGCAGAATGCTAAACTAGGTAAGCCCCTAGACTGACCCAGCAGAATTTTCAGTATATTGTTATTTTACACAGTTTGTGATTGTGAATATTTTTCACAAATGAGAATATAGTTGACTATTATAGATGATCAGCAATGATACAAAAGCAATGAAATGGGTGTTATGATGTCATGATGCAAACCCTGGATTTTGCACTTTCATGATGACCTCACTTACCAGGGCTAAGTGATCTGGTTTCATCACGATGTTGCTATGCACATTTTGTCCCTTGGCTTCATCTGTGGTGGATGCATCCTGCGTGCTCCTTCTCAGTAGGAGGCTTCTTAGTTTTCTGCTGTGCCACACATTAGCTCTTAAATGAAATGCGATGAGTAATTATGAATCATCCATCTTTTTCATGGCAAAAGGGTGAACTAATTCAATCCTGTTCATGTACTTTTAAAAGAATTGTTGATCGTCCCAGTGATGCAAGCTCTGGTTTTGAGTTATATATATTTCCCCTAATTTTGTCTGAACTAACTGGACATATTCTTTGATGTTCCACCTCTAATCCCTGGTGTACTTCAAATGAAACAAAAACAAACATGGGGAAAGATAGGAAATGTATTTGTTTTTAGCATCACCGTGGCATAAAAAACGAGCTGGTTTCAATTCCCTTGATGAGAAATAATGGGAAAATGTACATAACAGGAAGTTGATGAGCACTTTCAAAGAGGAGCAATGTACAATAACTTGAGAATAATTAGCAAAAAAACTTGAACATCTGAATAATGGATTATGTAAAAAGAGATGTCAACAACATCTAGAAGCTGATGACCTTCTCCCTGAGTTATAGATTCAGGAAAGTCTATTAATAGTCATCTCAAGCACAGTCCATTCTTCAAGCAGTTCTGAATTGAGATCACTATTGTCCCCCTGAGTCTTTCTGATGTCATGGGCTTCTGTGGGAGTTAAAATTCAATTTTTGCTCCAGAGAAAATGCTTTTTGCATATTTCTTGTAGAGCTGATAGGAGCTCTTACCTCATCCTGCCTCCTGGGACTCTCTCCTTCCACAATTGTCTCACATGCACTTTGTGTGGGGATGACGCATGGATCATGTAATCTGCAAAGAAGAAGAAAAGGAGGATTTCATTAACAATGTTTGCTTTTGTAGGGGTGTAATCTGTTGCAATGCAATTTACCATTCTGTTCCTATTAAATTTGTAGCAATTTTCTATTCCTCTGTAATAAATTTGTGGATTATTCTAATTTTACTCCTTGCATTCATTTGATGCATCCCATCAACGTTTATGTGAATTATCAAGAAAGAAAATCTACCTGGGTTGTAGGGTAAATACATTTCATCCTGAAAGAAATCTGTATGTTCATTCTCTTGCATCCCTAAACCAATCTACTCTTTACCTCCTTACCCTATGTGAAAAAAACAAGATTTTTCATAAGATTTGACAGACCAAGTTGCCTGAGTTAGGTGATCCAGGCACAGCTCTGGTATCTTGCTAATTGTTCAGTTGTGCGGATTCCTGTTGCTTCCAGATCTGACATACTAGATTACATCATCTCCAGCTTTTAAAAACAAAACAAAACAAGGGCAATAAAATGTAGTGTTTTTTTTAATCAAAGATACAATCAATAATGTTCTTTTATTCTGGCATGTATCACCTTATATCATTTTGAAAATTCCAGCCTCATTTCCTCAGAAGTCAATAAAATAAATAAAATTGCCCAGTGATTTTTAATAGATCACAATTTTCCCTCCTGGGGATTCTAAGTAATGAATTTTAAAAATCAGCTCTTGATTCCACAATAAAATCGTTTTGCCCTTTGAAACTAAGGGGACATGGGTTATTGAATCTCATCCTGCAACACTAAAACATTAAGGTGATTTAAAACAGGAATCAGATTGTCTGGTTTTGGAGTTTTGTCAAGTGGGTAAATCAAAGAACTTGGAAACATTTCAGAAATAAGCTGTCAAAAACCCACATGTCTCAAAAATTGATACATTCAGGAAATAATAGAAAAAGTAATGTTTATTGAAGTATTAATACCTGACAAGTAGTATGCATTATTGATTAATAGAGGCATTACTGTTCCACTCTGTAACAAAAATAAGTGTCCAGCAGTAGTGGGATTCAACAGTTTTTACTACCGGTTCTGTGGACGTGGCTTGGTGGTGTGGCATGGCTTGGTGGGCGTGTCAGGGAAAGGATAACTAAAATCTCCATTCCCACCCTGCTCCAGGGGAAGGATACTATAAAATCCCCATTCTCTCCCCACCCCATTAACCTGTTTTCCAGCTCTTGTGCAGGGCAACAAAAGAAGACCCAGCTGATCAGCTGGGACTCAGGAGGCAGAAAATAGATGGGTAGTATTCCGAACTACTCAAAATTTCTGCTACCGGTTCTCCAGAACTGGTCAGAACCTGCTGAATATCACCTCTGGTGTCCAGGACAGATTGTTAATGCCAACCCTGGCTTCTGTCTTTTATACTTCTGAAGTGGGAACATTCTGCAGTGAATTAAGACTCAAGTCAATATAAGTTGGTGATGGACTGCTTCCACAGCTACAGTCAATCACTGTACAGCTTTATGTACAATGTTATTTCTTGGGGTGTTGATGGCAGTGCCGTGCAGACTAAGAAAAAGGAGATGATATCACTAGAAAGGAGCACACAACAATTGTTAGTTTCCTCCAGTGTTTCTCCAGTTGATTCAAAGTCATCCTCTTCTCCACATCTTATCATTTTACATCAATTTACATACAACATCTGCTCCTTCCCTTTTGGCAACCATGGCTTTACCATTGCTAGAGTGTAGACACCTTCCTCTTGCATCTATCAAGAGCCTCTATGTTGGAGCTGCCCCATAAAGTGAACAAACAAATCTCCAGTTTTAAAGTGAAGCAGTATTCATTTAACATTGATTTCAGACCCTTGCCAATTCCTTGAGCAATTAATGAAATCTATAGTTGGCTTTTAAAGGCTTGGGTTAAGCCCTTCTCCAAACAGCTTCTATTGAAATACATTTATTATCCAAAAGAAATTGTGAGCAGCAGACATTAAAACAGAGGCTTTTAAAAATTATTTTAATATGGATTTTAAAAAAAGATAATGCCAGAAATGAAACAATTACATTTTAATAAAGCAGGCAAGAAGGCGATGCTAAGTCATACAAATTTCTAAGTCTTGCCAATTTCAGTTGAATTTGTTGATATCTTCTTGTTCTGAATTCATTCACTGAAAATTTATTTTTATCATTATTTTAGTTTAATCAATAAATAATTCACTGAAAATCATGCTTTATATTAATGGAGCAAGTGGGCAAACTTCATTTACAATACACATGGCACTAGCCTCCCATTTATAAGATTGGCATGAGATACAGTAGGTGGAATGAGATAAAGTAGGTTGATTTGGTTCTACACATATGAAAAACGATTCTGTTGCTGTTTGTGGTAGAATCTCAGAGTATCTTCTCTAAAAGCTTATTCTGAGGCTTACACTGCAATTTTTGGGCATTTCCTGCCTCCAGATGGTTACAAACTATACTATTATTTTCAGCAATTGGAGTCTGATGGATCTTCTGAAGGTTTTAGGGACCAGAAAATTGTGCTAATTTTGCTGAAGGTTTATAGACTTGTCATAAGTTCATTGATATTTTAGCAGCTCTTATAAATTTCATAATAAATAAAGCCTATGTTTTTCCTGAAGATGATTGCATGTTCTGTGTGCAGCATGCCCAGTTAAAAATAGTAGTAAAATGAAAGAGTTTTATCTAAGCATCCATTTGCAGGAGATAACATTAGGCTGGATGGATAGTTATTCGGTACCTTGGAGATGGCACTATTGATTGATGATGAAAAGTGATGATAGATAGATAGATAGATAGATAGATAGATAGATAGATAGATAGATAGATGTCAGCCTTGGAAGCCATATTTTACTTAGAAGCTTTGAGGTTGCCACATTTTTTGGCATGGGAAAATGGGAAGGAGGATTTCATAGAGAGGTGGAAGTTTAGACTCAACAATGTGTGCCAATATGTCAACTCTCATAAAATGGGACTTTGAGAAACTGCTTGTCTTGGAGTTTATTGGTTTGGAGTTTGTTAGTTGGAAGGCTGACATTAGATAGATGATAGATACATGATAGATAGATAGATAGATAGATAGATAGATAGATAGATAGATAGAAGATAGACAGATGATAGATGATAGATAGATAGTTCTGAAATCCATTTATTAATCCACATCCTGAAGTTGTAATTATTTTACTTCTTTGACATAGTTGTCCATAAATAAGAACTTTGGGATCTGAAAAGGTGAATGATTTAATCCATTTTTTGTTTTGGGTTCAATCCCTCTGAGGTTCTGAATTCACTTAGCAACTGAGCAAAGTCCCTTTTAGCACATGGAAGTATTTGTATGTCAAATATCCCAATCCTTCAAGAGTTAAGGCAAACAATGAGACAGAGTACCAAAATGAATTCTTCCTGAATTTACTGAAATGTAATAAAATCTGTGTAACCTAAGGACTTGGGACTTAGTCATTTATTGTATTTCACTGCAATAATGTGATTTTGATCTCACCTTTCCCTTCAAATGCCATGTTTAATTACTGGCTTCTCTTTTGTGGCTTCCTATGACTAATATTTCAGCTGAGTCATAGATTGTCACTATTTCTTTTTCTTAATAGGCCTTCCACCAATTATTTATTTATTTTACCCTCTGTCAAGTTTTCATAAACAGAAACATATTCCACTCATTTTATAAGAACATATATCATCCATTTCCCCCCTTAATATCTGCAATACAAAATATAGAACATTTACCTGCAAAGCAGCTAACTATCTATAAGTTGGTGTTCCATATGTTGAAGTCTCATGTTACTCTACACTCCACACCTAAATGTTCATTGATTCTTCAATACTTAGAAAACAAGTGCAAAACCCTCAGAGAAGATTGTGCTTTCCTTGGGATAAATACGCAATGACATCCTCAGAAATTCCTTAGAATTATGCTAAGTAAAATATGAATATTGTACTCCTAACCTATATAGATCCATTATATTGTGCCTTTTTTCTCAAACTGATCCTTGCAATGTTTTCAGATTTGATATTAAAAGCCTGTCTGCTGGAGATAGTAGGGCTTCTTCCCTTTGGCATGTTATCTGAACGTAAGAGGACTATCTGAAGAAACTTTAACATTGCTAAGAATCCAGAACAACTCCTGGAAGATGGACCAGACTATCTATGAAAATGGCTATACATTTGGGCAGAAAGAGGAGATATGTTGCCAGAATTCTGACTGGCATTTTTATTAGAACACATTGTTATCAGAAAATAGGAGAAATCAATTTTCATTTTTTTTCCTGAGGCAATTTTTAATAGACGTATTTCTTTTTATGGAGCGGACCACGATATAATAGACTGTGGTGTCTAAAGAAATGTATGTTGGTCAACCTTATTCAACATCTCAATTTGCAAAGTTGAATTTACAAAGATTCAAATGCATATTTTCAGAATGAAGTGTTCACAGCTTTCTCTAGGATGGTTCAACCGGACAGTGTTGCTTTCTTTCACGTTCAGATGTTTCAAATTTCAAATCCTTCCTTCTTGGTCCTGGAATAAAATGTACAAATTATAACAAGTTCTTATACAAAATGAAATCAGTCAGATTTTCGTTCTGCCTTAACACTGAGAATTAGCCCTAAGTCCGCTTTGTTGAAGGACAGAGTGATCTTAGCAGAGACTTCATCCTATGCATTTTTTTTTTGGCTGTTGGCAAACTATCCTCATCATGAAAAAAGATCAGTTTAGCTGAGTTATTATACCTTTTATCATGAGATCTGTGAATATCTCTGATGGTGTAGCCAGCTGTTAATGCTCAACAATTCCTCCCCTGTTTCCTGCAGCCTCCTTGAGTAACAAGCATAGGAACTTTATGTGATTCTTGATTGAACATCATGTTTGTCTCTGTTCATTTTCTAGCTTTCCCCACATTTACTGAAAAGAACACACATCCCTAAGGATCTTATTATCCAGTCTACATACTTTCACCATATTTAGTACAGCTTGGACAGTCAACTCATTTTGAATTTTTTTTTTTGTAAAAAAGTTTTTATTTTTAAGACAAACATACAAAGAAAACATAAAAACATAAAACCATCTTCCATTTTATATATATACAGTGTGTCATTGGTTACAAATCTTTTGTGCTATCCTTTTTGTCGTCATCGCTCACAATTTATATAAACTTTCACAATGTCAAATTAACATATGCTTATATATGTATCAGTTATTAAACATCTATGACTAGACTATTTATTCCATCATTTTATACTAGATATTCCAAATTTTATGTTAAAATTTATATTATCCTTTCATCCAATGGTTATATATGTCTATATTGTATTTTATATCAATCTATTAAACTTCTATTACAAAATTATCTTCTCTATTACGTTACTAATTCTTTTTGTCCAACCATTGATAAAACAAATCCCATATCATATAAAATTGTTTATCTTCTTGTTCTCTAATTTCAAATGTCAATTTACTCTTTCAGCACAGTCCATAATTTTCTTAATAACTTCCTCCTGCATAGGTATTTTTTCATTTTTCCAATTCTTGGCAAATATATTCTAGCTGCTGTTAAAACATTTACAATCAAATATTTCAACTCTTTATTGTAAATTTCTGGTATGATTCCCAATAAAAATATTTCCGGTTTAAAGTCTATATGTTGTTTTATCATTTTTTCCAACCACATGTGGCTTTTAGTCCAATATCTTTTTGCATCCGAACATGTCCACCACATATGGTAATACGAGCCAGGTATCTGATGACATTTCCAATATTTATCTGATTTATTTTTAAACATTCTCATAATTCTCGTCGGGGGTAAGTGCCACCTGTAAAATATCTTATACAGATTTTCTTTATAAGCAGTCGACATTGTCATTTTATAATTTTGAGACCATAATTTTTGCCATTTCTCTAAATCAATCCCATATCCACCGGGAGTCCTTTGGGAGTTGGGCGGCATATACATTTAATTAAATAAATAAATAAATAAATAAATAAATAAATAAATAAATAAAATAAATATCCAAAATTTTTCCCCCAAGCAATCATCGTTTCTTTAACTTGCTCCTCCTCCAATTTAAATTCTAATAAATGTCCATAAAGTTTTTTAATTACATTTTCATCAGTACCTATCAACATTTTATCTAATTCAGTCAACTTATCATAAATACCTTCTAATTTAATATCTTCATCAAATCTAGATTGTATTTGCAAATATGAAAACCAGTTCATTTTTATGCCTTGTTCTTCCAATGTTTGCATAGATTTAAGTTCACCCTTTTCATTCAATATCTCACCATATCTGTTTGTTCCTTTTTGTATATTATTGGATGTGAAAAAGCTTTAATTGTAGATATCCATAGCGGAATTTTTAGATAATATTGCTTTTTAATCTTGGAGGGGGCACCCAGGTGCCCCCTCCAAACATTTTGAAATTTTGAGTCTGATGGAAAAATGGAAAAAAAAACCTTTCATTTTAGCAATATGGCCTGATTGTACTCCCTCTTTTGGTTAGTTAATGTCATGGTTTTTTCTTCCACTCATACTCTTTCATTCTGCCATGCACACATTCCTTATAGGGAGGGTTTCTATATCTCCCACCCAAGGTCTGGGTTAAGTTGCTGTCAACTCATGACACTTAATGTGGGATGGCGGGACACTTAATCTAAAGTAAATTATTTTACTGAATTTATTTCATTCCATGGATACTGCATCCAGTTTTGGTCATCAGTAGTGTTTTGTAACAGATAACAGATAATCAGAGTTGGAAGGGACCTTGTAGGTTATCTAGTCCAACCCCCTGCCCAAGCAGGAGATCCTACACCATTTCTGACAAATAGCAGTCCAATCTCTTCTTGAAGGTCTCAAATGATGGCGCTCCCACAACTTCCAAGGGCAAGCTGTGCCATTGGTTGATTGTTCTCACTGTCAGAAAGTTTCTCCTTATGTCCAGGTTAAATCTCTCCTTGTTCAGTTTCCATCCATTATTCTTGTCTGGCCTTCAGGTGCTTTAGAAAATAGCTTGATCCCTTCCTCTCTGTGGCAGCCCCTTAAATATTGGAAGACTGCTATCATGTCTCCCCTGGTCCTTCTCTTCACTAGCCAAGCCCAGTTCCTGTAACCATTCTTCATATGTTTTAGTCTCCAGTCCCCTAATCATCCTGGTTGCTGTTATCTGTACTTTTCCTAGAGTCTCAACATCTTTTTATAGTGTGGTGACCAAAACTGGATGCAGTACTCTAGGTGTGGTCTTACTAAGGCTTTATAGAGTGGTATTAGTACCTTACTTGATCTTGATCTTGTATCCCTCTGTTAATGCAACTTAGGATTGAAAAACATAAGGGAATATTGCTCCCGCTGCCTTGGGTCCAGAAGCAATTCCATAGGTGGAAGGCATAGATATTTTGGTGAGGTACCAACATTTTGTACCGTAAGGAGCCCCAGACCACTCCTGAGTAAAGGAGTGGAACATCTGCCAGTTTGAACTGAGCTAACAGAATGTGAGGCAACTGGCAGTGGGAACAGAGTTCTTTTCAGGTGGGGAGGGGGAGTAGAACTCCTTAGCATCAAAGAGTGTTAATTGCTGTATAAAAAATACTAATTATCTGATAGTCATTTTGAAAAATCCTTTCTTAGCGAGTACCTAGAAGCCAAGAGAAACATACATGCCAAATTTCAAGTTTGTAGGCTTTACAGTTCTGGAGATTTCATGATGAATGAGTGGTACTTGGCTTAGATAGATGATAGATGATAGACAGATAGACAGATAGACAGATAGACAGATAGACAGATAGACAGACAGACAGACAGACAGACAGACAGACAGACAGACAGATAGATGCATGGTTTACAGAACCAGTCGAGTTTGGGATATGAAGTCCTAACATCATGTCATTCTTTAATGTTGCATTCATAATGACACAGCAATTTAAAAAAAAAATCAATGATTTCCAAAACCTAGTTTGGTCTTTTATCTAAATGTATACAATGAATTAATCCCAACGGGGAAGAGATATACCACAGTCGTTATCTGAAAGAAACCTCCATGAATTGCCCATTCCTTTTCTTTCTACATTATTGCAGCATCTAGTACATCATTTTAATAGAGAAATCATATTTGTTACCCTGCCAAAGAGAAGAACACCCATGTTATCAACAGTGGAGTGACAGAAAGATGGCTTCGAAACAAATATTCAGAAACCATGATGTAAACAGAGGGCAAAAACATTTCTTAAATCCTGGGAAAAAAGAAACCAGAAGGCTCTCTATAATTCCCTAGGATACAAGAGGGAGGGAAGAAGCACAAGCAGACTTGTAAGATTCTGCTGTTGTGGTCTATCTCAATAAAAAGCAGTTCTGCTCTTCCTGCAAAGTATGTTTCCTGATCTGGTCTACCTCAAATTGCAGAGATTGACTTTTGATTGCCTGTTGAGCTGTCCATTGATTCATGGTTAGCAAGAAATGCTTATGCAATTCTCTTCCCATCTCCAAAGCCTCCCAAGATTAGTTGACAAAAGATGAAAATCTCTTTTTGTCTCAATCAGTTCTACTAAAATCAGAAACATGGAGTTGGAAGAGGATGGTTGGATAAAAATCCAAAGGAAAGCATCCTTGAGAGACATTATCTTTCCTTCGTTCTCCTCATATTACCTCCTAGGTAATTGGTTTCCTTTACTGAACTGCTCTTAACTGTTAGAAAGGTGTCTTTCTCCTAGTATTCAGTGAAAGCATACAGTTAGTCCTTGACTTACAACCATTTGTTTAGTGACTGAAGTTACAATGGCACTGAAAAAAGTGATTTCTGATCACACAGTGATTTTTCACACTTAACAATTGCTTTGGCATCCCCATAATCGTGATCAAAATTTGGCCGTTTGGAAACTGGCTCCTATTTATGACAGTTATGCAGTGTCCCAGGGTCATATGATCAACTTCTGTGACTTTCTGACAAATGGAAAAGCCAGATGCACTTAACAGTCATGTTACTAATTTAACAACTGTAGTGATTCATTTAACAACTGTGGTAAGAAAGCTCATAAAATGGGGCAAAACTCATTATCAACTGTATCACTTAGCAACAGAAATGTTAGGTTCAGCTGTGGTCTTAAGTCAACTTATGTAATTGATTGTTAACACATATTATTCATTGTTTTCTGTCCTGCATTATGAAACAATGGTGAACAGGTGCTTAAAGAGTGTTATCATAGCCCCTGGACTTATTGTCATATGTTGCTGCGAAACAGATATAAGTTGTGTCATCAAATAAAAAGCTTTGTATGTAAATGCATGTGTCAATGCAGAAAGGAACACTATGCTATACTTATAAAAATTGGGTTTCCACCATAAAAAGAGACTATTTGCACTCCCAGGTCTGTGTTTGTCAATGGCAGCATATAGAGGGGTCACCTTCTTGAGTCACGATTGTATGACATATGTTAGGCATAGAGAGTATAACTGCCCAAACTGAGTAGATTACAAGGTAAGAACTGTACTCCCAGTCTAATAATTTAATCACTATAATGAAATAGCACTTCAGGGTCAGAATTTGGCTTTCTGCAACCCTAGTCCAATAGCAATATCACTTAGACTTATATACAGCTTTACAGTGCTTTACAGCACACTCTAAGCAGTTCACAGAGTCAGCATATTGTCCCCAACAATTTGAGTTCTCATTCTACCCACCTCAGAAGGATGGAAGGCTGAATCAACCTTGAATCTGGTGAGATTCAATCTGCCAAAATGTAGGCAGCCAGCAATCAGCAGAAGTAGCCTGCAGTACTGACTCTAACCACTGCGCTACAATGGTTCAGTGCCAAAACTTTAACCACTACCGTAAAATAGGTCTTTAGACATTTCTGACTTAAACTAATTCATCATCAGAGATTCATTCACTATCAAATCTAAGCCACAGGAGTAGTCATCACTATATTTGTTTCATGGTCCTGGGTTTTCTGAAAGACTAGCCCCCTCAGTGCCACTTTTGACAAGAAAGTGTTAGAGTTTGGATAGAGTTAATCGATATTAAACAACTGTACTACTGAATTTGTCTGATACCCAAGTTTAGTGACAGCATTTAAATTCATCAGTCTGAGAACAGGACATTCTGGAAAAGTCTAGAAAAGTCTAAAGACCATGCCAAACCTCTTTCCAGAATATTCTTGCGAATGGTTTTATCCAGACATCCTGTCTTGAACACCATGAATGGGAAGTGGTTGGAGGATTTACTTCCTGAACCGGCCAGCAACCCCTGGAACAGCATCTTTCAGGAGTTTCAGCATAATCCTGAGGGAAATGGAACATGTGAAACAACACATTTTTGCTCATTCCTTCAAATAACTTTTTCTTATTCCATCATAAACAGGATGGAGAGTTCTTTTTAAAAAAAATCAGATGTGGGTAACAAAAAAGTTGTTTCTTCCATCTTTGATTCTTCCATTCCCATCTCACATGCACATTCTTCCTACGAGATTTTGGAGATCTAGGCTTGGATATAGTGTGCAAAATAAATCTTTTAACTGCTACCAGTCATGATTTATCATGCAACTGAGATTTGAAGAATGAGAGAAAATGCTATACAAGATTCTGACAAATAACTATAAATGATTTTTTTCCAGGGGGAGATCCTGCCCTTAATATCCTTTAGCTAAATGTAACTTCACATGCCTTTTTGTCCTGAGGTTAAAAGGACTCCATTAATAACTTGCATTAAAAACCTGCAAATGTTCTTTTAAGTATGCCAAAATGAAGTCATCTTCCCAATCAGTGTTCGATTTGAACTTAGTAATAGACAAGTTATAGCAAAAGGCAGAGGAACTGAAACTTAATTGAGGAAATGGCTTTCATCTAGATTACAACCTGGATTCCTTCCAAGTGACCTGATTTATCAAGAAGGACAAAGCAGACACATCACAGGTTTTGTTCCAACTTAGAAGTTATTTGGTACTACAGATTATGACTGAAGACCAGATAATTTTACTTATTCTCAAAACTTATGGTGATGGCATTGCACATAGTCTGAACAGATAAGAACAATTTTAAGAAGAAGCTGAATAAACAAATTAGCACAGGAACAAAATGTATTCCAGAAATAACTTACAAGGTGAAAGGCATGTTTGAACATATGAAAGAATGACAGTCAGCTGCTATAGATTGGTCAATCTGCATAACTTGCCGCTGGCTGGCATTACCTTAAATTTCTTCAATATTACTAACACTTTCTGACAAGTGTTAGCCCTGAGAAAAAAAGCAAGAAGCAAAATGTTGCTCACAGGAGCCTCAAGAGATGAATCATCTGAAGAACTGAGATTCACAATATGTATGAGTTGTTCAATTTATGGAAAACATGTAACAAACATAATATGCAAACATTCTTGCATGTACAAAATAAAGGTTTTAGTTAAATATTCAAAAATTGTAAGAACCAAATATATGCTTTGTGAATGGTTTCCTGAACAAAATTGTAAAGGTAAAGGTGAAGGTTCCATTCACACAAACGTGCTAGTCATTTCCGACTCAAGGGCACGGTGCTCATCTCTGTTACAAAGCCGAAGAGCCAGTGCTGTCCAAAGACATCTCCATGGTCATGTGGCTGACATGACTAAACGCCAAAGGCGCATGGAACGCTGTTACCTTTCCACCAAAAGTGGTCCCTATTTTTCTACTTGCATTTTTTATGTGCTTTCGAACTGCTAGGTTGGCAGAAGCTGGGACAAGTAATGGGAGCTCATTCCGTTACACAGCGCTAGGGATTCAAACTGCTAAACTGCTAACCTTTTGATTGACAAGCTCAGTGTCTTAGCCACTGAGCCACCTTGCACAACACTGTATTATAGTATAAATCAGAGATTTGATATTAAGCCTGAATAGAAAAGCCTTGCTAAACTGTTTCAATTAGATTTTAATTCTAGGAATAGCAAAATGTAGAACTGGCTTGCTCAGTAATAAGATTTTGAAATGCTCTTTTTATTTAGTTCCAAAGATTTACTGAAATCATCAAAGTGAAGTTGCATATGGCAAAATAGATCATATAAAACTACAACAGTGCAGAAGCAAAATTAGACTTTGTCATAAAGGCAGGACAGAGAGCAAATGTAGGGAAATATTTATTTATTTATTTATTTATTTATTTATTTATTTATTTATTTATTTATATTTCATCTTTCTAAAACATCAATCTTCCTCAAGGAGATCAATTGTGTGAAGGCCCAGCAGAAACTAATAATTATTAGCATTGTTTGGTTAATAATATTTTGTTGGCTTAGAATGGTGTTTCTCAACTTTGGTGACTTGCAGATATGTGGACTTCAACTCCCAGAATTCCCCAGCCAGTGTACTAAATCCACATATCTTCAAGTCACCAAGGTTGAGAAACACTAGCCTAGAACAACAATCCTGATCCTTGGACAGGAATCAGTGGTGGGAATTAATTTTTTTTTCACTACTGGTTCTGTGGGCGTGGCTTGGTGGGCATGGCAGGGGAAGGATAGAGTAAAATCTCTAGTCAGAGGTGGTATTTGCCAGTTCTCCAAACTACTCAAAATTTCCGCTACTGGTTCTCCAGAACTGGTTAGAACCTGCTGAATACCACCTCTGACAGGAATGTATATGGCAATTATACATTAATTATGGTATATTGTCCAATAAAATAGATTTTTTGAGTTTGGGGAGACTTTGATTAGAAGTGATTCTTTGGGTTTTGTATTTAAGAAATAATTTCATGGAGGATGATTTAATGTTCCATGTTTGTAAGGATCAGGAATATGTCTTTGATTGTTTACGAATTTTGCTTAAGAGTCACACTGAGTTTGGCAATCATATAAACATAAAAAACAAAATAAAACATAAATAAATAAACTAAGCACAATTCATATTATTAGCTACATGTCCCATGACAATTAAGGGTTCACATTAATAATTACTTATTTTTTAAATTTGAATTGTTTTTCTCCTATTTCCAATAGAGACCAGATGCATCAGGCCCTCCCAAATTCCATGCACTCTAGTCAAAGACCAGTTGTTGTTGTTGCTGTTAGTTGCGAAGTCGTGTCCGACCCATCGTGACTCCATAGACAACATTTCTCCAGGCCTTCCTGTCCTCTACTATCCCCCAGAGTCCATTTAAACTCATGCCTGCTACTTCAGTGACGCCATCCAGCCACCTCATTCTCTGTCGTCTCTTTCTTCTTTTGCCTTCAATCTTTCCCGGCATTAGGCTCTTCTCCAGGGAGTCCTTTCTTCTCATTAGGTGGCCAAAGTATTTGAGTTTCATCTTCAGAATCTTGCCTTCTAAAGAGCAGTCAGGGTTGATCTCCTCTAGGACTGACCGGTTGGATCGCCTTGCTGTCCAAGGGACTCGCAGGAGTCTTCTCCAGCACCAGAGTTCAAAGGCTTCCATTCTTTGGCGCTCAGCCTTCCTTATGGTCCAACTTTCACAGCCATACATGGCAACTGGGGAAACCATAGCCTTGACTATATGTCAAGTCAAAGACCAGAGACCGGAACAAATAAAAACACTGCATGAATATCCAGCTAAAAATTCTAGAATAAAATAATAAATAACAGATAAAATCTATATTGAAATCCAGTCTGTCAGTTACATATGACCTAACTATACTATAATAACAATCCATAAACTGCAAGGCCTGTAAATACTAAAATGCAAAGAAATAGCAAAGCAAAAGAGTTTGCCACATTAGTTATATAAAATAGCTATGGTGGATTAGTCACATGTTTCTATGTTTCTATGGGATGGTATTGAGGGAGGCAAGATCAATTTTTCTTTCTGTAATTTTTCTACCTACGTGATTGTTTGAAGAGTCAACATATGTAAAAATGAACTGAATGCACTGTTGAAGTTAAACTCCAATTTGTGCAATAAAATACTACTTCATGATAATGCTTATTACAAACTCATAAAATCTATTATTAGCTACAGTACATAGTGACTCATCCAGAAGGTGTCTTATGATCCAAAGAACCTACAACAGGCTATCATTTATTTATTTACACAGTTGACACCATCATTTTCTAAGATTAAAAAAAACCACTGTGTCCTGATAGCGCTGATAGCTTGATGGGATTTTTCAACATTTCGGCTGGACCAGAGTTTTGCTCTTAATGGCAAGATCATGTGGAGGAAGTGCCTGTTTTTATATAAATGACAGATGGTGTAATAATGCCAAGGTGGTTTCATGTCTGTGCTCTTGACTATCAAATGCAGGCCCTTCTATCTGCCTAGGGAATTTTCTGTTATCATTATCTCATCTGCGTATATTCCTCCTTGTGCAAACAGAGACAAGGCCCTGAACGTTGTCTATCATACCATAAGTGACTTACTAGTTACTTAAGCAATTCAATTTTTTTTACTACCGATTCTGTGGATGTGGCTTGATGGGCGTGGCAGGGGAATGCCATGAGTTATAATTAAAGGACTTCCTTCCTTCCTTCCTTCCTTCCTTCCTTCCTTCCTTCCTTCCTTTCTTTCTTTCTTTCTTTCTTTCTTTCTTTCTTTCTTCTTTCCTTCTTATTCTTTCCTTCCTTCTTTTTTCTTTCTTTTTCTTTTTCCTTTTTTAAACTGTCCTCTGCTTGGTGATTTTTTTTCTTTGGTTTTTTGCAGTATTTTTTTGAGACCCAGTTACGTCATTTGGTATTTGGCATTTTTATATACCTGTTGAAACTTTCCCAGAGAACCAGGAGAGACAGATGTTGTCTTTAGTGGTGTTTAAGGGTTTCTTTGCAGGATGTAAACTGTTCCAAGTAAAGCTGCCTTTTGCACTTGACTGATAGTGATTTTGTCGATGGTGTTCGAGTAGTGCTCCAGGTGTTTCGGGATTGCACGCAAGGTGCCCATTATTATCTGTACTATCTTTGCTTTCATTTGTCACAGTAGTTTTACGTCTATTTCCAAGGGTTGGGTTCTGTGATCCCCCCCCCCAGTTCTTTCTCTTTTGCTGTCTTCAAGTAATGTAAGATCCACTATCCAGAAAATTATCTTACTGACAATTGTTAAGTCTGAGGTGCTATGTAGCTTTGAATTCTAAAATGAGAACTTTAAGTTCTTTATTTTCTGCAACTTTATTTTGTGCTCCCAGCAGTTCTTGCTTGAAGGCAGAGATGACATTTGCTATCGACTGCTATCTTTTCAATTCTGGCTTTGTATGCATTTTCCTTAAGGCTTGGCCTTGCACACAGTTGTCTCTCTGTCTCTTTCTTCAACTTTCTTGCTCTTAGCCATTGCCAGGTCTTATTATTATCTGAGTTGCCTGCTATTTCACTTTAATGTACTGACCATGTAATATTTTGTCTGCCCATGCCTCTCTTTTTTGCTCTTCATTTGGTTGTTGTTGTTGTTGTTTTTGTTGTTGTTGTTGTTGTTGTTATTATTATTATTATTATTATTATTATTATTATTATTAAAATGGTACCAAGAACAGCTTGCATATATTCAGTTACAATAAACTGTGTTGGCCAGTAGGGTTACACAAAAAATACATTTTATCTGTTTGTTTTTCAGTGGACTTTCATATCACAGAAGCCTCTTTAATGATAATACAAGCCCTTGACAGATAATCTTTCAACAAACAATATTAAAACTCATACAGAGGACATCATATAATGCCCAAGGGGAACGGTGGTGGGAAGGAGGAAAGGGAAGGAGCAGGTTCAGCCACCAGTTCTTAAAGATGGACAGTAATTGTTAAATGATAGGTAGATACAATCTTTACAAAACAGCAACTTGCAATGTGTGCACTGAAGATGTCAAAGCATCTCTGAGTTTTAGAGGGGCAGAACAAGGAGAAAGGAGGAGAGAGGGAGGGAGGGAGAGAAGGAGGAAGAGAGAGAAAGGGAGGGAGAAAGGGAGGGAGAGAGAGAGGGGAGAGTGAGAGAGAGGGAGGGAGAGGAAGAGAGGGAGGGAGGGAAAGAAAGGGAGCAAGAGAGAGAGGGGAGGGAGAGAGAGAGGGAGGGGGAGAGAGGAAGAGGGAGGGAGGGCGGGGAGATAGAAGAGGGTAGACAAGCTCAGTCATTCCTGCACATCACCTTCTCTGGTTGGAATGGTGGAACTGGGAAGGAGTTAAGTGGAAGCTCAAATACCATGGCCAGTCATAGTAATCTCCCAGGCATAGGAAATCAGCTGCTCTTTTGTACAATTCACTCTTGCCTTCACTTGTGCACAGAAGCAGAGTAATAAAAAAGAAATGAAAAACTGTGTTCCATGCCAAACTTCCAGAGAGAGCAGTATTGTATCAGGCCAGGTGCCTGTGACTATGTAGTTTTAAATAGAGCCAAATGGAAGACAAACATAGGAAATTGCTTGGTTATTTCCTCGACTGACTATTATGGGTTATATTTATTAGTGTCTCAGTAGTGGCATCAGGACTAAAGTGTCATCATGGGGGAAGACAATATTAACTGTTCATTGGGAAAATGGTCCGTTCCACCCCACCGCCCCTGCCCCCCCCCATCATGTTTTTGATGGACAAGTTGTGTTTTTGCTTTCTAGGAGAAAAATCTATTTTAATAAAAATACTGACCCAGAATGCAAAAGTTTGTTTTTTACAAAGGGGGGGGGGACACATTTTCAGAGACAGTATCCCTTTTAAAAAATACTGCTTTAGAAAAGATATTCCTTTTATGCAAAACAAAGCAATATTGATGGCATTAAACCAGGCTGCTGCTTTGTTACACAGTTAAGAGAAACTTATAGACTTCATGTATATCATTGTGATACAACCCAGAAGACAGCAAATTTTTAATTTTGGGAGAACAGTTTACTTGTTTGCTATTTTGTGTGTGTGTGTATATGTGTGAATGGAAATAGATACAATGAGCTTTTCCTTCCATGCGCACAAGAGAAAAGATGACAGCCTCCATAGCTGTTACTTCTTATTTTACTTTGTAAAATCATAAAGAACTGAAAACAATTATCTGTCAAGGGCAAGTTGAATGGTTCTTTCTTGGATGTTTTGTACAAAGAATTTCCACCCCAAGGCTGGTTTTTAAGCTCAATTATGGTTTAACCCCATAATTTCCATTTTTTTCTCTTCTAGAATAATAGGCATTTTATTTCTACTTTAATTATAGTGTATGCATTATATAGAAATTCATGCACATCATCTTACATTGTCCTCTGTTAGGAAAATAGCTAATTATTCAGACATAGATCTTTACTTTCTAAATAGCTGAGTACAAACCATCAGTCTGCTATTAAATAATTGGAATTCTGCCTTTCTATTATGTCCTAACTTATACAGTTTTGACCCTGAAACAAACAAACAAATCTATCTATCTATCTATCTATCTATCTATCTATCTATCTATCTATCTATCTCTACCTATCTCCATTCATCCATCCATCCATCCATTTATTTATACGGATCAGCACATTTAATTGTTGGTACACTGTTTGGATCAGAGCTATTAAAATAGTTATTAAACTTCCTGTTCCTGGTTGAGCCTTGATGGTAAGAGAAGTCATATGACACTTATAAACAATAGTTCCTGCTAATGCAGGATTATCTAGCATTTCTTAGAAATCTTACAAAAGAATATTTGAATCTGTTAGGAGAAAAATATCTCATTGGTTTACAGTATATACTGTTCTTATTAATAGAAAAATATTCTGGTTGGCTGAGAAGGTTTTTTTTAAAGATTAAAAAATCTATGACCATTTTCTTCTCAGTTTTCCCAGCTTTGCAGAGTTTTTGTTTCAAAACAAGGGCCAGTTGCCTTCTTTTTGCAGGCATATTTTTGGAGGGCGGTGAAAAGGGGACAATGATACAATACAAGAAACATAAGGCAGAGTTTTCCTTCCCAAAAGGCTGAAGGTGGGTTGAAGATGCCAGGCAAACTGAACAGGAAGGATGGACCAGTTCTGCCTTCCACTGAGGACTGCACGAACCAGAAAGAGGGCTGTGAAAATATCTACAGATCTCTCTCATCCTTGATATAAATGGTTTTAACCTCTATCCTCAGAATGATGCTATGGAGCACTGCACGTCAGAACAACTAGACACGAGGACAGTTTTACATCCATGCCGTCACTCTGCTGAACAACTAATTCCCACAACACTGTCAAACTATCTAGAAAGGCAGTATTACCATCATTTTTCTCATCTTCCCTATTATCTATCTCCATAACTTCTTATAAATTTGTTGCTTGTATCTTACAATTTAAATTGTTTACTTAGTATTCTAGTATGATCTTTGTTGATTACTTATTTAGTACCCATGACTATCCATGACTAAGTGTTGTATCTTAATGTTTTATGATGAGTGTATTTTTAAAATGACTATGATAATGAGGTATCACTATTGTTGTATATACGCTGAAAGCTTATGCACTGGAGACAAATTCCTTGTGTGTCTAATCACACTTGGCCAATAAAGAATTCTAAATTCTTTGAGAGGAATGTGCATTAGAAATGGGTGTGCAAAGTAGATAGGATGGGAAAGAGAGGCTAAGCACAGAGGTGGGCCAGAAAGAGAAACTGTCCACAGTTTGATTAAATGGGACCAAATGGGACTGGAGACACCAAAGGGATAGAAAATGAACAGTGGATGGTTGGAAAGGAGATACTGATATTTGGAAGCATCTCTCATAAACAAGTGGGGTTTTTTTATATAGAGATGCTTCCTTTTTAAAGTAATAAACCAAGGATAATGAGAGACTCCATGCTACCATTCTGTGTTGTCAATTAAGTCCATTTTGACAGCATGTAGAAATCTATCCACAATCTTTCCCAACCTTTCCCAACCTTAAAAGCTTAAAACCTTTCCCAACCTTTCCCAACCTTAAAAGACCCCTGGTGGTGCAGGCTGTTAAATGCCTAGCACTTAGTTCCAGCAGCCTGCAATTAGTGCAGGCTCAAATCCCACCAGGCTCAAGGTTGACTCAGCCTTCCATCCTCTCAGGGCAGGTAAATTGAGGACCCAAGATTGTTGGAGGCAATAAGCTGACTTTGTAAAAATGCTGCTTAGTAATAAGCAGGCATATACAATGGAATGAAGGCTATTGCTGAGCGCATTGGGTTGTGCTCCAAAATTGTAAGCCCTGAGTCTCCAGAGAAGGGCGGCATATAAATATGAATAAAAACAAACAAACCTTAACAACTTTCAGATGTGTGGACTTCAATCCCCAGAATTTCCCTGTTAGCGTGACTGGCTGGGGAATTCTGGGAGTTGAAGTCTACACATTTTAAATTTGCCAAGGTTGAGAATACTACATTCACACTACATTTCTTTTGCATCTGAGCTATTCTTCATTAAACAACAATTTTGTTTGTTTTATATATATTTTCCCTAAACTCACAACAAAGGAGAACAAAAATCTAATAAGTCTAAAAAATGTATTTGTAGACATCAGCTATAAACCTTTATGATGTTCTTCCTTTAATGTAAAATTATTTCTATACTTATTCTTATAGGGTCTGCTTCAAGTTAGAGAGAAGTTACGCTTTCCTAAATTATCTGGAAAGAAGTGTTTGGTCATAAATAAAATGACTGATGCAATGTGACAATTTGTGTGATAGTGCTGGCTAGAGATCACAAGATTTGAATGAGTCAAAAAATGGTTAAGTTAATGTAAGACTATAATCAGAAAATAAGCCTAAAATGGTATTGGCTACTGAGTAATAATGAGGTAACTTTGATGCTGACAATAGGTCCATAACCATCTCTGCAATTGAAAAAAACAGGAGAAAGCTGTATTAACTGCTTTCTTCTAAGTAATCACCTTCAAGTTATAGTCACAAAAGAGCCACATTAACTAGGATCACATCCTAATAAAGTGCAACATCAATTCCCCATCAAAATGGATAGCTACCAAGGTTTGAACAATCTCCCCAAGCCAAAACTCTATGCAAGATTACTTTTAATCTCTCAGGATATGATTTGTTTTCCTCTGATAAGAGGAGTTTTAATGTATTCAGCTTTGAAATATCACTGTCTTTTAACATCTGCTGCTGGAGAAGCAAAAATAACATTCTGTACAGTGTTTGTGGAAAGAAGATAGGCTATCTAATTTGGGATTCAGAGTGTTTAATAATGCCAGTGCAGAAAAGACTGTAGGTTCAATTTTAAAAAGTGTAACTAGTGCTCACATAACATATAATAAATAATGAAAAATAATAATAAAACATACTCATGTGACAGTTCTATCACTGTTAATATCCCTGTCCTCTGCAGAACAATGTAGTCAAAAGATTTCTCAAAATTGAGTAGGTTCCAGATGTCATGTACTGCTGGTGAGAAATGTTTTAAATTGGGATTGTCTAATCTTGACAATTTTAAGACCTGTGGACTTCAACTCCCATAATTCCCTACCCAGCCATGCTATTATTAGCATATTATACAAGTTTTGTTGGTTTCTGTTTCAAATCATGGGACATATTATTCTCAACCTTTTTCTTCCAATTGGGTGATTCTTCCTTATCACTCTGTTTCCTATAAATCAGCATGTTCAGTAGAAGAACAAGGAGGGTTTACACCACATACACACATTTGTAATGGCTTGTAATAGTTTGCCAGAATAATGCACAAGTTGCCTCATGGTATTTCAGTGCTGTGTCCCAAATACGCCGTCATTTTTTATTGCTCTTCTTCAATATAATGGGAAATTAAATAGCTTTTATGATATGCCTTCAAATTATGAAAACAAAAAAAATCTACCGGACTGGCATTCAACAAAATATTGCTATTTCCCCCACTCTTTCAATATTGTTACCTGAATACTGAGTTCCTTTCCCCCACCTGTTTTTGAACTTTTAGAAAACAAAATGCACAATGAATAGATCTACTTACAATAGATTAGGAATGAGATTTAAAGTTCGGGGTTCAATCTGTTGTCCTTCTGCTATTTGCTATGAGTTTCTTACTCCATTAGTCTCATCGTGACCTAGTCTGGCCTTGAAGCTGAAAACTTTGCTTTTACTAGCACAATTTAATGTACATTCACTTATCATTCATACATGCTAAGTCTGGTTCAGAGCAATCTATTTCGAACCATTTCCTATCAAATACTAGAATAACTCTTCCTGGAGATTCACAGCAACACTGAAAAACATCTGAACAGCAGCATTAAGGCCATTAATATTTCAGGGCATAAATGCTTTTCAATTTATCCTGTGAGTATCTGTTGTTCATTTGACAATTTCCTTCCTTCGGGCCAGGAACTATTCAGTCTTACTCATCCATCCAGTACTGCCTGCATTACACCTGTACATATAACTTCAAACCAGAATACTCACACCTTGGGATGTGTTACTTAGTTAGTATAATTATAATTAGTATTTTAATTAGAGACCAACAGCCAATCATCCCAAATAAAATCTCACACTAATAATAAATTACAAAGATTAATATAAAACTAAGAGTGGGGTGAAATAAAAAAAGATTTAAGGGCATTTATTTGCATTCTTTACATAGTAGGAAGGCTACTGGAATTCCATTCCTCTTCCATAAAAAAAAGCTGAAATTCCAAGCAAGTGGGAAGCTACGCTCAGTGCTACTGTACACCAGAGGTGGTATTCAGCAGGCTCTGACCAGTTCTGGAGAATCGGTAGTGGAAATTTTGAGTACTTCGGAGAACTGGCAAATACCACCTCTGACTGCCCCCCCCCCATCTATTTTCTGCCTGCCGAGTCCCAGCTGATCAGCTGGGTCTTCTTTTGTTGCCCTGCAGAAGAGAACGGAGCTGGAAAGCAGGTTAGTGGGGTGGGGAGGGAATGGGGATTTTGCAGTAACCTTCCCCCAGGAGTGGGGAGGGAGTGAAGATTTCACAGTATCCTTCCCCTGCCATATCCACCAAGCCTCGCCCACCAAGCCACGCCCACAGAACTGGTAGTAAAAATTGTTGAATCCCACCACTGCTATACACTGTAAAAATGTACAGTGTAGTAATAAGAATGCTTATTACTACAAATTAATTAGGGCAGTCTTATTATGCCATCAAATGTGATTCCCATGGTTCTGCAACTTGAGAGCAGAGATGAATGGAGAGAAAGGAGCCAGAAGGCCGCAAATTTGGTTTGAGCTTCTAGTTCAAATGGCTTCTGAAATGTATTGACTATGTTTACCACCAGGAAACATGAATGTATTATGTGGATCAGTGGGAAATTTGTATGCCTAACAGATATCAGGTAAGGAAGACAGAATGATGTTGGATAAAGGAGATATAATCCAGTATATCTCTAGGATATTAGAATGGGAGAAATTTGAGTCTAAATAATACTGAGTTACATTTGCCAAATATGTCATTGTGATATATCATAAAATTCAGCTTCATGTTAGCAATCTGTGGCCTTCCAGAGGGTTATTACCAATGAGGGCTGCTGGGAGTTTTAGTTGAGTTAGTGCAGGAGTGTCAAACTCAAGTCCCGGGGACTAGATCCAGTCCATGGGATGCTTACATCTGGCTTGTGGGGCCCCCCTGGAAATAGCAAAGGACTGGCCCATTTTCCCTCTGCCAGTGAAAATGGAGCTTGCAAGGATTGTGTGCGGTCCTTCTGAGCTCCATTTTTGCTGGCAGAGGATTGCAGGATGCCGTTGCAGCCAAAAACAGAGCTTGGGAGCCTATTGGCAGAGCACTCTGGGCCACCACAGGCACCCCCAACATGAGTGACGTCGAGCTGGGAATGCCTTCCATAGCCACGCCCACCCTGGCCCCCAAGGTCAAACACAACCCTTATGCAGCCCTCAATGAAATCAAGTTTGACACCCCTGAGTTACTGCAACCATAGCTTGGGTACAAAATATGAGTTTTCAGTAGATGGCGTCATCAAGACATTATTTTAAATATTTTCTTTGTTGCCATCTAGTGGTCATTCATTTTAATTCAGTCCAGAGCCTAATTTGGTAATGTTAGGTTGGCCTGAGGTTCTCTTCTTTTACCTTTGTCTAATTACAACTCCATGAAAGTAATTAAAATAAAGTATAAGCTTTTCATACTTACATAACACCTTTAAGCTAAAGTGATTTGATTTTTGGTTCTAAAGGAGGTATATAGCGTTAAACTAAATGGATTATTTTTGCCACTGCCCCAAGTTAATGCTTTATTTAACTGCTTTACAAAATTATCTGAGCAACAGTTTCAAATGCTTGTATTTCTACAACAGCTGCAGGAAAATCATTTAAACTATAACTAATGTCACTGGCATTATTTCAGGGCCATAATTTGTGTATTGTTCATTTGGGAGCAAGGATGTTGGTCAGCAACAGACATGGCATAGATAAGAAATGATTTTTTAAAAGGGGGGGATATCTTGGCCACTGAGCAAAATGCTAGAGGGAGAGAATTAATAAATCCAGTTGTGTTTATATTATATATTCTATAGATGTTCCAAGAAAGCTGACGTGTTTCTTCTATGTTCAATGGATCCTTCCTAGCTCTTAAAACATACTGTAGATCTGAATCTCACAATATCAATATCAATTGTTAACTTTTGATGTTGTACAGCATTTAGGTAATCCTAAATTTATGACCATAGTTAGTATCCAAATTTCCATTGCTAAGCGAGGCAGTTGTTATGTGAATCGTGCCTCATTTTATGATCTTCTTTGCCACAATTGTGAAGTGAATCACTGTAATTGTTAAGTAATCACATGATTGTTAACGCAAATTCAGCTTCTTTGCTTGGAGGAAGCAAGCAGGGAAAGCCATAAATGACAATCACATGACCTTGAATGCTGCAACCATCTTAAATATATGTGCCTGAATTTTGACCATGTGACCATGGGGATGCTGCAAGATTGTAAGGGCAGAGACCAATCATAACACATCCTTTTCAGTGGTGGTTTAACTTTGAATGATCACAAAATGAATAGTTGCTAACCGAGTATTATCTGTATAGATTGAGTGTCCCAAAGGTGCTTTTTCAAGAGGCTGGTTTTTCTTTGAAGATGTTTCACTTTTCACCCAAGAAGCTTCTTCACCTCTTCTTCCCATCCAAGAAACTGGAAAAGATTTTTTGATGAGAAGTGAAAGAAAAACCAGGAAGTCCAGTTGCCTCTTGAAAAAGCACTTTTGGGACAACCATGACCAGGATGACTGAGACTCTCCATAGAAAGTATCTTGATATATTTCTCCAAAAATCATCTGTGTATCCCATCTTTTTTCATCATAATACCTCACAAATAATAAAGGCAAAAATAGACTGATCCAATCTGATACAAATTCATATATTGCAACATGAAATAGATATCCATGCATTCATCATATAGTTTAGCCATTTCATATATTTATTGCATTTGTGTCTTGCCTGTGAGAACTCAATGGGGCTTACATTCTAGGCCAGGAATGGCAACTCTGGAAGCAGCTTAGTCTAATGAATGACTGACAGCCATTGGTGAGAGAAAAGTGAGAAGGACCAGGATCTCCATGGTCCTAAACCAATCATCTTTTTTTAAATTACATTTATATGCCGCCCTTCTCCGAAGACTCAGGGCGGCTTACAATTTTTGAGATACAAGTCAGTGTCACAGCAATAGCCTTCATTCCATTGCATATGCCTGCTTATTACGAAGCGGCATTTTTACAAAGTCAGCTTATTGCCCCCAACAATCTTGGGTCCTCAATTTACCTACCCCCAAGAGGATGGAAGGCTGAGTCAACCTTGAGCCTGGTGGGATTCGAGCCTACAGTAATTGTAGGCAGCTGGAACTTAAATGTAGGCATTTAACAGCCTGAGCCACCAAGGCCCTTTTTCATTTAATGTTCATTTAATGACCCCATAATCCCTTGTGAGGTGGCATCTCAGCAACTGAATGAAGCTAGCAGAGTGTTTAATGGCTGGATGCCCTTCCTATTGCCAATGCAGAGTTTTGTTCAGCAGATATGTTCTCAGTGTACCCAGAGAGAGAAATATCTGCCTCTACCTAGGATTGAACTCACAGCCTCCTGATTGTGAGGCAAGAACTCTACCTGCACCACTCCATGGTCCTAACCCAATATCTAAACTATTATCCTATGGTGGGTCTCAATTGTTGCTGAATCAGTTGCCATGATGAAAGAGGATTCAAGGTTGATTGACATCATATGTCAAGCCGCCCTGAGTCTTCAGGAGAAGGGCGGCATATAAATCTAATTTAAAAAAAAATACCATGAATAAGTCCTATGGTTTAAAAACTGTCATTTCAATTTTAGTTAATGGGGAAGACCTGCATTCAAGATCTTGGAATACAACTACTGTAAGGAACCAATCCCCAGCTGGCTAGGGATTTCTTGGAATTGAAGACCACAGAACTTAAAAGTTCCCAAGTTTGAAAAGCAGTGCTTTAAATGGAACAGTACATTGGGTTTCCTACTAGGAAGCAATATTCATATAAAACTCAGAAAGGCTAACCTGCCATAAAAAGGAAAGTATTCAATAACAGCATAATGTTGCAAGAACAGCTGTTTAGCCTACTCTCTCTGGCAGTCAGAGATCTGTTGGTTTTCCGCAAATTTGTTTCCACAGCAAAAGACTCCAGCTTTTTTGGCTCTCCGTGCCTTGTTAATCCTTTGCTTGTTCAAATTACTGAGATTCCATCTCAATGAAGCTTCCAGGCAAATAACTATTGGGTAAATTGCACAAAAAGGCCCCTTTTTTTGAGATAGGGAGCAGATGATTGGCCTTTAGGCAAGAAAATGTACCTTTATTTCTCCACAGCTTCCTAAAGGTCTGAGCACTTTGCAGCTGTCCTCTCAATGGGTTTGCATGCTCAGAGTCCTTATTTCTGAATCAGAAGAGCTTCCTTTAACAGTAAAGACAGAAACTGGCTTGGGGAAAAAATTGGATGTCCTCATTGCCTTGATTTCTTTAGAAAAAAGAAAAGGTATTAAAAAAATCACATCCTTTAAAAAAAGTCACATCCTATGATTTAAGAGAAATAAGATTTACATTTTTATGCATAACTCCTTAATTTTTTTAAAGCCATATATTAACTAAGATGTAGTTACTAATCAAAATCCACATATCTCTGAGTTTAGTAATTCAGTTCTCTGATTTAAAAAAAAAGACCAGACACCTGGGGAGATGAACTAAAAATACAAAAATGTAATTAGAAAACACCGAGCAAAATGTTCATTTGGGATAAAATTGCATGCAAAAACCTGTCAGATTGAAGAAACACCCAAATAAATAAGTAGATCCATGGAGCCATGATGGTGCAGAAGTTAGAATGCAGTATTGCAGGTTAACTCTGCCAACTACCAAGCAGTTCAATTGTCACTGACTCAGGGTTGACTCAGCTTTCCACCCTTCTGAGCTCAGTAAAATGAGGACCCAGATTGTTGACGGAAATATGCTGACTCTGTAAACTGCTTAGAGGGGGCTGTAAAATGCTGTGAAGCGGTATAAGTACTATTGCTATTGCTATATACTAGATAGATAAGATAGATAGATAGATAGATAGATAGATAGATAGATAGATAGATAGATAGATATGATAGATGATTGATAGATAGAGACAGATAGAGATAGAGATGATAGAGACAGAGATGATAGAGTTCATGATAGATAGAAGTTAGACACAGATAGACAGACAGGCAGGCAGATAGACAGACAGTATTCTTAAACAAACAGCTCCAGTAGATACTGGAGTAACGAACAATATGATTATGCCCAGCCTTCTTCATGGGTGCCACTCAGCTCCTTTCTTCCACACTTGCCTACACCATGCATTATGCCAGCTAAAGGATGAATGTTGAGGTGCTGGGTTTTGATTTGGAACTTGGGTCCGAATCTCTATATAACCGTGAAGCACACTTAGTGTCTCTTGATAGTCACTATCTCTTTGCCCTAGAGCAACTACAGAAAAGAATGGAAAAAAGTACAAATTGAAAAAGTAGGGCAAAAATAGAGCCCTAATTAGTCTGGATCCCAATAAGAGGGAAAACAAGGTGAATCAATGTACATTCAAGTTGAAAGCAGGGACAAACACTCTTCATTTCTTGCAGCTCAATAGACTGGGACTGGTTGTGAAAAAGGAGCAAAGTTAGGATGAAGGAGATAAAAGTGATATGAAAAGAAAAAGCTGCTCCTTCTTCCCTGTAGACTATGCAGAATAATTGAACCAGTGTGGTGTTGTGATTAAAACATCAGTCTAGAAACTGGAAAAGTTTAGAAATTAGAAAAGTCTAGAAACTAGAAAAGGAGACATGGTGGCTCAGTGGGTAAGATGCTGAGCTTGTCAATGAGAAAGGTCGGCAGTTCAGCAGTTCGAATCCCTAGCGCCGTGTAATGGAGAGAGCTCCCATTACTTGTCCCAGCTTCTGCCAACCTAGCAGTTCGAAAGCATGTAAAAATGCAAGTAAAAAAATAGGGACCATTTTGGTGGGAAGGTAACAGCGTTCTGTGTGCCTTCGGTTACTTATGCTGGCCACATGACCATGGAGACATCTTTGGACAGCGCTGGCTTTTTGGCTTTGTAACGGAGATGAGCACTGCCCCCTAGAGCCAGAAACGACTAGCATGTGTGTGCAAGGGGAACCTTTACCTTTACTGGATACCCATTGATAATGACCTTGGGCCAGTCACTCTCTCTCAGCCCTAGGGAACAAGCAGTGGCAAGAAAACTGTAAAGATGCACCCAGTGACCAGGAATCAACAGAGCTGTTGACAAAGAAATTACATCCTCAGTAATTCCAGTAAACAAACCCAAATCCTCTTAGGCAGCCTTTAGCAGACAGTCTTGCATCCAAATATTTACAGGAATCATTGATCAAATTTTTTTGAGGAACGGGTGAGCAATCAAAACATTTAACAAATACTTATTTAAAAACAAAGACTCAAGACAAAGTGATATAATATTGCACAGCTGGGTTTAAATTTCTTCAGTACCAACAATTATGGCTTGGAGGGAATTCTATTAAATTCTGCAAATATAAATGGGAGAAAAGAAAAGAAATGCCAGTAATGGGTGCAATTTTTTCCCAGAAAGGAGGCTTGGAAGAAGTCAGTAATAAACTTTTAAAAGCTGCCAATAAGCGATGCACATTGGTAAAATACTCACAGAGCAATTCAAATGGCAGCAGATCAGAAAATAAATACAAAAGCACTGCTTGTAGATAATCAGTTGCATAGGTAACAGCTGGAATAGAAAGTATGAAATTGTTTTGCAGGGTCAACTAATTGCTTGACGTGGTGAATTTTTTTAAAATTCCCCATTGCTTCAAAGAGATAACAAAAAGGCCACATATACTTCAGTATGATTAAAGCCATTGCATGTTTTTGAATAGTTATGAACAAATACTGTAAAACTAGACTAACCAGGTATGGCAGAAGCCGTTTGGCTGCTCTTGGTGAACATTAATGTATCTCTTTTCTTCAGCATTTTTTTAATTTAAAGGAACCAACAATTCCAAGGAAGGGAACATAAGAACTAAAATGGTGCAATATCCTGTTTTTCATATAGCTAGCCAGAAACCTGGTGTGTGTGTGTGTGTGTGTGTGTGTTCCAGGATGAGACATGCATGCAGCTGAAGAACGTTTTCTAATTATTATGCTTTTTAGCATTGTACCTGTTCCTCTGCTGAAGCTGTCACCAGAGCAGTCCACATAAGATTAGTAACTAATAAGAGGACCCTAGCCCTCACCTAATTCTTTTAGAATTAAGACATAGCAGGAAGGAAGGTGGAAGGGAGGAAGGAAAACAAGGAAAGCTAGACAGCCAATTTTAAAATTACGGTGTAAGGGACACGTTAGATAGAAACAGTCCTGAAGCACCAAAGGACATAGAAACCTCATCTCCTAGTTTGGCCCAATTCTTCCAGCTTAGTGTCAGCTGAGAGAACAAAGCATTGGATGAAGCTGATAAACCAACAGTGCTGATGGCATAGCCTTGCAGTTTGTACCAAAATTAGAGTTTCTTTTCCTTGGGTATTTTTTTCCAGTCCCTAATATAGTTGGCCTGGGAAAATGATCCCAGCCAACAGACCTGATTGAGAAAGAGCACAATTACAGATTAACAGAGTTAGAAGGGACCTTGTAGGTCATCTAGTCCAATCCCCTGCCCAAGCAGGAGACCCTGGCCAACTATTTCTGACAAATGGCAGTCAAATCTCTTCTTGAAAGCCTCCAGTGATGAAGCTCCCACAACTTCTGAAGGCAAGCTGTTCATTGGTTGATTGTTCTCACTGTCAGAAAATTTCTCCTTATTTCTAGGTTGAATCTTTCCTTGATCAGTTTCCATCTATTATTCCTTGTCTGGCCTTTGGGTGCCTTGGAAAATAGCTTGACCCCTTCCTCTCTGTGGCAGCCCCTCAAATATTGGACCTGCATCTTAGTCTAACATATGGATGAGAGAAGTGAGGAATTATTTTTCCCTGTATGTTGGCTTCAAAATTAGCCTGGAGGTTAGTTCTGTTCATACATGATCTTATATTGCCCAAATGGATTGGATTGTGACTCCTTTGTTAATATGGATAGTCATACTTGTCTGGGAAGGTGGGGTTAGAGTTGAGTTTGTCTGCAAAGTACTGTTTTTTTGGGGGAAATGCTAAAGAATTGCAATGTGTTGGCTAGAACCCAAGGAAATTCTGATGGAGAAGGCATTCTAGATGTTGTACCTTAGATTTGTAAATCCTAAATTACAATTATGCAGGAGTATTGTACTCATAAAGAACTTCATTGTTGGCAGAAACCTTAGTTCCATCATGACATCAAAAGTTTTGCAGACTATCCCATAAGCAAACTACATTGGTAATAAAAATCTATGCCTGATAAGATTCAAACTTATATATCAAGTGTATAGTATATTAATAAAATGCAGCTATTTCGAATAATTTGTTATACAGAAATGTTATATTTCCCTGCAGTTGGGGTGCTATTGTAATTATTCACTTATTCCCTATAGATTAGTTGTAATGTCCTGTGGTTCCTGAATGTCCTTTTAGCAACCTCCTAGAGCAGGGATGTCAAACTCAAGGGATGGATTCGGCCTGCAGGGTACTTAAATCTGGCCCATAGGGCCAGCCTGGAAATCCCAAAGGACTGGCCCGCAGTGCTTCTGGCAGCCAAAATGGGGCACGGGGGATGGGGGACTGCATGTGGCTTTTGGCTGGCAGGATGTTGCAAGAGGCCATCCAGGCCAAAAACGGGATGCAGGCAAAGGTCTCACATGCCCCACCCGTGTCCCATTTTGGCTGGCAGGGTGCTGCAAGAAGCATCTGTCCTGTCTCCTCCCCCCACAGCCGGCTCGCAGAGGAGAACTACAATGCTGATCCAGTCCTCAAAGAAATCCAGTTTGACACCCCTGCCCTAGAGGTTCAACTGCTACTGGTTTTCAGTGGAAGACAGAATACAAGTTCTAAAATAGATCATTGAAGTACATAGGTAGTACATATAATAAAATACATTCTTTTCACACACCCCTGGAATGGGAATGTACATAACCTGGATTTCCCCATGTCTGTGTTTGTATTGTAAGTATGTGTCTCCACCAAATCAAATAATGCCAATTTCCAATTTAATCCAGCCCTTTTAGCAGTGTTGGATGTAGAAACTAAACTACTTAGTAACAACTAAGCTAAATTAAGCTAAACTAAACTAAACTACATTTACTTAACTATTGTACACAGGTGCAGTTTTTTGAGAGTTAGTTGTCAAATTACTGCTTTGAACACTTTAAAGCAATAAATATGAAGCACTCTTTTTTCTTATCTGCCAGGGTTGTGACAGATAAAGTTCCAGATTCCAAAGGTTTGATAAATGCATTTACCTCCACCGTGCTCATGTTTACATTACAGTTTTTCCTCTCCACCAAATCAAATAATGTCCATTTTGTATTTAATCCCCTTCATTTCAGTTGAATGAAGGCTAACAGTTTTGATTAAATTTGATCTCTTTCTCTCACATGCACACATTTCTAACAACATTAGTACTTGTTAGGATTTTTTTTTTAAATTGCAATCTAAAAATAGTACAGAGAAAACAATAGATTAAAAACAAGTGTAATGAAACAATAATATACACAGCTCCAACAGATAGTCAAACTTTATAATTGTAATATCAGACAAAAACTAAACACCCAAGTGCCCAGAGGTGGTATTCAGCAGGTTCTGACCAGTTCTGGAGAACCGGTAGCAGAAATTTTGAGTAGTTCAGAGAACTGGCAAATACCATCTCTGACTGGCCCCGCCTGCCATCTATTCTGTGCCGCCCGAGTCCAGGGATGGGATCCTACCAGCATAACAACCGGTTTGGTGAGTGCACTCTGTGAACAGTCCTGTTTCTGCATGAAAATGAATGGAACTGGACTTTTGGTTTTTCACACAGTCATCATGGTGATGGAAAAGGCTGGGAAAAGGCTTTGGGAGCTACATTTTATCCCAGCGCTCTGTAATACTTCCTTCCTTTACTGCAAAACTGCATAAAGGTGGCGCAGTGGTTAGAGTGCAGAACTGCAGGCCCCTTCTGCTGCTTGCTGGCTGCCTGCAATTTGGCAATTCAAATCTCACCAGGCTCAAGGTTGACTCAGCCTTCCATCCTTCCAAGGTGGGTAAAATGAAGACCCCAAATTGTTTGGGACAATAGGCTGACTCTGTAAACTCCTTAGAGAGGGCTTTAAAATACTGTAAAGCGGTATATAAGCCTAAGTGCTATTGCTATTGCTATAACAGTGTCTATGGAGCTTTTCAGTCATCCAGGTCCAAAACGTGCTTTCTTTCAAAAGGCAGCTGGACTTTCTTGTTTGCTAGAAGATTTCTTCAAGCAAACAAGAAACTCCAGTTGGCTTTTGAAAGAAAGCACCTTTGGGACAACCATGACCTGAATGACAGAAGCTCCATAGACATTTAGCTATGCACTTTGGGATGAACACAGAAGTGGTATTCAGCAGGTTCTGACCAGTTCCGGAGAACCGGTAGTGGAAATTTTGAGTAGCTTGAAGAACTGGCAAATACCACCTCTGACTGGCCCTGCCCCTATCTATTCTCTGCCTCCCGAGTCCCCGCTGAGCAGCTGGGTCTTCTTTGTTTGCTCTGCACAGGAGAACGGAGCTGGAAAGCAGGTTAGTGGAGTGGGGAGGGAATGGGGATTTTGCAGCAACCTTCCCCCAGGAATGGGGAGGAAATGGAGATTTGCAGTGTCCTTCCCCTGCCATGCCCACCAAGCCACACCCACAGAACCAGTAGTAAAAAAAAAATTGAATTCCACCACTGGATGAACATCCTTCAAATGGTGAAGAGTATGAATGGATTTCCAAAATAAATTGCAGATGACAGGATTCAGGTGACCCTGAGGGCACAGATAAACTTCCAAGTAGCCTCAATGACTCTCAGAAAGAGTGATAAAGACCAGATAACTGCAAGGAATATAAATCCTTCCATTCTCCACCATTCAGTCAGAATCTTGAATGAGAAGCAAAATGTCTTCAAACAAACAAGAAAGTCTAGCTCTCTTTTCTTCCACAAGGAGGATTGGATGGTTATTGTGTTTTTTTTTTTAAAGATAGTAAAATCTTAACTAATATCATATTCTCAACTAATTTAAGATGATCCTCTCCCCCATGTTGACAATAAATTATTTGGAGAAACAAAGCCATGCTTCTTTCTTCAGACGTGATATTTGTGTCTGGCTGTTCTGCATTCTTCCCTGTGGGATACGGCCCTTAAATTGTCTGCTTACATGGTTCGTAGTAATAAACCTTTCCCCCTTCTTATTCTTTTCTTCCTCATTGCTGAGGCAATAAGAGTGTTCCTATCAAGTTTTTGCCATAAAGTTGCCTTCAAATACTGATTGCTAACTCATTGTTGTTGACACAACTTCTGTAGGCGTCACTTGGTGCTTTTATGATTTTTGCTCTCTTGCCATAAATGTTTCTTTTCCAGCTGGCTGTGAAAGACTTGTTATTACTGTTAAGATTCATTGCTTTCCCTGTACATTTCCATGTGTTTTGCTAGAGAGGTCATCAAGAACGTGCACTTAAGAGTATCATTTAATAATTGAGTGGGATGCAAATACTGGCAAGTGTAAAAACTATAATATCCCCTTGCAAATGACAATCCTATTCCATATGAGAGTATTACAACTCTTTTACCATACAAACCAGACCAGCCAGCTCCTGCCTTTATGTGGATCACAGCACAATCATAGGAGGTTTTGAAGGAACTGTCACTTAAACATATAAGCTAGGGGGTCATCAGTAAAACTCCTGTGGCAACAATAGCACACATGTCCCCTCATGTGGTATCCAAAATTAAGTGAAAAATACTGTAAAGATAATCTTTTTTAAGGGTCAACTTCTTGAGAAGTTGTTAAATTTCAAGAGGTTGTTGGAGTTGCCAGCAGAAATATTGCAAGATTTGAGAGTTTACAATCTTTTGATCATCTTTGACTGTACAGAGATAAAGAGGGAGAGAGAAAAACACAGATAGACTCTGCACTGAACTTCAGACATATGCCAGACACTGTGGGAATTAGGACTGCAGTTGTGAACTTGATGGCTTAAAAATGATTTTAGTGAATCCCTGAGACTCAAGTATGAATGGGAATGGGGATCAGGATAGTGGAGTTACAATCTAAATTCTTATGACTAGTAGTCATCATGACCAATCCACCTACATTTTAGTCTAAATTTAGTACCTTTCAATATGTGATATAGTATGACACATCTAGCAGTCTTCAGCCTCCTTATTTCTCTTTAATTAAATTATGAGTAATTTCCTTTTATGCTGGACATTTCCTGTAGTGAAAGAAGGGACCAAAAGGCATGCAAAAGAAAAATGACTATTTTGTAACAATAAGGTAAACTTAGTAACAGTACCAAAAGAAATTCAAATAATTCAAAGGAAGAGATGGAAAATAGCCTTTTAAAAATGGAAGAAAACTTTTATAGAAAACCAAACACAGATTTCATTCCAATACTATTAATTATTTATCTAATTTGTTCACTTTCTACTATATTGATTTCTGAGGCAACGATCAAGGAGAAGTCCCAATGGTACTTTTCAAAAGGCAACTGGACTTTGTTTTTTTCTCTCTACAGTACATTTTGCCTCAAAATGCTTCAGTTCTAACTGAATGCTGGAGAAGGGAAGGATTCCTTGCAATCATCTGGGCATTAGCACTCAGTAGACAGATCTAGGAGAGGCTCGTGATTGTTGTGAATGTGCCAGTTTGACAGACATTCACAGTATTGAAGTCAATTGGCTGGATGTGGAATCCACACCGTTGTAAGGGAAATCCACATCATTGAGAGGGAAAAATGTTCTTTGTCACATACACTGACAATCAGATATCTCATCCCTCCCTCAATTGCCAGTAGTTTTATTATGATCTCAACAGCTTTGTGATTTTCTTTACCATCACATTAATATTTAAAGCTAAAAAGGTAGAATGTTTGGTTTTTTCTATTTAAAAAAATTGATCTTGTTTATCAGTGATGAAATTGGTCTATTTCCCAGAAAGAGAAACAAGGGTTGAATCATCAAGCTGGCAGCAATAACCGGACTCTGCACCTGCTGTTGGCCTCCTCATATCTTCAGTAGTACCCTCCATATTGCCTGCTCCTGGAATGTCCCTCCCCTTCAAAGTAAACCACTGCCTTCTGGATTTTCTTCTCTTTAAAAAACCCCAAATATGTAATAAAAGGAAAACAAGCCACTTGACTCATCATTTTTGTAGGGTTCTTTTAGTCCTGCAATAAGCAGAAAGAACAAAAAGAAGGAAGAATGTCTCTTAGTTGCTTTTTTAGTCACTGGGATTAATAAATTCACTTTACAGAGCATTTGGAAAGAGATTATGTGTGTGTGTGATATGGAGAAAGAGAGAGAGAGAGAGAGAGAGAGAGAGAGAGAGAGAGAGAGAGAGAGAGAGAGAAGCCTTTAAGTCTGTTATTGACTATGGGATTATTTAGCCTGGACTAATACACTTTTCTTAAGAACTAGAAAATAAAACTGGATAAACTAAATCAGCACATTTTCATTAGGGCAATTGAAACTTCCCAGATCTTATTAATAGGTTGATTTTTTTCTCTCTCTCTTACTGAATTCCTTGAATTCTCTTTATCTGGGAAAGGTAGTTTTTGCTACATACTGCAGTTGCCCTGGCAAACCTTCAAGCATCCTACTCCATCTCTTTAGTTTGCCTTACATTATGGTATATTGCTTCCCTTTATTTCTTCTACAAGAGAACACAATCCAATTTTAGAGATCTGCTTCTTTCTTACTAAATTAATAAGGACAAAGGCAGAGTACAGATTGGTTCTGGAAGGAAGAGACTAGCTGCTGTTTTCCAGGAATATTTGCATGGGGTGGGTTGAACTGTGCAGATGGCAACCACAATCAAAGTCTCTCTCTTTTTTTTATGGCATCATGGTGAATGGAAAAAAAAGGCGGGGCTTCAGTTGCTTGGTTGTGACTGCCATTTTGATTCCCTTAGATAGTCCTCTGTGGACATTCCTCCTAATTTCTATTCTTCTTCTTCTGAAAAGATACCTGACAAATACCATGACTGTTGAGCCCTCAGGCATTCAAAAATAAAGGCTAATCCAATGAGCACCAAAGCAAGAGATCAGACATTTCAAAGAACATTTCCATTTATCTTGCATGCCAGAAAAGTAGCAAGCAGCCTTATTTGTTGTAAGGCCATGGCGCAGTGCAGCCCTCAGCACTGGGAGAAAAATGCTACACCTCCAAAGTTTGAGCCACAGTACAACTTTCAAATGCTTTTGCTCTCTATTATTTTAAGTGTTATGTATGTAGGTTTAAATGTTATTGGTTTATTTGAATTGGTCTTGTAAAATGTCAAATGGTATTGGTTTAAATAGTGCGGGAAGAAACCCTGCACTCCCATTGGCTAGCAGCTACGGCTGCCGGCTATAAGAAGCAGTGTAGCCTTACCCGGACGGGTCCATTCGAGCTGTTGTTGTCATAAAGTCTTTTGCTGGAATTCCTCGCTGCCTGACTCTTCATGCAAACTTAACACTGGCGATTAAGGTGGATTTCCCTGAAGAGAAGACGACGCATCAACAAGCAACATGAGCGAGATGGCTGCGCTGAACACCCCCAGCACTGCTCGATCCGCGGAAGACTGGGAATCGTGCAGACCGGTTCCACATGTTCCTGGAAGGGAACGATCTCGCCGGCATCCCCGAGACGGAAGAGGGCTGTCTTTCACACACACCGCGTCCGCAGTCTTCAAATGGCTAAGGCGCTAATGGAGCAGCAGAATTGAAGGTAATAGAATGGCCCGAATTAGAAAGACTTTTAAGAGCCCATTACAGTATCGCGTGCCTCATTAGAGACACCTAATTTTACCGCCGGGATCAAGGGGATAGCGAGAGTGTTAATGACTTCGCGGGCAAGCTTAAGGGACATTGGGGTGCTTGTGACTTTACCAACGAGAAGAGGCCATGCGATCGGTTTGTTTTGGGCCTTAAAGATAAGATCTTACAAAGCAAACTGTTAATGAAACCAAAAATCACGCTTAAAGAGGCTATTGAAGAGGCTGTTTCAGCAGAAGCCACCAAGTCCTCAGCTGCGCCATGAAAAGATTAACAAGGCCTCGAGCCAGGCCTCAAGCCATTCTGATGGGAAAAATCCTCAACAACTCATTGCAAACAAATAGACTCTGATTCGATAGCAGTGAGGAAGAAGAGGGATTTTAAGCTCAGAATGGAGAAGAAAAGAAAAGACTCTGAGAAAACAGGCAAGGATTCTTGTAGAGAGGCTGTGGGGGGACCCCTCACTGAATGCAAGTTCTTTGACTCCATTTGCCACGCTAGAGAAACGGGCCATATAGCCAGAGTCTGCAAATCATCCAGAACTCCACCATTCAGGAAGAAATTTCCTGAGGAAGATTTTAAGCCCAACAATTTAATTGGAAAATGGGGAACTTAAAAGCAAATGGCAAGAGTGAAACTCACCAAACAATATCCATTGGTCAGTCTTCACATTTAAATAGCAGAAAAGTACATGTGAAGGTGTTTATTGAAGGGAGACCGCGCCACATGGAAGTGGACTCAGGCTCTTATTTATCTATGGTGTCATGGGACACTATACACAGACTCTTTCCAAGAATTCAGAAAAACATTTCCAGAAGCAAGCACTGACCTCAAAGACTACCAAGGGAACAAGATTCCAGTAGTTGGAGCGAGGGAATTCAACGCGCAGTTTAAAGGCCACACCAAACGCTTGCCACTGACCATCGTGGGACAAGGATCGCCAAGTTTGCTGGGACTTGAGTGGTTCAAGCCACTTGGCATCGAGGTGACTGGCATCCATCACGTGAGCAGTTCTGACTGGGAAGAGTCCTGAAGTCTGAGTTTCCAGAGGTCTTCAGCCAAGGACTGGGCAAGTATATGGGGACCCCTATTGCTTTCAGTTTAGACCCCAAGGTGCCCCCAATTCGCTTAAAGCCCAGGAGGGTTCCATTTGCTTTAAAGGAAAAATTGATGCACAATTAGATAAGCTCATCGCCCAAGGGGTTTGGAACCTACTGACCACTCCAGATGGGAAACACCATAGTCACACCAGTCAAGGCTGATGGGTCAGTGAGAATGTGGTGACTACAAGGGGACACTTAACCATGCGCTGCAGCAGAGCATACCCTGTACCTGTTGTGCATCATCTGCTCCATTCCCTTGGCAGGGGTACAGTATTTGCAACTGGATTCTAGCTCAGGCATATCAACAATTAACAGTTGATGATGCCACTGCAGAGGCACAAACAATTGTGACTCATAGAGGTGCCTTCAAATGTAAAAGACTACAATTTGGAGTAAGCTGGCACCTGGCATTTTTCAAAGTCTTATGGAAAGAATGTTGCAAGGACTGCCTGGTAGTGCCTTATTTTGATGATGTGTTAATCTCTGCTGAAAATGACACTCAGCTTCAAGAGAGACTCAGAGAAGTCCTTACCAGATTCAGAAAAGCAGGTTTGAAAGTCAAGGAAGACAAATGCACTCTCAAAACAGACAGAGTTGAATTCTGGGGTACATGATTGATAAACAGGGCATCCACCCCACTGATGCCAAGGTTAAAGCGATCAAGGAAGCCCCTAAACCTCGTTGCAAGTCAGATCTGCAAGCCTTCCTTGGCCTTATTAACTTTTATCACATGTTTCTACCACAAAGCATCTATTGCTGAACCCTTACATCGCTTACTTGATAAGAAGGCTGCTTGGATCTGGGGCGGAAGGAACAGTCAGCATTTAACAGTATTAAGAGACTAATCACGCCTGATGCTGTGTTGATTCAATTCTCTGAGAATTTACCTGTTGTTCTGACTTGTGATGCATCCCCTTGGAGTGGGAGGGGTTTGAGCCATAGGCTTCCCAATGGCCGGGAAGCCCCAATTGCATTCTACTGCACGCTGTCCAAAGCAGAGAGGAACTACAGCCAATTGGACAAGGAGGCTTTAGCAGTTGTAGCAGCTGTTAAGAAATTTCATGAATATCTGTATGGCAGGTCATTCACCATTGTTACAGATCACAAACCTTGCTTGGCATCGCGTGGCAGAGACAAACCTACACCTATTATCCTGTCACCAAGAATGCTGAGGTGGACTGAATTTCTTGCAGCCTACTCCTACAAACTGATTCACAGGCCTGGCAAGGACATTGACATGCTGATGCACTGAGTCGTGCTCCACTACCTTGCCACAAGGAAGACTCAGAACTTGAGACTCTCACACCTTTTCCTGGAGACCGCCAAGCTGCTTCAGTCCATGCTGCCGCTGAGATTGCCAGAGAATCTGCCAAAGATGC